>CM040242.1:288912883-289440853 GCA_022545495.1 Chrysanthemum lavandulifolium
GATTTGATGTAAGTCTTTCATAAAGGATGCTCATTTTAATTTTAAATATAGTGAATAGCAAAATTGTCTTTATGAGTTACTTAAATTGCAAATTTAGTTCTTATCTTGTAAGAAGTGCGGTGCATTTTCTAGGATAAGCTTTTGGTGTAGGGGTTGAGATCGTGTAAAAGTGCTAAAATTATAAAAAGTGTTTCATGCGCAATCTTCATTTGACTTAAAGAAACGGTTTCCATCGCTTATTTCATACAATAGTAAACTTTTGATTTGATACAATGATTATTTCATAAACTTTTGTGATCTTTGATTTGATGTAACTATTTCATAAAGGATGCTCATTTTAATTTTAAATATAGTGAATTGCAAAAGTTGTCCTTGCGAGTTACTTAAATTACAAATTTAGTTCTTATCTTGTAAGAAGTGCAAGTGCATTTCTAGGATAAGCTTTTGGTGTAGGGGTTGAGATCGTGTAAAAGTGTAAAAATTATAAAAGTTGGAAATAAAAAGTGTTTCATGCGCAATCTTCATTTGACTTCTTCCGGATATCGCCTCGGATCACCGGGCTAATGGATATAAAATCTTCTTGTAAGTATTTGTTTACGCCTTTCCGGTAATTTTTGGCTAAGAATGGTCAACTCCGGTCTTCAATGTGGTCAATTTTAGATGATTCATTACCAACGTTGTTGTGCAAGTGAATCTAACATTTTAGAATGGTTAAGTCGCAAAAGTGACCCTTGTTATCAAACTTTCTCATATCTACAAAGAAAAACACATAAAGAACATAAAAACGTGTGAACATCAACAAAGATGTATTGAGCAACTTTTTCGAAAACTTGTATGAAGTTTTGAGTCCCACATCGGTTAATGAATAGAACTCGTGCTTGGTTATATAGCCGGTGAATATGCTCCAATTGGGTTGATATTAGTATTATGTAGTTGCATTTGATTTGGTGGCTTGAGAATTATATATATAAATTCTTCAAGCCATTGATCCGAGTGTACCTATTTCATACAAGTTCACCGCTATTTTTGTAACCTTCATGTAATTTTTTTAACTTAATCCCCTTTTGTAACCTTTATGTAATTTTTTTAACTTAATCAAACCTTGAAGTAATTTTGTAACCAATTGGGTTGATATTAGTATTATGTAGTTGCATTTGATTTGGTGGCTTGAGAATTATAAATATAAATTCTTCAAGCCATTGATCCAAGTGTACCTATTTCATACAAGTTCACCGCTACTTTTTGTAACCTTTATGTAATTTTTTAACTTAATCCTCTTTTGTAACCTTTATGTAATTTTTTTAACTTAATCAAACCTTGAAGTAATTTTTATAACAATTTTTCGGACTTAGATGTTTTGTGATGTAATCGAACACTAATGATTTCTAAATTCATAGTAATTACATTATATATGTATGAAGTTTAAAGTCGTTCACGATAAACATTCCAAAAGCATACCCCAATTATATCATTTGATGATTGTAACGGATCGGTAAACGAAGATTGAACTTTATTCTAATGTCCTCATAAAGAATTTTACTCACTTATATACTTAAATTCTCATTTGAAACCCAAGGCCCTTTCGTCTAGTTAGTGTTATGTAAGTTGCCCAAAAATCTAGAAGTTGTGGGTTCAAGCCTCGCTAAAGGCATTTGTGAGATATATTGTAAAATAGGTGGTGTATGCCGAGAATGTGAACGGAGGAGCAAACATGGTGTTAATAAAATGTTGGAACAACGTGGTTTGCTTTTTGATTTGAACTTTTCAATTTTATTTGTAATAGTTGAGTAAAACATAAATTTAATTTGGTCAATTTTAAGAAAATCGATAATAACGAGGAATGCTCACAACAATGTTCTATCTTGAAAATTATACTCTTCATAAGCATGCTAATTTGTTAGTACTCGCTTTGATTATCGCCTTTTAAAGTTGTGTATTCGATTTTGTAATTAGGAAAAGGGTTCTTGATCATGGAGTACACACTCAACCAATTCGTTGATGGTTTAAACTTTTAGTCTTCTCCTTCAAACATTGCATATGATAAAAAATAATAATAACAGTTTAAATAAGAAGTTAAATAACTTACATAACTCCTTCCGTCCTAATATTATTGTCCAATTTTCATTTTGATTTATCCCAAAATAATTGTGCATATCTAAGTATAGAAGTGGAAATAGTTTAATTTTATCTTACTACCATTAAGCAAAGTTAGTATTTAAAAGTTAAATGAAATCATTAATTAATAGTTAAAGGGTAAAAGTGTCTTTTAGTGGATTTTATAAAAATTAAAGCGAATAAATGGACTTTTATTAAAGCTGTGTTTTTTTGTCTCGAAGACGTAATTTTAGGGGCGGTTTATATGGACCCTCCCTATAGGGGTTTCCAACCATTGGACGATCAAGATTTGTATTGTGTGTATTATGGGTTTATACTATGTGTTTTGCGGTTTGTACGGTTGACCCATAAGGGTTCCTATAGTATATCCCTAATTTTAAAGCGGGAGAGTACCATTTAATATTTGGGGTCAATATTTGTGAGAGTGAACCGTGTAACATATCCAATTCCAAGTGCATTATCATTGTATGAGTATGGATTTAGTGAGAAAATTATTTAAATAAGAAGAGTGAGAAAGAATTGTAGCAACATATTTCAAATAAGTAAAAATAATAATAAGAAGATGCATCTATTTTCATGCATGCGTCTAATATTTGAAGTTGTGGTTTCTTCTCATTCTTATCATCTTAATTATATTTGTCATTTGATCCTACCTCATCATTTGTATAACCCAGTTGAGTTTAATATACATTTTCATAGCTTTAATAGAATCAAACAATGAAGAATTGTTAGGTGTTACGTGTTTAATACAACATTTTGTGTGAAATTAGTTTTCTAAAATTTGTTTCAAGTAGTCCCACACGGTCGAAGAATAAAATATTTGCTTGTTCATATATTGTGCTTTATATCTTTCATATAAGTTGATGTGTGTATTATGTTGGTAGTTTATGGTGTTTGATGATGTTTAAGGTGAAACATTGTGGATCACTTGGAACTATCAATTTGTAAAACTTCATTAACTTTTTTTCCATTTTTTAAGAAGGGTTAATATATGAATATGTTACTAAATTTTCCAAAAGAAATAAATAAAAAATAAACTCTTAAAGTAACGAACTTTTATTTAGGTTAGTGAACTTATAATTTTAGAGTTATTGAACGCATCTTTTGATGACTAAGTAACATAAATATCGTGTTTTAAAATTCATTGATGTTTACATATATTTTATGAGTTCGGTGACCCAAAAGTGTCATGTATCATAAGTTCGGTAATCCAAATGGACATTATGAAAATTCCTTACCTTAGACGCTTTTCTTTAACAAGTTGGAACAACGTTGTTTGCTTTTCGATTTCAAATTTTTTCCATTTTATTTGTAATAGTAGAGTAAAACAGAAAGTTTATTTTGGGTCAATTTTAAAGAAATCGATAATAACAAGGAATGTTGCCGACAATGTTCTATCTTGATAATTATACTTTTCCTAAGCATGCTATTTTGTTATTTATACTACTAGATCAAGACACGCGCCTAGCGGCAACGGTGTCTAGTTTTACGCAAAATTCGACGACTTATAAGTTTCTTTCTAACAAACCGTATTTGTAGCGTCGAAAATCATTTTCGAATAACTATAATTCGATCGTTGTTTCATAGCAGCGAAATATACGTTTTCAAGAAAATTATGTGGAGTCGATCTAAGTGTGGGAGTATATTTCTAATAGGATTATTTTAACTTTTAAGTTATTAAGATTTTAGTAATAATAGATTCAATCATTACAAAAAGCAACGGTATTATGTAGTTGACAATATTATATTGTAGTCTATAGGTATAACCAACGCGTGTGACCACATTTTCTTGTCTTGTCAAGAATTTAGTCGGTGATAACTATTTTTTACATGTGTATCATTTATTATTTGTTGTGTGGCTTTTAAACTTGTAACCTTACAAATTTAATATCACCATAATAAGATTATCTTGTACTATCAATTTGCATAGATATTTAAGCATTGTTCAAAGCTATTTGTTTGGGGTACAAATAATTATCGCTAAAGATAACAATACTATTTAATTTTGTGATTCTAATAAACTTACATAATATTATCTTGGACAATATATATTAACTTTTAAAAGGCGATTCATATATGCTAGTCCCTTAAGTGATGCAAGACCAACATTTTTCAAAACAACATTATACAAATGACAACGTACATGTGTCAAAGCAAAATAAACAATAAAAACTACAATTACTTGGTCTATTATTTTTCCAAATTTGTCACGGGTTCCACAACTACTTCATCATTTCTCATATAATTTTGTCAAATTTAAAACTGGTTCGACCGGGTGGTTCAACCGCTTGAACCATTCGGTCAAAAACAAGTCGATTTAAACCGAGTCAACCCGACGGGTTGGGTCGAAACAAGTCAAATTAAATCGGGTCAATCCACGGGTTTGAAGCGTCCCGGTCAACTCGGTTTTCGATGTGTATTTATAGTTTCCTTTTGAAATATATGTCTTCAACATTTCCATTTTAGTTTCAACTTTTCACTTTTTACTTTTGGTTTTCCTTTATATATATAGTATATAGAAGGGTACTTGGCGTTTTGGCGGCGGGTACCTGTGACGATAAACCGAAATAGATCTCGATGAGACTTGATTCACCGCTTGTATCGGTTTCAACGGGTCCTCTCGTTCGTTTTGGATGGCTTTAATTGGTTAGCCGAACCGGTGGCGACACCGGTTCCGGTTGAACACGTTGGTCCGGTCGGTTCGGTTTTCAAAACGATATGTAACATCAACTTGTTAGCTTGTATGAAGTTTTGTGTGTTTTATTAATTTGTATAATGTGTATAATAACATGTACTTTTCATTTTAGGGCGTTTAAAATATTATTAATTAGTGTGTTTAATTATTTTATATTTTGCAATATGTTGTAGCTTCTTTAAATTATACGTTATGAATATTTTATTGTACTTTTTAGTAAGAGGTGTTTTAATTGGTTGACCATTTTTAATTTGGTAGATTTGCTTTTAATTGGTTGTACAATATGAATAAATTATTGTACTTTTAAGTAATGAGTGTTTTAATAAGACTATCAATTACACTATTCATTTCTCTCTCATTTGACCAATTTCAATAATTCAACTTTTCAACTTTTCATATTTGATCGTTTTTATTATATGTAGTATAGATATCTTACTATCTTATAATGGAGGATGACCTCTCTCCTATTTAAGTTTTTAGTGTTTTAAGATTTCCAAAATTAACTTTTAAGCAAATACTACTATGTAAAGCATAATGTCCAACTATGAAAAGCACAATGTATAAATGCAAACAATAATTTTCTTTCTATACAATTAATACACCCCATCACCAATTAATACAAAATGTAAAGCATAATGTACAAACCTATATACTACATCCTACTTATAAAGCATGTTGAAATATCCGAACCTTTAAAAAAGAACAAAACTAAATAAATTTCATTCTATCTTTCGTTCAGATAAGACCCAATAAAAATATAATACCGTCATTTTGCATAAGCATAACTTTTATTAGCTACTCAAATCAAGTTATCAAATGCTATATTTAAATATATAAATACACATTAACTTGGAACATCATTAGCTATTGACTTGAAATATTTTTCACTACCTTTACTTGGTGCAAAATACAAACCCACGCCAAGATTTCAACGGGTGACAAAAACTTTCTTTCATCTACACGAAAGAATATCTTCACATATCATTTTCAAGCTAAAGCTTCCTTTATATTCGAAAAGAAAGAAAAGATTCATAACAATTATGTTATAATCTCTCTTTGGTTCGCTCAAAATAACAACAAAATGAAAACAACAAAAGATGAACCTACCCAAGACCCTCCAAAGGATCTTGAAGCCATTAATATGCTTTCTTGATTCGAATTGAACTCAAATGAAGAAAAGTTCATGGATCGGTTGTGCTTATGTTTGTGTCGTTAAAATTGTTGGATTTGTGATTTGGTTATAAATCATGATGGTGAAGACGATTTGAAGAGGATGTAATCGTGAGATGAGATGAGTTTTTATGGGGTTGTGAAAAGTTTAGGTGAAAGAGAGGAGGTGGGGCAAATGATAACCGAAGTGTGTGTAGGGTTAAAGAGTAAAAATGTTTAGGTTTTATCTAATATTGGGTTTGGGATTGATACAAATGTTTAGGTATTATTTTGGGCCGGGTCTTTCAATTCATATGATGGTTGAACATCTACATTAAAAGAGACTGGATGAGCTTTCATTAAATATCCGAAAATGGTTGTTATTGAGCTATTGTTATAATAGTTTAAGTTTGTTTCGGTTGTTGGGTTGAATGCTATCCGTATTTTTACTACTTACGAAAAAGTTTGCTTCATTGCAGGTGGTGTCGGTCATTGAGGGTCGAGACGCAACTCCGCCTCCTTTTCACCGCAACAACATGTTGACAATCACATAACCTTTAACTACTTGCAATTATACTATTGTCTTATATAAATTTATTGTTATTTGTAAATTAATTGTTAAAAAATATGTCCGCATAACATCACACCGCAAGAAAATATAGTCGCAGAAGTACCGTCGCCGCATCGCTGGTACCGCTAGTAGATTATTACTTGTGTTTGATTACAGGCTTACAACAACAAAGATTTTGAGTCTTAAGCAACTTTTAGTTAGATATTAGTAAGAAGTGTTCAGTCCCACATTGGCTAAAAACCAAATTATTCTTGTTTATATATTTCGGCGTACATGTTAACTCAGGCTGATGCAAATATTATGTGGTCCTTGGTTAATTTGTGGTCAATTATAAATAAATTCATAAATTTACACATACGTGCCCATTGTATAGCCAAGCTAATCTCTATCTCTACTATATATAAAGCATTTAGACTTTTATTTTAGAAGTCTTAAAATTTTTAAACATACACACTTGCTATTATTAGTAATATTAAAATAAATTTAAAATTACATTAGTTGTACATATTATGACATTAAATTGGATGTTACAATAATAAGATATAACTAATATAATGAATTTAGTATGTTTGTAGTAAAATCAATAACATTTTAAAATTTGAATATAATAATATGACATATTAATTTTCACGATCTCACACCACAAACACATATCTCTAGAAACTATCATTCATTTTAGGATGTCGTTAAACAAAATTTGTCATAGAAACTTAAAATTAGAAAATCCTTAAACATTCATCTCTCGATTTGCTTGCTTTGCGGCACCATACTAGTTATATAAATTGTTGACTTTTTAAGATGTTTGATATATACACATTTTGCTTACAAAATTATTGACCTTTTGGTATATATATAGTGTTATTATGGGTTTGCTATACACAGAGCCGTCTCATGAATCGTGAAATTTTTAGAGCTGCATGCGAAATTATATAATGAGGCCATTCGTTAAACAATATTATATATAAAGTGTCATTGTTTATAAGATATAATGCAATTAGTTATCTAAACGTTATAACATATTACTCATTTAAGATATTTTCCTATCTAAATTCTTTTTTTCCCGTGAAAATATGCTACACACGATATAATTATTAACGAGCAAAAATTGGCGCCTAAAAATTCGAGGGCCTTGAGCGGTCCTTAACTTTTACCTGGTTCATCAGTGCCATCAAAACACTTCCTGAACTCCATAACGGGCCCAACAACTGCCCAACAATAAAAAGTCGGTTTGGTTTCTTGTGCGGGTCATAAAATTTAATCAATGTTATAAGCAACAAAATATATGATACGCAACTTATAACAAACTTTACGACAGTAAAGGCGTTGTGACTTGTGAGTGTGGAACAACTTTTTGTATGGTTACTTTCCTGAATACTTGTTTTGAGTTCTTAGTCCCAAATGGGTGAAAGTAGAGAAATTGTGCTTGCGTATGTACTTTGGTGTAGATGGTATACATAAGTCAAGATTAATGTATTATATTAATGAAATACCATTTGGTTACTTGATTAACACAAAAATCAAGTTACCAGCGAGTAATTCTATTAAATCTTTTAAGTTCTTGATTTTTGTCTTTAATCGATTCGGTCGAGTTATCGGTTCAATGTGTTCGACCAACGGGTTAATCCGGTTTCTATTAAAAATATATTCTTTTTTTCAAAATACGAAAAAGAAGTATATAAATAAATCATAATCAATCCATATATTGAGCCTAGAAAACATTTAACAACAAAGATAACTTTTAAAAATAAAATGATGTCGCAAGTCTATATAATTAACTTGTTTTATTTATAAAAAACATGAAAAAACTAAACCTGGTCGGGTTCCAAGATAGGGTTGACGCGGATCACTTAAAACCCGGCGTGTCTAACGGGTTTCAAGAACTAAAACCCGGTTTCATATGACCCTTTTTGGCGGTAATCGGTTGACCCGATCGGGTCGAACCGGTTTCAAAACATTGATTTTGAAGAGTAAGTTGGTTTTCTTTATAGGCTAATCATGGTAATTATATTTTTAATGAACATGCTAATTTATCAATAATACTTTTTGTATTTTGTTTGTTTGGTTATTTAATGATAACTCACATTTCAAAAGTTATCTTTTATACGGTCTATATGTTGGTTTTAACGAGTTGACATGTGTGCGCTAGTTTAGCATATCGAATTTCAAAGATTACAAACGAAATGAGGAACATGGTAAGGCAAGAATAAAAGACCACATGAATGAATCTGAAGAGGAAAGTAATAGATACATTTATGAATGTGGCTTTAGCCACTCTTCTTTTGCTATCTCCTAATTTTTTATTTTTATTTTTTAATACTTTTAAAAAGAAAATGCGACAAAAGTCCGGACGTTTAACTCATACTGCAAAATAGGTCTTTTAGGGAGTAACAATGTAATTTTTTTACATAATTGGTCCTTCATGTTAGATATTCGTTACACAAACAAAGTCCTATTAACGGTAGTTACTTAACGCAAAGAACTAACGGTTGTTAGTTAACGACCGTTATCTACTAACGATCGTTACTTTTTCTTTTCTTTTTCTTTTCCTAATAAATACTTTTAAAAACGAAAATGCGACAAGAGTCCCCGAGGTTTAACTATGCGTTTCAAAATAGGTCCCTGTAGGGAGTAGGGACCTCTGTTGCAAAAATCGGTCTAGGCGGCCGATTAATCGCTCATTAATCGCTAGGCGGTGATTAGCCGTTCGATTTTCATTAATCGGCCTTATTAATCGATTCTTGACAAAATTGGATTAATCGCCAAGGCGGCCGATTAATCGGCCAAATCGAGAAAACCGGATAAATCGGAAAAATCGATTCTGGTAAAATCGGCAAAATCGGAAAAAATCGGCTAGATTGGCCAAATCGGGCTTATAGTTTCAAAATTTTATAATTTTATATATAAAAATCTTATCCGATTAATCCCGATTAATCCCCGCCTAACCGATTAATCGCTAGGCCCTACCCGCCGCTTGACTACCGCCTAGCGATTTTGCAACCTTGGTAGGGACTAATGATGTAAAAACTTTTACATAATTGGTCCTTCATATTAGATGTTAGTTACACAAAGCAGATCCCATCGACGGCCATTACTTAACGGTTGTTAAATAACGACATTCTATCATTTTTAATTAAGAAGCTCTATATAAAACGTAACGCAATCAAGGCTTGATAACACACTTTTTGGTAAATTCGCAACCGCTTAATTATATTGTTCACGCTTTTAATACTAAACATATCTAATAGGAACACATTTAGATCGAACGTTAAATAATACTTTTAGATGCAAACACCCACGCAAGCGCTGGCTAAAACCTTGTGTAACCTATTTTAGATTACAATCGTAAGCGGTTCATCAGAACTTGTTTCATTTAGTTTTGCCAGTCACATTAATACCTCCCACTATCCTTCAACCATTGCTTACAATTGACTTTAATATAAATGTACTGAAACTATATCTTTTGTAACCATATATAAACATGAACTTCTAACTTTTATTTAATCTTTGGCTTGTTGTCCACACTTTAATGTAAATAAATTAAACAAAACCAAAAGTATATGCTATATGTATCGTTTTAAAACCAAATTTATGAAATAGTTTTTCCTTATGATAAATTGTTGTGCGGGTTTTAGGGTACCATATCCATAGACGATATCCAACTCCAATTGCACTCTCAATAAATAACCGGATTCAAATTTGGTGTCGATTTTATTGGCGCTTGAAAAGAATATAACTGTCTCTAGCTAGAATAGCTTTTTTGAATTTTGTTGCAAGTTTTTCAGTACCACATAGATCAAAGAGAGGGAATCTTGCTTCTTAATATAGTGTGGTGTGTATGGTTAATATGAGTATCGACCGTTCAACTGTTCGACCACCGGTCAACCCGGTTTTATTTTTTTAATTTTTTTCCGACCGGTCAACTGGTTTGATCGCGGTTCGATCACGGGTCTAACCGGTCAACCCATTTTTATTAAAAATTTGAAAAACCAAACCCACGGTTTCATGACCCGGTCACTAAACCCTGCTGGTCTCAACCGGTTGACCGGTTTTAGAAACCCGGTTTTTTGACCTGTTTTAGTGGCGGGGTACCGGTCCGACTGGTTGAACCGGCCGGTCGACCGGGTTTGAAAACATTGGTTTGATGTACAAATTTGTTCGGATATAATTCATGTTTATTATTTATATCTATGTTAAATTTTAATAGTGAGATATAGTTACTTTTGAATTAAATGTTTTAGACTAAAATGTAACTTCTAATATTATTGTGTATTATAAATATGTACAATGAGCAATAAAGTGTGTAAATGCTTAAAAATTTATTTAAGAAAATCTTAAAATTTAATTAGAAAGAGAGTATATGAGTATTTATGTTGCTTCAAATGTGATGACAGTTCTGACTAACTAAAAAAATTTTTTTGAACGGCGAATTTTAAAAGAAAAAACTAGCAAAGAGCTAGAACATTACAAAGAAATAAGATGAGGGTTTTGAGCCACTCAATCCAACTAAACAAAGCTTTACATCTAAAACGACACTAATAAAAAGAACTAGACACCACTTCATCAAAAATATTCTTCTTTGAGGAACTCACGATCGAAAATCCTTTTGTTGCGAAAACTCCGGATATACCACCACAAAACGTAGCAAATACCTTCAAGATCCGCTTATGTTTTAACGACACCGAGATTCAAAATCGTCCAACCACTCTTCATAGGACGTGATCTCCATATAATCAATATCCCACCAACAAGAAATCTTACACATAAACTCACTAGTAAGACGGCATGTGAAGAAAATATGCCTAGACAAGTCCACCGCATTGTCACACAAAGGACATAAAATAGATTGAATATCCATACCTCTACGGAGATATTAAATCTAGTAGGAAGACAATGGAGCTTAACTTTTCAAGCGTGAACATTAACCTTGATGGGAACGCTTTAATCCACCTCGTTTTATTAGTGACCTCCGAAGCAAGACGCCATCGATTAACTTCCTAACCGACGAATCGAAAAATCACCGAGCCTTTTAAACACCAAACCCATCTATCTTTCATATTAACAAGCACGTAACCTTCCACCTTCTCCTTTAATAACTCAAATTGAACCGCTCCTCTCCACCCTCGGGTTACGTCTAAAAGAAAACTCTAACCCACAATGGGACAACTTCGATGCAACATCTATACAATTATTTTAATCGATTCCAATTGTGCATTTAGCATCTAATACATTGTTAGGAAACAAGACTTTAAACCATAAATATTTGTTGCTAATTTAGCAATCACCATTTCATTGCATTCTCAAAAGCACGCAGTCTAGCATCAATTGGTGTTGGTTCCCAAAACGACTTAGTCCTGTTCAAATATTTATGGTCATTATAAAAATACCAACTAATTACCCAATTTAGAATGAATGAAACTAAGTTTTTTCTAGATCAATACATACGCAACTTTAAGCGGAATCACCACGCCAATCTACTCCCAAAGCGTGTTAGCCCCATTACCCAATTTAGAATGAATACTAAGCGGATCAATATGAATTATATTATATTAAGCCATATGGACGGGTAAGTAGACTTCACCTTCTTACCTATTTTACCATCTTCTCCATGCAACGCTTTTATCACCCTAGACCATAAAGAAGAACTTTGAGAAATAAAGTGCCACACCCATTTGAACATAACGGCTCTATTTAACGCGAATAAACTTGACACACCGAGACCACCTTTATCTTTAGAAGCCAACGCGTTTTCCATCTCACCCGGATCGGATTTTTACTATGAGTTTCCGCACCATTAAAGAACCGAGAGCTTATGGATTCCATACGATGTAACACCTTCATCGGAACTTTAAAATAGACATGTGATAAATTGAATCGCACCTAATAGTTATTTAAGAAGAGTTAATCTACCTCCAATCGAAAGGGTCTTTAACTTCCATTTTGATAATCGAGTTGTCATACTCTCAACTATCTCCTTCCAAGATTTTTTTTTGAAAGGCATCTCGTTCCAAGATTGTAACCGAGACATAAGGCCACCCACTCGATCCTAAATATGTGAAAGGATTTTTGAGAGTCACACATCCGATCTTCGCAGCACCTATTCCACCTTGACAACGCTCACGAAATACCCATAAGCTTACTTTTACGAAGACCGAGGCACGGTGAAAACATTCCAACACATGAACAATAATATCAATATTAAATTCACTCCATTGACCCATAAATATAGCATCATCGCATAAAACAAATGTGAAAGATGAAGCGAAGGAGCCAACACGATCCCTTTGAACAAACTGCGTCCACCACTCTTTGAAATGAAACATGTGATTCACTCCACGCATCACTCCCACATCCCTTCTTATTCGTAATATCATGGACTAAGTTAACCATGTAACAACCCACTACTTTGAACAAGTCAAGCCAAGCAAGAATGACTTGTACAAATACGTTAGAGCATGCATGTTTACTTATATCAATAGCTTACCCCCACCATATCCTTATTCTCAGTTAATTCAAATTAATTCAAAGTTGTTTAATACAACTTATAAAACAAACTTATTAATTAATTTGTTTATCAACTTATAAACATACATATTTCCTCTATAATGTTCAACCTATTATTAGAAAATAAATGTCACTATATATTATTTCCAACAATCCCCCCAAAGTTGAACAATTTCTACTCACTCGAACATGTTGTGCTACAAGGTGTCAAGATTAAACCTCGTTAGATATGCATACACAAAGTAAGATTGATTCAATGGTGTCCAAAGATTAAACCACGAACCTCAAGATAATGGTGTCCGAAGATTAAACCAAAACCTTTTGATCTTACTCCTAATACATACGCACTTCCATTATTATATTATGCTTCTCAATTTACTACGAATATGGCCATGCACTAAATCACTTTCATAACCCTAAGAGAGAAACCATGACTCTCTATTTGAGGCGCACCACCTCTAGGTTATATAGGCTGCTTTCTATCGCCCTCGTTAAGATGCCTCTAAAGCTTAGTTAAGAGGTTTTACCTCAACCTACACCTCGTCAACGACGACTATCTTTACTATACATGGGCTAATTAGGTCGATAATACCTTCTATCGATTAATGAATTCGTTATTACCCATTAAACTCTGAATGTAGAGCTCTACAATCAAGCCGGGTTTCCATCACCAACCGATTCACATTTGGTTTCAAACCCATGCCTCTAGTAATACTCAATAAATCTCTCGTCAGAGATTTAATAGGATTTACCCGACAAGTCACTTCATTCTTATCGGCCTCATCATACATACTCACTAGGTCTCTCGTTAGAGACATAGTAGCATCAAACTCAAGTTTCTAGATCACTTGAAACTTGTCTATAATGGTACCATCTCAATTTTCTAAATATTCCAACACACTTCGGAATTTTATGGTGTTAGATTTCTAATCTAATTGACCTTTCATATTGTCACAACTTGACTATATACACACACATTAGTTCACACGTTGAGATACTCACATGCTTTTATGCTTTTGCTTATAAAACTTGCAACAATAGCAATCCACTTTCATGTGAATTTCAAACAGCCTTTCAATCTCAATGAAATGCTTATGCACTTGAAACGATATGATAATAATTAATTCCTTCACGAGTAAACCCATTAGCTTTTAGTTAGTGGTAAACAATCAAGAGACTCTAAATGTATGTTTTGTATGTTATAATAGGACCTCATTTCCTATTAAACTACCATGAAATCTTAGACCAAGTTCGTGAACGGTGATTAGCCATGATCACGCTTTCAAGGCCCATAGTTCGAATCATAGGTTAACGGTTTCAACCGGGTTGCATACCAAGTCACCAATATGTCCGCTCATCGATTTCAGAAACTATCAACACACACATACTATTCTTGTGTTCTTGTATAGATATGTATACGACCACCGATACGTTATACAAATGGTTGCGATAACGCCACACGCGTCGCTCGGGGTCAAGGAAACTTCCTTTCTTCGAGCAAGTTTTATAACACCCTAGGCAAAGGAACCTAATCGCTGTAGTGTAGTAATTAGGGTGTCACCGGTATTGATATCGCTCTCAGGGGAATAGGAATGCTAGTAGGAATTACTACGCTAAGGTTAAGGTTGAGGAAGATTATTTTTATCTTTTATATTTTATGAAAATAGAAAGGTACGAATCTCTGTATTGGATTTGGGGTTTGGTATTTCTACCGATTACTCTACTATTATCTAATTATCTAAACTAAGGTGTGGGAGTCTATGTCTAATTAATGTGCTCGTATGATAGTTTAAAGATGTGTTCACTTAGTTTGTATTACTCCTTAATTATCTCCTATTGATGGTTGAGTGTCACGCCTTATTCCTAGTTGCGTTGTGTTTCTAAAGTTGTAGGGTATGTTTCTCCTAACTCTTTGAACTTACCAAAGGGTCTTGTCTACAAATCCACTTAGAGATTATAGACCCTACCTAAGGCACTCTTCGGATGTTTTAGCCTACAATCACTGTGTAATCATACTCTAAGGTTCACAAAGATGAATCAAGCATTATACACAACGAATGACCTATCGCATTACTAGATCATTAATCAACTAAGATAAGAAACAACCAATCAATATTCAATAATTAAGTTTCATACTTCCTAAGCAAACACACAAATAAATTAGCCGGACATGGAGAACATGCAAGCATACACAAATAATCAAAGACATAATTGAATTAATGAAGCAAAGACTTATCTTGGTGTAAGATAGGTTAAAACCCTAAAATACGTGACAAGACACCTTAGGTTCGGTTTTAGGTTTTACCCAAAGACTCTCCACCCAAAGACCAAAAATTCGGATTCTATATATAAGATTACAATTACGACAGGGCCACCTTATGTTTAGTGACGCCGTGTCGCCGCCATTAGGGTTTCGCCTTGGCCACGTTAACCTTGCGACGGCCACCTTATGTCCGTGACGCCGCCCTTCTTTCCTCGACGCCGTCGGATCGCATCTAGGTCGCCCGAGTAGCGACGGCCTACTCTTTCACAACTAGACGCCGCCTCTTGAAAACACGAGTTTTGAGTTTCGACCAGTAATTCTCCGACGGCCGCAAATAACCCGACGACGCCGCCTCTACATTCAGCAGGATCGTGAGTGTCTCGATTTGACTTTGGCCATTTTCTTCATATATTCGCGCCTTTTCGTCCAAATAAGTGCCATTCCAAAGATTTTGCCTTCACGAGACCTAAAAATGAAAAGGAACGATATTAAGCAATAACGGATACAAAAGTGATCAAATAAGGGCTTAAACGACCCTCAAAATGGTACCTTTAAAACCTTATCAAATATCCCTACACTTGTTATTTGCTTGTCCTCAAGCAAATGTGCTTTTAGCCAATTAATTTATAAGTTAATGGTCATTCAAAGATTAATTCAAAACGGTCCACAACACATATAAGCCCCAAGAAGTCATAACAAGCACGGAATTACATACTAGCACCTCACATGGGGTGTTTGGATACTCACATCTCTCTCGTGTGTATAAATGAAATATAACAATATAGGAAATGGAAGATAAACACTCATTAACCGGTCCTAGTACATAGATTACCATAGGCTTGAGAATAGATCAAACCTCCATCGCTTATGGCGTAAGCACCTAGGAAAGACTATCAAAGAGGTCTTTTAAAGGGTTGTAATGTTAGGCTTACTGTAAGGAAATAAGGGTTTGGTGGGATAGGCTATTTAGTGGTGCTAAGTCAAAATCTTTATGTTAATCAGATATGAAGAATGGCGCTTGCCAAGACTCGACACTCTAAACTCTAGATAACTGAAATAAACAAACATAAATTTAAAAGATAGATGTAGGATGGTAGCCAGATGTTTTTTTTTTTTTTTTCTATTTTTTTTCGATTTTTTTTTTTTTTTTTTTTTTTTTTCATACACTTTTACTCTACCATCCTCTACGATAACATCAAAATACTAGGATTTACAGCATATCCCTACACTTGAGTTTTTATTATTCTAACACTAATTTGACCCGAATCGAAAAGATCAAAACACTTGGGGTACATTATTACGTAAACAAAGGGAATTTGAATTTAACGCTCCTTCCGTCATTTCATAAACTTTAACTTTTCCCATGAATCCCAATCATCCCAAAATCAGTATACAAAGGATATGACTCGACTTAGCAACTTATGCAAGCAACCGATAATTGAACTAAGGGTTTAGGTGATAACAAATATTTGCACTAAAAGTGAGTGCATGCGGGTAGGCTAAGGCGATTTGGGTGTATATTGGGGGGGTGTAAACAATGCTCTTCATTGATATTCGAAAACCAAAACATCACGAGAACCGCGAAAAGGATAGGCTCGAGGGGTTAACTAGGGTATCGTACTAAAAATGAGTACAACGTAGGGTGTGGGGAATTACTCAACCGATATGGAAGAAGTAATTATATTGTGTATCAAACAAGGGTTATCCTAATGCCTCTTATCATTTAGTTATTCCTAACTACACAAGTGTAGTCTCACTTACGATCTCGAATGCATCACAAAACAAGTTCTAGAATCTAATATACTACCGGTTCACACTCTAAGCATTAAAGATGAATGCTTTTAATTCCTACTAATCTAAGGCGATCCTCACATTTTGGGTGGAATTTGGGTGGTAGTGGTTTTTGTGCTAGTCATGCAACTTCCTATCCATGAGACGCTTTTGTTAAGACTAATGGCCCACCCTATATGTCATAAAAATTTTAAATTTGGTGCCAAAATTACCCTAACCGACATTTCATGGTTTATTACACAATCACAATTGACAAAGCAAATAGTCAAGGATAAGCATAGTTTCAAAGTTCCCGCTTATTTTCCTCCCTACACTTAAACCGAACATTGTCCCCAATGTTCCCGAAGTATCAAAGTTATGATAAAAGAAGGTAATTAAAAACGAAAGAAACTAATACTCCCTCGATTAGCTCGGTAGGATCCGTAAAGTGGTGGTTAAATTCTTTTCAAGAATTATTGCGTGAAAAGCTCCTTCCAATCTTTTGTAACTTCTTCTTGATAAACTAAACCTCGACACTTGAAGAAAACAAACGAAACCTTCGTGTAAAATCGGTAATAATATATATAAGACTCGATTTAAACTAGGATATAATGTGTGGAATGGATGTTTACGTAATTTCTAAGAAAATTAAGACCGGAAAATTCCAAAATTTATAAGTAGCTCGAAACGAGAAAAAGTAACTGATGTTTTTACTCCTTCCGACGCTGTCAGTTGCAATCTCGACGCCACAAAGTTATCCCGACAAAACCGGGTCTCATTTTTCGAAAAATTTCTCGGAAAATTTACATCTTTAGAACTGGAAAATTTCGCAAAACATTCATTATGACTCGATACAAGCATTTGACTCGAACAAACAAAATATATATCTTTAAATAATTGTAATTCTCATGTTCACGCTTTTGAAAACATGTGTAATCCTCCCTACACTTATCCCTTATGTAAAATACCTTTATATGTAATTAAGACGAGGTTAAAGACAAAATAAAGCATTTTTACAAATTCAAACATGAGAATAAACAACTAATAAAAGATATACGACATAAATGAAAATGAAA
Source organism: Chrysanthemum lavandulifolium (assembly GCA_022545495.1). Classification (NCBI taxonomy): domain Eukaryota; kingdom Viridiplantae; phylum Streptophyta; class Magnoliopsida; order Asterales; family Asteraceae; genus Chrysanthemum; species Chrysanthemum lavandulifolium. Next base: position 288,931,024 of record CM040242.1, read on the forward strand.
ACAAATACACATGGGTTGCCTCCCAAGAAGCGCTTGTTTTTGTTCGAGTCACGAGCCCGACTCTATCCTTATTTAACAGAGAAAGGGAAGTTTTCCTACACTTAAGTTTAAGTGCGGTGATAGTAGCACACACACCCTTAGGGTGGAAATTTTTACGTGAGGAGAGGGTGATGGGTGATTTATACGCTCAAAGGAGTGTGCTCTATGCATTATAACCTTACCTAAGTCTATTGGTGTAGCGGGTGAATCAAATCTCTCCTAAAATGGATCATCTTCATTAACTTCAAAAGATTCTTAGTTAAGGATCCATCTTGACCTAATAAACCCGCTTAAACCCATAGTGTTTCTTGTTATCAACCATGAATGGGTGATATAAGTGTAAGGTCATGGGTTACTCCTATATTAGCTTCTACTCTACATGGCCTAGAATCTACCACCTTTATCAAGCAACTACCTGCACTATCTATTTTGATGGGTGGATTGGGGCCTAATTCAATTCCAAGATTCACATCTAAAGACGGAAAATTGGGTAAGGTTTTGGTCGAGGTCTGTTCATCAAAATTAGGAATTTCCTAGGACCAAGAGAGAGGTCATGACAACAAGCATCTACACCTACATTCTCTAGTGGCGCTTGGTCTAAAGGTTCTCTATCAATCGTGGTTCCTATAGTCTCTTCTACTTCTTACGGTAAGTTATAGGTGATGTATGTTCCTCAAATGATGGTAGGGCTTGTGGGCTTGGAGTTTCCACCTTTTCTCCATTATATCTAGACCTACTAAATGTTCATGTGTTTTAGTATGATCTCGGACCCAAATACACCCTAAGCATCTTAAATCCTTCTTAGCCATTTCAAATTCTTGGTCCAATTCATAAGAATTATTCTCAAAATTTGATCACTAATGTCTATTTTCCTAAAGGATTCCTCACGCTGTCATATGCTTTGAAATCTATCCCACGCATGCAACTAGGCGCTAACTATAACCATCTCACAATCTTGTTCAGTTTAGGTTCCATGTTCTTAAAAACTAGGTCTTTTGATCATGGTGCCTAAGATCATTCAATTGATGGTTTATGCATAGGAGACTTTTCTTCAAAAATTCTCCGATGGTGTCACTAAAAGGAGTTGATCCCACAACGATTGTTGAATAGAAGCCACACAAGTACGTAATATATCAAATCCATCCAACCTTACACCCATATCCTTTCGATATCTCTAAGTTCACTCACAAATTCATTAGAACAATTAAAACCAAACCAATCAAGGAATTCAACTGTTCCTCATTTGTTAATGATGAAAATGCAATTTCACTTGCCATAGCGACAAATGAAAAGGGTTTTATGAACACAAACACAAAGAAGGGGATAGACTACATGGAAGCTAATAAAAGGGAAAAAATCTCACTTGATAGGAATCTTGCGAGTAGACCTAAACGAGATATAAATCAAGCTCAAACAATAACTATTCCCCGGCAATACTAAAACTTGATAACGCTACACGCGCCATTCGGGTCAAGGAAACTTCCTTTCTTCGAGAAAGTTTTATAACACCCCAGCAAGTGAACCTAATCGCTGTAGTGTAGTAATTAGGTAAGCCACGGTATTGATATCGTTCTCTAGGGAATAGGAATGCTAGTAGGGAGTTACTACGCTAAGGTTAAGGTTGAGGAAGATTATTTTTATCTTTTATATTTTATGAAAATAGAAAGGTACTAATCTCGGTATTGGATTCTGGGGTTTGGTATTTCTACCGATTACTCTACTATTATCTAATTATCTAAACTAAGGTTGTGGGAGTCTATGTCTAATTAATGTGTGCTCAGTATGATAGTTTAAAGATGTGTTCACTTAGTTGTATTACTCCTTAATTATCTCCTATTGATGGTTGAGTGTCACGCCTTATTCCTAGTCATGCTTGTGTTTCTAAAGTTGTAGGGTATGCGTTTCTCCCTAACTCTTCGAACTTACCAAAGGGTCTTGTCTACAAATCCACTTAGAGATTATAGACTCCTACTCTAAGGCACCTTCGGATGTTTTAGCCTACAATCACTCGTGTAATCATACTCTAAGGTTCACAAAGATGAATCAAGCATTACACACAACGAATGACCCATCGCATTACTAGATCATTAATCAACTAAGATAAGAAACAACCAATCAATATTCAATAATTAAGTTTCATACTTCCTAAGCAAACACACAAATAAATTAGCCGGACATGGAGAACATGCAAGCATACACACAAATAATCAAAGACATAATTGAATTAATGAAGCAAAGACTTATCTTGGTGTAAGATAGGTTAAAACCCTAAAATACTGTACAAGACACCTTAGGTTCGGTTTTAGGTTTTTACCCAAAGACTCTCCACCCAAAGACCGAAAAATTCGGATTCTATATATAAGATTACAATTGCGACGGCCACCTTATGTTTAGTGACGCCGCCGTGTCGCCGCCATTAGGGTTTCGTCTTGGCCACGTTAACCTTGCGACGGCGCCACCTTATGTCCGCGACGCCCTCTTCAGCCTCGACGTGCGTCTCGATCGCATCTAGGTTGCCCTCGAGTAGCGACGGCTCACTCTTTCACAACTAGACGCCCTCTTGAAAACACGAGTTTTAGTTCGACCCGTCACATAATTCTCCACGGCCGCAAATAACTCCCGACGCCGCCGCTTTCTACATCTCACGATCGCGAGTGTCTCGATTTCGACTTTGGCCATTTTCTTCATATATTCGCGCTTTTCGTCCAAATAAGTGCCATTCCAAAGATTTTGCCTTCACGAGACCTAAAAATGAAAAGGAACGATATTAAGCAATAACGGATACAAAAGTGATCAAATAAGGGCTTAAACGACCCCTCAAATGGTACCTTTTAAACCTTATCGCTTGCTATCAACCTTTGTGGAACTTATATTATAATCACATCACACAACCGATAATTCTCGCTCATGCACAATAAGCAACTAGCACTTTAAATGACTATCGTTTCAAATTAAAGTGAATCAAAACTTAGCTTTTGATCATACAAAACTTGAAAATGATGCCTCATGTTATCATCACTCCAACATGTAGTTATTAATATATGTACTTAAGCCTATAATTCAGTTGAGCTGCTTCTAGCAATTTTAATAATTTCACAAGATTTGGTTTTCTTGCACATGTATTTCTTCCACATCATATTTAGTAAACACATTTGTTTTCTTAATTATAAATATTTGTTGTTAATCGAGGTATAAAAGATCTATGCTTAATATCTAAACAAATAACTTTGATAAGAAAACAATGATACTAAAACAATTGGATTTCATTAAAACAAAATGCGATTACACTATAATTCAAAACGAAACCAAACCAACGAATTATTCAAAGGCGCTAGTCGCCATGCTTAACATAAACTAGCCGTAAATGAGTCACTATGAAAATTATCATGCCATGGGTTATCGCCATCAAGATGAACATGAGCCACTATAGAATTAACAGATTTGAGAGAAAACTCTAATTTTCATTATTTAGAAATGAAGGATTACAAGATATTTAAAGGGAATCCGCTTAGTAATCGCTACTAACCAATTACAAAAGTTACAATCTAACCTCTAATATTTACAACTTGTTAAAAGAAGATAAAACTAGTGTATACTTTACATCCCCTCAAGTCGGAGGCTCAAAGACCCAACTTGTTGATAAGGAAATTGTGTTGAACTTTGCCTAAAGCTTTTGTCATAACATCTCGCTATCCGAGAAGAAGTAGGAATGTATGCGCTTGCAAGAAACCATCTTGAACTTTGTCCTTGTGAAATGACAATAATATCCAAATGTTTGGTTTTGTCATGAAAACATGGATTGGCAGCTATTTGTTGAAATGACTTGTTGTCACAGTAAAAGAGTTATAGGATATGAACTGTATGTAAGTCTTTTAGTAAGTAGCTTAACCACAAGTTCACATGTAGTTGCAAACCATACTTGTACTCGCCTTCAAGCCGATGATCTAGAACAAGAGCTTGCTTCTTTGTTTTCCAAGATACTAAAGAGTGTCCTATGAAAATGCAATAACAAGAAGTGACCTTCTTGTCATGATACATGAAGCCCAATCAAAGATCCGAAAAACTACCAATTTGAGGTGTAGTTGAACAGATAGAATAATCCTTTAGATATTGTTCCTTTTAAGTATTTTAGAAGATGTAGAGCGTTTTGCATATGTACATCCTCGAGGGCGTAAACAAACTGCTCAGTGCCGAACAAAGATATGAAATGTCTCGTATAGTCATGGTTAAGTACAAGAGTCTTCCAACCAATCTTCCAGATGATCCTTGATCCTTTAAAGGTGTACCCTTATTGAGTGACAATTTGAGCAAGTGGGAAGAGGAAATTCCTTGGGTTTAGCAGCAGTGAGACCAACATCGCAGAAGATCCAAGATATACTTTCTTTGATCGAGATAAGTGCCGATGAGTTCCGCATAATTCAATTCCCAAGAAATATTTTGCTAGACCAAGATCTTTAATAGTGAACTGTTGATCAAGAGAATGTTTAAGAAACCAATTTCATCGTATCAGCTTACCAAGTGATCAAAGATATCATCAACATAAACCAAAGTCGCAAAGAACCCGTCCATTCTTATTTTTGACAATAATGAATAGTCATGTTTAGACCGCACATATCCCAAACCGACTAGAAATTTAGTCAACTCATAGTTCCATTGCCTAGAAGCTTGTTCGAGACCATAAAGGGATTTTTAAGTTTGCATACTGATTGGGACCAATTTTCCTATAGCCTTTCTCGTGGAACCATGTAGATTTCTTCATCAATGTAACCATGAAGAAATGCATTATTTATGTCTAATTGATGTAAATCCCATTCCTTTGCAAAGCTGCCAAAGCTATCAATACTCTAACAGCTGCTAATTTTGCCACTGGCGAAAAGTGTGCTTATAATCTTCACCTCTCTTTGATTGAAGCCTCTAATTACCAATCTAGCTTTAAACCTTTCCACAGCTCCATCCGGATGATATTTAATTTTAAACACCCATTTGGAAGTGATAGCTTTGGACCTTTAGGAAATGTAGTAAGCTCCCAAGCACCATTCTTTTCCAAAGTCGCAATTTCCAAGTCCATAGCATCCACCCATCCTTTTTCAACTTGCAACATGCTTGTAACTAGTTGGTTCAAGATGAGCAAAGACATTGGCTAGAAAAGCTATAAAAGGTGGAACATCTTTGAAATCATCTTTGCCAAATAAGGGATACTATGGTTTTGCGTAACAAAAGGCTATCGAACTATGTGCGCACTTAGGAGTCACAAAATCCTTTAACCAAGGCACCTTGAGGAAGCTCTCAAGACTTTCTCGGATGGCAAAGAACTTGTAGGTTGAGAAGAATGTGGTACATTGATTTGTTGAGAATTAGATGCTACATTTTCAGGTTGCACATGTGGTCTCGGATCGAGTAATGATTGGGATTGGTTGTGGTGTGCACCAATGGGCCTTCTTCGATGTATCACTCCAAAACAGGTGAAAAGAGAACTCTTGAGATATAGACACATGGGACATTTGACTCCTTAAAAGGAAAGATATTTTCTTCAAAATGAACATCTCATCATGAAAATTTGTTTAGTCTCCAAATCATACAATTTGTATCCCTTCTCGATTAGAAGGATAACCTATTAAGATACACTTAATGCCTCGTTCTCAAACTTGTCCTTGTGTGGTTTAAGTACAAAGAAGATAACATAAACATCCTATCACCCTTAAATGATCAAAATTAGTGATTTACCAAACAAAACTTCAAATGGTGATTTCCACCCAACTTCTTCATAGGCATCTTGTTAATCGATAAGTTGCACCAAAATACATTCACCCCAAAATCTTATTGGCAAGTTGGCATGAGATCTAATAGCTCTAGTAGTTTCAAGCAAATTTCGTATCCTTTCCACTACACCATTTTGTTAAGGTGTATAGGCTATAGACCTTTGATGAATAACGCCTTTTGATTTGAAAAGATTTGAACAACTTTTGTTAACTATCTCATTGCCATTGTCCGATCCGATAAACTTGGGTGTTTTTTAAAATGAGTAGTAACATAAGTAAAAATGTAGCCAACAATTCGATATCCGATCCGGGAAAACTAGAAGGGGGTTGAATAGTTTTGCCAATTAAAACTTTCTTTTAACTATTTAGATTGACTTATGTCAATCTATTCTGAGTGTGTGTTGGATGTTGATAAACAAGCATATAAAGATAAGTAATGAAAAGGTAAGGGTAAGAAGCACAAAACCACAACACAAGTATTTATAGTGGTTTGGCTACCAGACACCTTCCTTGCCCTACTCCACTCCCCGAGTCACCTACTCGAGTTCAAACACTACACCAATCTCTTTATGGCGGAGAAGCCTTCACAATGTCGCTTAACCTTTTCCTGTGACAAAGCTAAATACCGAGTTCCTTCACACCAAGGCGAACCACACCTAACACAACGCCGCCTACCCTTTATACGGTGCTAGGCTAACCACCGTGTTCTTTCACCCAAGGTGAACCACACCTCACACAACGTCGCTTACCCTTTATAAGGTACTAGGCTAAGTACCTAGTTCTTTCACTCCAAGGTGAACTACACCTTCACAACGTCGCTTACCCTTTATTAGGTACTAGGCTAAGCACCTAGTTCCATTGCAATGGAGGAACTACTACTACACTACACCAACGACTAATCCCAAAGGAGATCTACCTTTACACATCATCAAGGATATCAATATCCTTGGATCTAATACTAGTCTATCTTGTACATCGAAACACACCATATCGAATGTACATCTAAGGCACCTTTCACTAATGCCCTTGACTAGATCTACAAGACACCTTTCACTAATGTCTTGTGTCTTCACTTCTAAGCACCTTTCACTAATGCTTCTTTTTCTTGACTTCTAAGCACCTTTCACTAATGCTTCTTGTCTTGACATCTAAGCACCTACCACAAGTGCTTATCATATAGACGATAGATACCCTTCACTAATATCTTCGTCTTGACACTTGAGACATCTTTCACTAATGTCTTCAACACTACATTTCTTTGAAGAAAGAAAGAGATCATCAACAAGAGGACTTCAATAGCCTTGATGATGAGGAAGCATGGCAACTCATGGACTTGAGCTTGATCGACTTCAAAGGTGGTGATCTTGCCTTTAAGAGGAACCTAGAAGATCACACAAAACAAACTACGATATAGATCTCTTGGATCTAAGGTTAGTGAGATTTAACTCTGGGAGAAAGTGTGTTAGAAAGGGTTGAAAGGGTCGAGAGATAATGAAGAAATGGCTCACTATTTATAGAGAAAATTCTCATCGCTCCCTGATCCCACGTATCCTTCCACAAGGGATCCGCTAGCACAAAGCTAGGGATCCGTGGTACGCCTGCCTTGCCCATGGGTATTTTTGGTTATGGGTCATGGGTCATGGGTTATGGGTTGATCCATGGTTTTTTTCTAGATACAATGTATCTTAAGGATACAATGAACTTGGTTAAGTGGTATAAATAAAACCATGGGTTATGGGTCAAAACCATTTGCTAGTTTTACCTATTTAGTATATACTTGTTTTACCCATTTTAGTATATACTTGTTTTTACCCATTTTAGTGTATACTTAGTTAAGTATATGTTATCCCAATATGTAAACACTAGTTGTTATACATATGTATATCTAAAGCATAAAAACACTTGTACATGTTTTAGTGTTTTATGTGAAAGCGTAAGTGTGTTAGAAAACTATTAGTTCAAACCATTTACACATTATTTTATTTGTTTCATATAATGATCTTACTTTTGTTATCGACGAAACATTGTAAGATCGTAAAATATAAATAAACGCTTTACGGCTTATTTGTATTAACAATCTCCCTTTTGTTGATGACAAAACATAAGATTATTTTAAGGAAAAGATAAAATTCAGAAGAGTTTGAATTTGTAGTTTTACTTTCTTTCTCCCTTTTTGTCGAAACAAAAAGAGCTTTGAAAGAAAGCAACACTTTGTTTTTAAGAAAAATGTGAAAAATAGAAAAGAAATAAGAAATAAAAAGCAAGTAACGGAAAGGATCTCGTTACTCCCCCTTGACGAGTCCATCCCTAAGTGGTGGCCAAGAAAGTAATGCTCATCTAGTTCATTTGCAAATTTTTGCAAAAGATTACGCCTATGTGACGTGTGTGCTCCCCAGATGATTGCAATTTTGCAAAAGGGATGTCATAAATGTAAACCTAAGATTGCAAGTAATTACAATGTCATTGTTTTGACACCAAGCTCCCTAGCTTTAGGTGTCAAATTCTTCATATGTTAATTGAATATCTACAAACAAAGGTTAGAAAACAAGTATAATGCACAATTTCTCGTATATGATCCAGTTAGTAGAAAATGTGCCTCGTTTACGGATCCGCGTTCCCTCCCTAGTAGGGATCCGCCTAGCAATTTCCGAGGATCCGCCTCATCGATGAATAAAATCAGAAATGGTGGTATAACAAGAAATGTTAATACCAAATGAAATATGGATTATATAAAATACTCATATACCGTAAATATAGCAAGTAGCATGTAATTTCATTTAATAAAACAAGAGTTATGATATACATGACTCTAAAAATTAGAAAATAGACAATACATGACTAGGAATTTCTAGACCAACTAACGCTGATGCTAGGACACCACTAAAATTCTTCTAGCTCAAGTTTTGTTTAGGTTTAACTCGTCCGAAACATTCGAGGAGATGATAGAACATGAAACGTTGGTCTTCTCGCACTTCATGTATCAAACTTTCAACATGTTGACAATGATAGCAATCTTTGTCATGGCTAGTAGTGGTGGTGGATGAAATGAAATGGCTTGATGCGAAGGATCAAGTGAAGCGGCTTGTGGAGCTTCAAACGATGAAGGATTGGCGGAGGTGCATTTGAGAATGCCTCGACCAAGAATGATGGTGGTGGTAATGAAGTGTCAACTTCCATATGGTCGGGTGGTTGACTTTGATGATTTTCATAATCCAAATAGGATTATATGATGGAGATGGCGAAAGGAAGCCGGATCAAGTGTTGACTCAACACCTTGATTTTGAACCATTATTCCTCCTAATGAGGAGAATGTTGCTCGCGGAAGCGGATGAGACGTTTGGGGAGGCAAGTCCTCTAAATTGTAGAGGTGGTGATGATAGTGGTGAAGTAAATGAAATAGCTTTAGGAACCAAAATGTGAAAGATGAAGCGAAGGAGCCAACACGATCCCTTTGAACAAACCTGCGTTCACCACTCTTTGAAACGAAACATGTTTCTACGGAGTCCGTTTGTTCTCTTCGAGTTTACGTACCATACACCCCAGGATTGATGCAGTCTCTAACGGTTTATTGTAAGCGAAACAATATCCCGTAATGCACAATCGGTATGTAGACTAAGAAATATTCTTCAAGATTATGTGGAGTAACATATATTAAAGAGATAGTGATATTATTGGTGTTTGTACAATAGAGTTCTCAATCTCTATTTATAAATGAAGAAAACAGATTTGAACCCACGTACATCTAACTGTTTTCCCATGATTCACTTCCACAGATCACTCCCACATCCCTTCTTATTCGTAATATCATGGACTAAGTTAACCATGTAACAACCCACTACTTTGAACAAGTCAAGCCAAGCAAGAATGACTTGTACAAATACGTTAGAGCATGCATGTTTACTTATATCAATAGCTTACCCCACCATATCCTTATTCTCGCTAATTCAAATTAATTCAAAGTTGTTTAATACAACTTATAAAACAAACTTATTAATTAATTTGTTTATCAACTTATAAACATACATATTTCCTCTATAATGTTCAACCTATTATTAGAAAATAAATGTCACTATATATTATTTCCAACAATCCCCACCAAAGTTGAACAATTTCTACTCACCGAACATGTTGTGCTACAAGGTGTCACGAAGATTAAACCTCGTTAGATATGCATACACAAAGTAAGATTGATTCAATGGTGTCCAAAGATTAAACCACGAACCTCAAGATAATGGTGTCCGAAGATTAAACCAAAACCTTTTGATCTTACCGGCGAATACATACGCACTTCCATTATTATATTATGCTTCTCAATTTACTACGCGCGAATATGGCCATGCACTAAATCACTTTCATAACCCTCTAAGAGAGAAACCATGACTCTCTATTTGAGGCGGCACCACCTCTAGGTTATATAGGCTAAGCTTCTCTATCGTCCTCGTTGCTAAGATGCCTCTAAAGCTTAGTTAAGAGGTTTTACCTCAACCTACACCTCGTCAACGACGTACTATCTTTACTATACATGGGCTAATTAGGTCGATAATACCTTCTATCGATTAATGAATTCGTTATTACCCATTAAACTCGTAATGTAGGAGCTCTACAATCAAGCCGGGTTTCCATCACCAACCGATTCACATTTGGTTTCAAACCCATGCCTCTAGTAATACTCAATAAATCTCTCGTCAGAGATTTAATAGGATTTACCCGACAAGTCACTTCATTCTTATCGGCCTCATCATACATACTCACTAGGTCTCTCGTTAGAGACATAGTAGCATCAAACTCAAGTTTCTAGATCACTTGGAAACTTGTCTATAATGGTACCATCTCAATTTTCTCTAAATATTCCAACACACTGGAATTTTATGGTGTTAGATTTCTAATCTAATTGACCTTTCATATTGTCACAACTTGACTATATACACACACATTAGTTCACACGTTGAGATACTCACATGCTTTTATGCTTTTGCTTATAAAACTTGCAACAATAGCAATCCACTTTCATGTGAATTTCAAACAGTTCCTTTCAATCTCAATGAAATGCTTATGCACTTGAAACGATATGATAATAATTAATTCCTTCACGAGTAAACCCATTAGCTTTTAGTTAGTGGTAAACAATCAGTAGACTCTAAATGTATGTTTTGTATGTTATAATAGGACCTCATTTCCCTATTAAACTACCATGAAATCTTAGACCAAGTTCGTGAACAGGTGATTAGCCATGATCACGTTTCAAGGCCCATAGTTCGGAATCATAGGTTAACGGTTTCAACCGAAGTTGCATACCAAGTCAGCCAATATGTCCGTTCATCGATTTCAGAAACTATCAACACACACATACTATTCTTGTGTTCTTGTATAGATATGTATACGACCACCGTATCGTTATACAAATGGTTCTTGATAACGCCACACGCCGTTCGGGTCAAGGAAACTTCCTTTTCTTCGAGCAAGTTTTATAACACCCTAGGCGTGAACCTAATCGTTGTAGTGTAGTAATTAGGGTGCCACGGGTATTGATATCGCTCTCTAGGGAATAGGAATGCTAGTAGGGAATTACTACGCTAAGGTTAAGGTTGAGGAAGATTATTTTTATCTTTTATATTTTATGAAAATAGAAAGGTACGAATCTCGGTATTGGATTTGGGGTTTGGTATTTCTACCGATTACTCTACTATTATCTAATTATCTAAACTAAGGTTGTGGGAGTCTATGTCTAATTAATGTGCTCGTATGATAGTTTAAAGATGTGTTCACTTAGTTTGTATTACTCCTTAATTATCTCCTATTGATGGTTGAGTGTCACGCCTTATTCCTAGTTGCGTTGTGTTTCTAAAGTTGTAGGGTATGCTTCTCCCTAACTCTTTGAACTTACCAAAGGGTCTTGTCTACAAATCCACTTAGAGATTATAGACTCTACTCTAAGGCACTCTTGGATGTTTTAGCCTACAATCACTCGTGTAATCATACTCTAAGGTTCACAAAGATGAATCAAGCATTAAGTACACAACGAATGACCTATCGCATTACTAGATCATTAATCAACTAAGATAAGAAACAACCAATCAATATTCAATAATTAAGTTTCATACTTCCTAAGCAAACACACAAATAAATTAGCGGACATGGAGAACATGCAAGCATACACACAAATAATCAAAGACATAATTGAATTAATGAAGCAAAGACTTATCTTGGTGTAAGATAGGTTAAAACCCTAAAATACCGTACAAGACACCTTAGGTTCGGTTTTAGGTTTTACCCAAAGACTCTCCACCCAAAGACCGAAAAATTCGGATTCTATATATAAGATTACAATGCGACGCCACCTTATGTTTAGTGACGCCGCCGTGTCGCCGCCATTAGGGTTTCGCCTTGGCCACGTTAACCTTGCGACGGCCACCTTATGTCCGTGACGCCGTCCTCTTGACTTCGACGTCGTCGGATCGCATCTAGGCCGTTCGAGTAGCGACGGCCTACTCTTTCACAACTAGACGCCGCCTCTTGAAAACACGAGTTTTGAGTTCGACCGTCACATAATTCTCCGACGGCGTCGCAAATAACTCCCGACGCCGCCTTCTACATTCATGCGATCGTGAGTGTCTCGATTTCGACTTTGGCCATTTTCTTCATATATTCGCCTTTTCGTCCAAATAAGTGCCATTCCAAAGATTTTGCCTTCACGAGACCTAAAAATGAAAAGGAACGATATTAAGCAATAACGGATACAAAAGTGATCAAATAAGGGCTTAAACGACCCTCAAAATGGTACCTTTTAAAACCTTATCAAATATCCCTACACTTGTTATTTGCTTGTCCTCAAGCAAATGTGCTTTTAGCCAATTAATTTATAAGTTAAGGGTCATTCAAGATTAATTCAAAACGGTCCACAACACATATAAGCCCCAAGAAAGTCATAACAAGCACGGAATTACATACTAGCACCTCACATGGGGTGTTTGGATACTCACATCTCTCCGGTGTATAAATGAAATATAACAATATAGAAATGGAAGATAAACACTCATTAACCGGTCCTAGTACATAGATTACCATAGGCTTGAGAATAGATCAAACCTCCATCGCTTTGGCGTAAGCACCTAGGAAAGACTATCAAAGAGGTCTTTAAAGGGTTGTAATGTTAGGCTTACGGTGAAGGAAATAAGGGTTTGGTGGGATAGGCTATTTAGTGGTGCTAAGTCAAAATCTTTATGTTAATCAGATATGAAGAATGGCGTTGCTAAGCCAAGACTCGACACTCTAAACTCTAGATAACTGAAATAAACAAACATAAATTTAAAAGATAGATGTAGGATGGTAGCCATGTTTTTTTTTTTTTTTTTTTTTTTCTATTTTTTTTTCGATTATTTTTTTTTTTTTTTTTTTTTTTTTTTTCATACACTTTTACTCTACCATCCTCTACGATAACATCAAAATACTAGGATTTACAGCATATCCCTACACTTGAGTTTTTATTATTCTAACACTAATTTGACCCGAATCGAAAAGATCAAAACACTTGGGGTACATTATTACGTAAACAAAGGGAATTTGAATTTAACGTTCCTTCCCGTCATTTCATAAACTTTAACTTTTCCCATGAATCCCAATCATCCCAAAAGCGTATACAAAGGATATGACTCGACTTAGCAACTTATGCAAGCAACCGATAATTGAACTAAGGGTTTAGGGTGATAACAAATATTTGCACTAAAAGTGAGTGCATAAGGGGTAGGCTAAGGCGATTTGGGTGTATATTTGGGGTGGGTGTAAACAATGCTCTTCATTGATATTCGGAAAACCAAAACATCACGAGAACCGCGAAAAGGATAGGCTCGAGGGGTTAACTAGGGTATCGTGTACTAAAAATGAGTACAACGCAAAGGTGTGGGGAATTACTCAACCGATATGGAAGAAGTAATTATATTTGTGTATCAAACAAGGGTTATCCTAATGCCTCTTATCATTTAGTTATTCCTAACTACACAAGTGTAGTCTCACTTATGATCTCGGAATGCATCACAAAACAAGTTCTAGAATCTAATATACTACCGGTTCACACTCTAAGCATTAAAGATGAATGCTTTTAATTCCTACTAATCTAAGGGCGATCCTCACATTTTGGGTGGAATTTGGGTGGTAGTGGTTTTGTGCTAGTCATGCAACTTCCTATCCATGAGACGCTTTTGTTAAGACTAATGGCCCACCCTATATGTCATAAAAATTTTAAATTTGGTGCCAAATTACCCTAACCGACATTTCTCATGGTTTATTACACAATCACAATTCGACAAAGCAAATAGTCAAGGATAAGCATAGTTTCAAAGTTCCGCTTTATTTTCCTCCCTACACTTAAACCGAACATTGTCCCCAATGTTCCCGAAAGTATCAAAGTTATGATAAAAGAAGGTAATTAAAAACGAAAGAAACTAATACTCCCCGATTAGCTCGGTAGGATCCGTAAAGTGGTGGTTAAATTCTTTTCAAGAAGAATTATTGCGTGAAAAGCTCCTTCCAATCTTTTGTAACTTCTTCTTGATAAACTAAACACCGCACACTTGAAGAAAACAAACGAAACCTTCGTGTAAAATCGCGGTAATAATATATATAAGACTCGATTTAAACTAGGATATAATGCTTGTGGAATGGATGTTTACGTAATTTCTAAGAAAATTAAGACCGGAAAATTCCGTAAATTTATAAGTAGCTCGAAAACGAAAAAGTAATCGATGTTTTACTCCTTCCGACGCCGTCAGTTGCAATCTCGACGCCGTCAAGTTATCCCGACAAAAACCGGTCTCGCGATTTTCGGAAAATTTCGGAAAATTTACATCTTTAGAATCGGAAAAATTTCTGCAAAACATTCATTATGACTCGATACAAGCATTTGACTCGAACAAACAAACATATATATCTTTTAAATAATTGTAATTCTCATGTTCACGTTTCTTTTGAAAACATGTGTAATCCTCCCTACACTTATCCCTTATGTAAAATACCTTTATATGTAATTAAGACGAGGTTAAAGACAAAATAAAGCATTTTTACAAATTCAAACATGAGAATAAACAACTAATAAAAGATATACGACACACAAATGAAAATGAAAAACAAATACACATGGGTTGCCTCCCAAGAAGCGCTTGTTTTTGTTCGAGTCACGAGCCTGACTCTATCCTTATTTAACAGAGAAAGGGGAAGTTTTCCCTACACTTAAGTTTAAGTGCGGGTGATAGTAGCAATACACACCCTTAGGGTGGAAATTTTTTACGTGAGGAGAGGGTGATGGGTGATTTATACGCTCAAAGGAGTGTTCTATGCATTATAACCTTACCTAAGTCTATTGGTGTAGCGGGTGAATCAAATCTCTCTCCTAAAATGGATCATCTTCTATTAACTTCAAAAGATTCTTAGTTAAGGATCCATCTTGACCTAATAAACCCGGCTTAAACCCATAGTGTTTCTTGTTATCAACCATGAATGGGTGATATAAGTGTGTAAGGTCATGGGTTACTCCTATATTAGCTTCTACTCTACATGGCCTAGAATCTACCACCTTTATCAAGCAACTACCCAGACTATCTATTTTGATGGGTGGATTGGGGCCTAATTCAATTCCAAGATTCACATCTAAAGACGGAAAATTGGGTAAGGTTTTTGGTTGAGGCTCCGGTTCATCAAAATTAGGAATTTCCCTAGGACTAAGAGAGAGGTCATGACAACAAGCATCTACACCTACATTCTCTAGTGGCGTTTGGTCTAAAGGTTCTCTATCAATCGTGGTTCCTATAGTCTCTTCTACTTCTTACGGGTAAGTTATAGGTGATGTATGTTCCTCAAATGATGGTAGGGCTTGTGGGCTTGGAGTTTCCACCTTTTTCTCCATTATATCTAGACCTACTAAATGTTCATGTGTTTTAGTATGATCTGACCCAAATACACTCCTAAGCATCTTAAATCCTTCTTTAGCCATTTCAAATTCTTGGTCCAATTCATAAGAATTATTCTCAAAAATTTGATCACTAATGTCTATTTTCCTAAAGGATTCCTCACGCGTGTCATATGCTTTGAAATCTATCCCACGCATGCAACTAGGCAGTTCAACTATAACCATCTCACAATCTTGTTCGGGTTTAGGTTCCATGTTCTTAAAAACTAGGTCTTTTGATCATGGTGCCTAAGATCATTCAATTGATGGTTTATGCATGAGACTTTTCCGAAAAATTCTCCGGATGGTGTCACTAAAAGGAGTTGATCCGACAACGATTGTTGAATAGAAGCCACACAAGTACGTAATATATCAAATCCATCCAACCTTACACCCATATCCTTTGGATATCTCTAAGTTCACTCACAAATTCATTAGAACAATTAAAACCAAACCAATCAGGAATTCAACTGTTCCTCATTTGTTAATGATGAAAATGCAATTTCACTTGCCATAGCGACAAATGAAAAGGGTTTTATGAACACAAACACAAAGAAGGGGATAGACTACAGGAAGCTAATAAAAGGGAAAAAATCTCACTTGATAGGAATCTTGTAGTAGACCTAAACGAGATATAAATCAAGCCTAAACAATAACTATTCCAAGCAATGCGCCTAAAACTTGATAACGCTACACGCGTCATTCGGGTCAAGAAACTTCCTTTCTTGACAAGTTTTATAACACCCTAGGCGATGAACCTAATCGTTGTAGTGTAGTAATTAGGGTAAGCCACGGTATTGATATCGTTCTCTGGGGAATAGGAATGCTAGTAGGGAGTTACTACGCTAAGGTTAAGGTTGAGGAAGATTATTTTTATCTTTTATATTTTATGAAAATAGAAAGGTACGAATCTCGGGTATTGGATTTGTGGGTTTGGTATTTCTACCGATTACTCTACTATTATCTAATTATCTAAACTAAGGTTGTGGGAGTCTATGTCTAATTAATGTGTGCTCGTATGATAGTTTAAAGATGTGTTCACTTAGTTTGTATTACTCCTTAATTATCTCCTATTGATGGTTGAGTGTCACGTCTTATTCCTAGTTGCGTTGTGTTTCTAAAGTTGTAGGGTATGCGTTTCTCCCTAACTCTTTGAACTTACCAAAGGGTCTTGTCTACAAATCCACTTAGAGATTATAGACTCCTACTCTAAGGCACTCTTCGGATGTTTTAGCCTACAATCACTCGTGTAATCATACTCTAAGGTTCACAAAGATGAATCAAGCATTAAGTACACAACGAATGACCTATCGCATTACTAGATCATTAATCAACTAAGATAAGAAACAACCAATCAATATTCAATAATTAAGTTTCATACTTCCTAAGCAAACACACAAATAAATTAGCGGGACATGGAGAACATGCAAGCATACACACAAATAATCAAAGACATAATTGAATTAATGAAGCAAAGACTTATCTTGGTGTAAGATAGGGTTAAAACCCTAAAATCTTGTACAAGACACCTTAGGTTCGGTTTTAGGTTTTACCCAAAGACTCTCCACCCAAAGACCGAAAAATTCGGATTCTATATAAGATTACAATTGCGACGCGCCACCTTATGTTTAGTGACGCCGTCGTGTCGCCGCCATTGGGTTTCGTCTTGGCCACGTTAACCTTGCGACGGCGTCACCTTATGTCCGTGACGCCGTCTCTTCGACCTCGGCGTCGTGCGGATCGCATCTAGGCCGCCCGAGTAGCGACGGCCTACTCTTTCACAACTAGACGCCGTCTCTTGAAAACACGAGTTTTAGTTCGACCCGTCACAATAATTCTCCGACGGCGCCGCAAATAACTCCCGACGCCGCCGCTTCTACATTCAAACGATCGTGAGTGTCTCGATTTCGACTTTGGCCATTTTCTTCATATATTCGCGCCTTTTCGTCCAAATAAGTGCCATTCAAGATTTTGCCTTCACGAGACCTAAAAATGAAAAGGAACGATATTAAGCAATAACGGATACAAAAGTGATCAAATAAGGGCTTAAACGACCCTCAAAATGGTACCTTTTAAAACCTTATCGCTTGCTATCAACCTTTGTGGAACTTATATTATAATCACATCATACAATCGATAATTCTCGCTCATGCACAATAAGCAACTAGCACTTTAAATGACTATCGTTCTCAAATTAAAGTGAATCAAAACTTTAGCTTTTGATCATACAAAACTTGAAAATGATGCCTCATGTTATCATCACTCCAACATGTAGTTATTAATATATGTACTTCGTCTATAATTCAGTGAGCCGTTTCTAGCAATTTTAATAATTTCACAAGATTTGGTTTTCCCTTGCACATGTATTTCTTCTGTCATCATATTTAGTAAACACATTTGTTTTCTTAATTATAAATATTTGTTGTTAACTGTAGGTATAAAAGATCTATGCTTAATATCTAAACAAATAACTTTGATAAGAAAACAATGATACTAAAACAATTGGATTTCATTAAAACAAAATGCGATTACACTATAATTCAAAACGAAAACCAAACCAACGAATTATTCAAAGGCGCTAGTCGCCATGCTTAACATAAAACTAGCCAGAAATGAGTCACTATGAAAATTATCATGCCACGAAGTTATCGTCATCAAGATGAACATGAGCCACTATAGAATTAACAGATTTGAGAGAAAACTCTAATTTTCATTATTTAGAAATGAAGGATTACAAGATATTTAAAGGGAATCCCGCCTAGTAACTGCTACTAACTGAATTACAAAAAGTTACAATCTAACCCTCTAATATTTACAACTTGTTAAAAGAAGATAAAACTAGTGTATACTTCTACATCCCCCCTCAAGTTGGAGGCTCTGAAAGACCCAACTTGTTGATAAGGAAATTGTGTTGAACTTTGCCTAAAGCTTTTGTCATAACATCTGCTATCTGAGAAGAAGTAGGAATGTATGCAGTTTGCAAGAAACCATCTTGAACTTTGTCCTTTGTGAAATGACAGTTAATATCCAAATGTTTGGTTTTGTCATGAAAACATGGATTGGCAGCTATTTGTTGAGCTGACTTGTTGTCACAGAAAAGAGTTATAGGATATGAACTGGTATGTGTAAGTCTTTTAGTAAGTAGCTTAACCACACAAGTTCACATGTAGTTGCAGCCATATACGTACTCGGCTTGATGGATGATCTAGAAACGAGAGCTTGCTTCTTTGTTTTCCAAGATACTAAAGAGTGTCCTATGAAAATGCAATAACCAGTAAGTGACCTTCTTGTCATGATACATGAAGCCCAATCAGCATCTGAAAAACCAGTCAATTTGAGGTGTAGTTGAACAGGATAGAATAATCCTTTAGATATTGTTCCTTTTAAGTATTTTAGAAGATGTAGAGCAGCTTGCATATGTACATCCTTGAGGGCAGAAACAAACTGGCTCAAGTGCTGAACAGCATATGAAATGTCTGGTATAGTCATGGTTAAGTACAAGAGTCTTCCAACCAATCTTCTGTATGATCCTTGATCCTTTAAAGGTGTACCCTTATTGAGTGACAATTTGAGTTAAGTGGGAAGAGGAAATTCCTTGGGTTTAGCAGCAGTGAGACCAACATCAGTAAGAAGATCCAAGATATACTTTCTTTGATTGAGATAAGTGCCAAGCATGAGTTCGCATAATTCAATTCCCAAGAAATATTTTGCTAGACCAAGATCTTTAATAGTGAGCTGTTGATCAAGAGAATGTTTAAGAAACTCGAATTTCATCGTAGCAGCTTACCGATGATCGACATATCATCAACATAAACCAAAGCTGCAGTAAACTGTCCATTCTTATTTTTGACAAATAATGAATAGTCATGTTTAGACTGCACATATCCCAAACTGACTAGAAATTTAGTCAACTCATAGTTCCATTGCCTAGAAGCTTGTTTGAGACCATAAAGGGATTTTTTAAGTTTGCATACTTGATTGGGACCAGCCTTCCTATAGCCTTCTGGTGGAACCATGTAGATTTCTTCATCAATGTAACCATGAAGAAATGCATTATTTATGTCTAATTGATGTAAATCCCATTCCTTTGCAGTTGCCAAAGCTATCAATACTCTAACAGTTGCTAATTTTGCCACTGGCGAAAAAGTGTGCTTATAATCTTCACCTTCTCTTTGATTGAAGCCTCTAATTACCAATCTAGCTTTAAACCTTTCCACAGTTCCATCTGGATGATATTTAATTTTAAACACCCATTTGGAAGTGATAGCTTTGTGACCTTTAGGAAATGTAGTAAGCTCCCAAGTACCATTCTTTTCCAAAGCTGCAATTTCCAAGTCCATAGCATCCACCCATCCTTTTTCAGTTGCAACATGCTTGTAACTAGTTGGTTCAGTATGAGCAAAGACATTGGCTAGAAAAGCTATAAAAGCAGGTGGAACATCTTTGAAATCATCTTTGCCAAATAAGGGATACTATGGTTTTGCAGAACAAAAGGCTACTGAACTATGTGCAGACTTAGGAGTCACAAAATCCTTTAACCAAGCAGACCTTGAGGAAGCTCTTGAAGACTTTCTGGATGGCAAAGAACTTGTAGGTTGAGAAGAATGTGGTACATTGATTTGTTGAGAATTAGATGCTACATTTTCAGGTTGCACATGTGGTTCTGGATCAGGAGTAATGATTGGGATTGGTTGTGGTGTGACCAATGGGCCTTCTTCAGATGTATCAGCTCCAAATACAGGAAAAGAGAACTCTTGAGATATAGACACATGGGACATTTGACTCCTTAAAAGGAAAGATATTTTCTTCAAAATGAACATCTCTGCTCATGAAAATTTGTTTAGTCTCCAAATCATACAATTTGTATCCCTTCTGATTAGAAGGATAACCTATTAAGATACACTTAATGCCTCTGTTCTCAAACTTGTCCTTGTGTGGTTTAAGTACAGCAGCATAACATAAACATCCTATCACCCTTAAATGATCAAAATTAGGTGATTTACCAAACAAAACTTCAAATGGTGATTTCCACCCCAACTTCTTCATAGGCATCTTGTTAATCAGATAAGTTGCAGCCAAAATACATTCACCCCAAAATCTTATTGGCAAGTTGGCATGAGATCTAATAGCTCTAGTAGTTTCAAGCAAATTCCTGTGTATCCTTTCCACTACACCATTTTGTTAAGGTGTATAGGCTATAGACCTTTGATGAATAACGCCTTTTGATTTGAAAAGATTTGAACAACTTTTGTTAACTATCTCATTGCCATTGTCTGATCTGATAAACTTGGGTGTTTCTTTAAAATGAGTAGTAACATAAGTAAAAAATGTAGCCAACAATTCTGATATCTGATCTGTGGAAAACTAGAAGGGGGGGTTGAATAGTTTTGCCAATTAAAACTTTCTTTTAAACTATTTAGATTGACTTATGTCAATCTATTTGAGTGTGAGTGTTGGATGTTGATAAACAAGCATATAAAGATAAGTAATGAAAAGGTAAGGGTAAGAAGCACAAAACCACAACACAAGTATTTATAGTGGTTTGGCTACCAGGACACCTTCCTTGCCCTACTCCACTCCCCGAGTCACCTACTCGAGAGTTCGTAAACACTACACCAATCTCTTTATGGCGGAGAAGCCTTCACAATGTCGCTTAACCTTTTTCCGGTACAAAGCTAAATACCGAGTTCCTTCACACCAAGGCGAACCACACCTAACACAACGCCGCCTACCCTTTATACGGTGCTAGGCTAACCACCGTGTTCTTTCACCCAAGGTGAACCACACCTACACAACGTCGCTTACCCTTTATAAGGTACTAGGCTAAGTACCTAGTTCTTTCACTCCAAGGTGAACTACACCTTCACAACGTCCTACCCTTTATTAGGTACTAGGCTAAGCACCTAGTTCCATTGCAATGGAGGAACTACTACTACACTACACCAACGACTAATCCCAAAGGAGATCTACTCCTTTACACATCATCAAGGATATCAATATCCTTGGATCTAATACTAGTCTATCTTGTACATCGAAACACACCATATCGAATGTACATCTAAGGCACCTTTCACTAATGCCCTTGACTAGATCTACAAGACACCTTTCACTAATGTCTTGTGTCTTCACTTCTAAGCACCTTTCACTAATGCTTCTTTTTCTTGACTTCTAAGCACCTTTCACTAATGCTTCTTGTCTTGACATCTAAGCACCTACCACAAGTGCTTATCATATGAGCGATAGATACCTTCACTAATATCTTCGCCTTGACACTTGAGACATCTTTCACTAATGTCTTCAACACTACATTTCTTTGAAGAAGAAAGAGATCATCAACAAGAGGACTTCAATAGCCTTGATGATGAGGAAGCATGGCAACTCATGGACTTGAGCTTGATCGACTTCAAAGGTGGTGATCTTGCCTTTAAGAGGAACCTAGAAGATCACACAAAACAAAACTACGCATATAGATCTCTTGGATCTAAGGTTAGTGATTTAACTCGGGGAGAAAGTGTGTTAGAAAGGGTTGAAAGGGTTGAGAGATAATGAAGAAATGGCTCACTATTTATAGAGAAAATTTCTCGCTCCCTGATCCCACGTATCCTTCCACAAGGGATCCAGCTAGCACAAAGCTAGGGATCCGTGGTACGCCTGCTCTTTGCCCATGGGTATTTTTGGTTATGGGTCATGGGTCATGGGTTATGGGTTGATCCATGGTTTTCTTTCTAGATACAATGTATCTTAAGGATACAATGAACTTGGTTAAGTGGTATAAATAAAACCATGGGTTATGGGTCAAAACCATTTGCTAGTTTTACCTATTTAGTATATACTTGTTTTACCCATTTTAGTATATACTTGTTTTACCCATTTTAGTGTATACTTAGTTAAGTATATGTTATCCCAATATGTAAACACTAGTTGTTATACATATGTATATCTAAAGCATAAAAACACTTGTACATGTTTTAGTGTTTTATGTGAAAGCGTAAGTGTGTTAGAAAACTATTAGTTCAAACCATTTACGTATTTTATTTGTTCGTTATAATGATCTTACTTTTGTTATCGACAAAACATTGAAGATCGTAAAATATAAATAAACGTTTTACGGCTTATTTGTATTAACAATCTCCCTTTTGTTGATGACAAAACATAAGATTATTTTAAGGAAAAGATAAAATTGTAAGAGTTTGAATTTGTAGTTTTACTTTCTTCTCCCCTTTTTGTCGAAACAAAAGAGCTTTGAAAGAAAGCAACACTTTGTTTTTAAGAAAAATGTGAAAATAGAAAAGAAATAAGAAATAAAAAGCAAGTAACGGAAAGGATCTCGTCGTTACTCCCCTCGACGAGTCCATCCCTAAGTAAGGCGCCAAGAAAGTAATGCTCATCTAGTTCATTTGCAAATTTTGCAAAAGATTACGCCTATGTGACGGTGTGCTCCCCTAGATGATTGCAATTTTGCAAAAGGGATGTCATAAAATGTAAACCTAAGATTGCAAGTAATTTGCAATGTATTGTTTTGACACCAAGCTCCCCTAGCTTTAGGGTGTCAAATTCTTCATATGTTAATTGAATATCTACAAAACAAAGGTTAGAAAACAAGTATAATGCACAATTTCCTGCATATATGATCCAGTTAGTAGAAAATGTGTTCCCTGTTTCACGGATCCCGCAGTTCCCTCCTAGTAGGGATCCGTCTAGCAATTTCGAGGATCCGTCTGGCGATGAATAAAATCAAGCAAATGGTGGTATAACAAGAAATGTTAATACCAAAATGAAATATGGATTATATAAAATACTCATATACTCAGAAATATAGCAAGTAGCATGTAATTTCATTTAATAAAACAAGAGTTATGATATACATGACTCTAAAAATTAGAAAATAGACAATACATGACTAGGAATTTCTAGACCAACTAACGCTTGATGCTAGGACACCACTAAAATTCTTCTAGCTCAAGTTTTGTTTAGGTTTAATCTCGTCGAAACATTCGAGGAGATGATAGAACATGAAACGTTGGTCTCTCGCACTTCATGTATCAAACTTTCAACATGTTGACAATGATAGCAATCTTTGTCATGGCTAGGTAGTGGTGGTGGATGAAATGAAATGGCTTGATGCGAAGGATCAAGTGAAGCGGCTTCAGGAGCTTCAAACGATGAAGGGATTGGTGGAGGTGCATTTGAGAATGCCTCACCAAGAATGATGGTGGTGGTAATGAAGTGTCAACTTCCATATGGTCGGGTGGTTGACTTTGATGATTTCTCATAATCCAAATAGGATTATATGATGGAGATGGCGAAAGGAAGCGGATCAAGTGTTGACTCAACACCTTGATTTTGAACCATTATTCCTCCTAATGAGGAGAATGTTGTCGGCGGAAGCGGATGAGACGGCCTAGGAGGCAAGTCCTCTAAATTGTAGAGGTGTGGTGATGATAGTGGTGAAGTAAATGAAATAGCTTTAGGAACCAATGGTGATGGTTTAGTGGAGATGATATTGGTTGGCCTAGGAGGTATGGTGGTATTTGGCATAGGTAGTTTTGTGGGTACTATCCTTTTAGGAATTGGTTTGATTGGATGATGAAGGATTCTATCATTTATTGGCTTGACCGGAGATGATTCGGTTGAAGAGATTTCGTGTACAACACGAACCTTTTTCATAGGTGGTTCTTTGGTGGATAAGTTACTACTTGGGGCTTTCCTCATGATGAGATGATTTCAAGAGGTTGCAAGAGCTGAAAGTTAGGATGAGAGTGATGACTATGGAGGTCCTAACAAGGTGGTTTATAAAGCAAGAGAATTGGCAAGTGCATTCAAGCCTTAAGCCACCAGGATTCATTGGAATGTGATGATAAACATGCACAAGAGTCAACTTCAGAGTTTACACTTATCTAAGAACTCATTTAAGATGAGATGGAGTGTTTGAGTTAGGAAGATGAGTTGAAATGATTTGTGTTAGCAAGATTTGACCTATATTGTCATCCGGATCCCACGGTTCCCTCCTCAGAGGGATCCGTCTAGGCTAATCCTAGGGATCCGGCTTTCAGGAGTTATGAAAGAGTGGAAATGATGTTTCTAAGATCTAAGACCTATAAAATCTTGAGTGTTTCAGTCTTCCTAAGTGTCTTAAGTGAAGAGGTGCTTAGGTACTTGAAGGTGGTGAGTGTTGTAGCTAATGATTGTCTTTTATGGAAGGATTTGGAACTTTCATGAGTACCAATGAATGAGCAAGGATGACACTAAAGATGATAATGTCAATTGAAGGTAAATGATCCTAGAGATCAGGTTGTGACTTAGGATTGTGTTTTGGAAAATATCCTAAAGGTTTTGAGATGGAAAAACTATGATTTGATCAACTTTGATCAATTTTGTGGTGTGGATGATTTATGATCCATCTTAGCCATAATCGAAGAATTTCTAAGACTAGATGTGAGGGATCAAGTAAAAAATGAAGTGTGAGTTTCGAGAGTGGAAGAGTGATGGATTAAAACAAAATGATAGATCTATGAACGTCTTAGAGTGTGATCTATGTGAGTTGGAATGAGTAGGAAAGATCAACCTATCTTGATAAGGACTTAATCTGCCCTAAGACCCTATGTTTAGTTTAGTGAGATGTTCTAATATAATGCTTGCAATTGCATTCTCTGGTTGCCGGATCCCACGGTTCCCTAAAGATAGGGATCCGTCTAGTACAACATTTGGGATCCGTCCATCTGCTAGGCAGAACCTTTACTAAAGGTATGCAATGATCTTGACAATGCATTATATTCCAAGATTTAGTTAAAGGAGTTCTAAAACTAAGATATCAAATGTAAGATGTTTTATTTCATGAAGGAAATAGGATTACATTGATAAAGCACTAGTAGAGTAGAATTGATCCTATTTGAAATACTACTAAATTCCTTGAGTGTTTTCGCTAGAAGGATCATTATGTGACCGATGAGTGTTGGGAGTCAAGAATGAAGAAAGTCTTCATGAGAGATATGTTTAGCGGTTCCATCATCTTGTTCACAAGTACATACAACGAATTTGAAATTGAGGATGGAAGTGCATAACATTATGGTAGAGACGATTAAGAACAATCCATAAGTGGATGAGTTTGTTGTTGAGCTTTAAGATTTACACCGCCTTGCAAAGAAATAGGCGAGATTGTATGGTTGTTGTGTTAGCAAACAGTACAACATGTGAGCACAACAAGCGGGAAGAATTTCTTGATTTTCCCTAAGACTCCAATTTCACGTAGAAAGAGTGCAAGGGGATTGTAATCTTCTCGGATGTCCCGTGTGAAGATAATGTTTGGATCGGATTAATATGGTCGAGGTTTGCATATTATGCGATTTAAATCTTCCGGGGAGGGTATGTGTGAACAATATGGACTATTTTCTTCACGAACGTTGAAGAGAGAATCAAGAGACCAATCTTCGGTGAAGGCACATTGTCCATGGTTTGGAATTCGGAGGATATGAGCAAAATCCCAAGGGTTAGAGTGAACTTTTGGTTTTTGATATAAAACCAAAGAGATAGAGAGCGATCCTCATTACGAACGAGTTCAACTTGACGGAAGAATTCCATTATAAACCTTGGACATATCTTCTCGTTGATTTCAAGAAGACATTCTAGTCCTATTGCTCGGAAAGAGGTATTGATACCTTCTTCGAATTGTAGAGAGGTGTCTACAATACGTCCTTCATGGAAGTGACGGTTTTGCCAATTAAAACTAGAAGGGGGGGGGTTGAATAGTTTTGCCAATTAAAACTTCTTTTTAAACTATGTAGATTGACTTATGTCAATCTATTTGGGTGTGCGTGTTGGATGTTGATAAACAAGCATATAAAGACAAGTAATGAAAAGGTAAGGGTACGAAGCACAAAACCACAACACCAGTATTTATAGTGATTCGGCTACAAGGACACCTTTCTTGCCCTACTCCACTCCCCGAGTCACCTACTCGAGAGTTCGTAAACACTACACCAATCTCCTTATGGCGGAGAAGCCTTCACAACGTCGCTTAACCTTTTTCCGGTACAAAGCTAAATACCGAGTTCCTTCACACCAAGGCGAACCACACCTAACACAACGTCGCCTACCCTTTATAAGGTGCTAGGCTAACCACCGGGTTCTTTCACTCCAAGGTGAACCACACCTACACAACGTCGCCTACCCTTTATAAGGTACTAGGCTAAGTACCTAGTTCCTTCACTCCAAGGTGAACTACACCTTCACAACGTTACCTACCCTTTATTAGGTACTAGGCTAAGCACCTAGTTTCATTGCAATGGAGGAACTACTACCACACTACACCAACGACTAATCCCAAAGGAGATCTACTCCTTTACAACATCATCAAGGATATCAATATCCTTGGATCTAATACTAGTCTACCTTGTACATCGAAACACACCATATCGAATGTACATCTGAGGCTCCTTTCACTAATGCCCTTGACTAGATCTACAAGACACCTTTCACTAATGTCTTGTGTCTTCACTTCTAAGCACCTTTCACTAATGCTTCTTTGTCTTGACTTCTAAGCACCTTTCACTAATGCTTATTGTCTTGACTTCTAAGCACCTGCCACAAGTGCTTATCCTATAGACGATAGATACCCTTCACTAATATCTTCGTCTTGACACTTGAGACATCTTTCACTAATGTCTTCAACACTACACTTCTTTGAAGAAAGAAAGAGATCATCAACAAGAGGACTTCAATAGCCTTGATGATGAGGAAGCATGGCAACTCATGGACTTGAGCTTGCTCGACTTCAAAGGTGGTGATCTTGCCTTTAAGAGGAACCTAGAAGATCACACAAAACAAAACTACAAACATAGATCTCTTGGATCCAAGGTTAGTGAGATTTAACCTGGGGAGAAAGTGTGTTAGAAAGGGTTGAAAGGGTTGAGAGATAATGAAGAAATAGCTCACTATTTATAGAGAAAATTCTCACTGTTCCCGGATCCCACGGATCCTTCCACAAGAGATCCGGCTAGCACAAAGCTAGGGATCCGTGGTACATCCTCTTGCCCATGGGTATTTTTGGTTATGGGTCATGGGTTATGGGTTGATCCATGGTTTTCTTTCTAGATACAATGTATCTTAAGGATACAATGAACTTGGTTAAGTGGTATAAATAAAACCATGGGTTATGGGTCAAAACCATTTGCTAGTTTTACCTATTTAGTATATACTTGTTTTTACCCATTTTAGTATATACTTGTTTTACCCGCTTTAGTGTATACTTAGTTAAGTATATGTTATCCCAATATGTAAACACTAGTTGTTATACATATGTATATCTAAAGCATAAAAACACTTGTACATGTTTTAGTGTTTTATGTGAAAGCGTAAGTGTGTTAGAAAACTATTAGTTCAAACCATTTACGTATTTTATTTGTTTCGTTAAAATGATCTTACTTTTGTTATCGACAAAACATTAGAAGATCGTAAAATATAAATAAACGTTTTTACGGCTTATTTGTATTAACATGATCCTTATTATGAACCAAATAAGTCCATGTAGCCCTACTCTTATCATCCACAATGGTAAAGAAATAATCAGCCCCATTCAGAGCTGGATGCTTATATGGACCCCATAAATCCACATGTATCAAGGCAAAAGGATCAGTTTGAATAGAATGACTAGTTGAGAAAGGAAGTCTATGATGCTTAGACAATATAAAACTTTCACAATGAAATTCAAAAGAATCAAAAGGTTACAATCAGGAATGTGTACTAACTTGGATACAGAAGTGTGTCCTAGTCTAGCATGAAAAGTGTGAATATCTACAGAGGATTTAGTACTAGCAGCATTGCTATAAGCAACTTTATTAAAAGTAATTGAAGGAACTAAGTGTTTATATGACTCATAAAACTCAATGAGAGTAGCAGAGAAAGAAGTTGGATCAGAAACTGGCTTGCAGATGTATACACACCTTGATCCTTTTCCAACTGCAACAATTTTCTTAGTTGTAAGGTCCTGAAACATGAATGCAGTTGGAAAGAATTGAGCAGTCAAGTTTTTGGTTTGAATTAACTTACCAACTGATAGCAAGTTTAACTAAAATTCAGGCACATAAAAGAAATCAATGAGGGTTAATGGAGGAGTTAAGGCCACTTCCCCTACAATAGTCACCTTAAGTGATCTACCATCATGTAAATGAACCATAATAGGTGTGGTTAGATACTTGAATGTTATGAAAAGGTTAAAATTAGGAGTCATGTGGTCAGAAGCTCCAGTGTCAGTGATCCAATCTAGAGTAATATTCATTTGTGGATGACAATATAAGGCAAAAGAAACTATGCAACAGGACAGTATACCTGCATGATCAGAGGTACTAGCATAATTCCTCATAATGTCTTCCATAGGAGTTTTTCCTTTAAACATCCTCATCATCTCACTGCACACAGCTGCAACAAGCTTGTGATCCACATTACCTTGACCAAGCCCTATCTCATTCTCATGCCCCATATCAAATGGTGTATCTCCAACAACCATCTCCTCCAATCCTGCACTAACATGAGCAGCAATTCTAGCACCTTTCTTGACTTTCTTTCCTTTGTACCAATCAGGATACCCAATTCTTTCAAAACACTGATCAAACACATGCCCCTCTTGACCAAAATGGGTACACACTTTCCTTTGATCACCTCTAGGATTTGTTCTAGCGGGTCTTGAATCCCTTTTCACATTACTACTATGCCTATTGTTACCAGTGTTTGCAAAGAATGCAGTAAGATAAAAAACATGACTAGTGATTTGCTTCTGTTTCTCAATTTGTTGCACAATGTAATAAGCCTTGTTCACATTGGGAAGTGGATCCATAGCCAAGATTTGACTTCTAACATTTTCATAATCATCATTCAGTTTCATCAAAAACTGTATCAATTTCAAATGATTATCCCCTTTCAAGAAACTTATCAAGAACTGCACAAGTGCACTCAGCCATCTTACCACAATCACAAACAGGCAAACCATTCAAATTTTGCAACTCATCCCAACATCTTTTCAACTTATTGAAGAATGCAGCAATACTCATATTACCTTGACTGATCTTACTCAATTCCCTTTCTAAGTGATAAACCAATGGACCATTAGTCTGACCATATCTTTCAACAATTTTTTTCCATAATTCACAAGCAGATTGAGCATAAAGAAAAGCCTCAGATAACTCAGTAGCCATGAAATTCAAGATCCAGCAAGTAACCATGTAATCACAACGAATCCATCTTTGCACATTCACATCAGTAGCAGGTGGTTTTGGACAAGAACCATCAATGAATCCCAGTTTCAATTTTGCACCTAATGCCATTTTGACATTGCGACTCCAACCAAGAAAATTTCCTCCATTGAATGGTGTGGTGGTTAACACCATAGCAGTATGATCTGAACTGGCAAGGTTTAAAGGATCATTTATAGAATTGAATGTGTTTTGGATATTTGGATCAACAACAGCAGTTTCCACCATTGTTAAAGATCAAGAAATGATGTGTAACGATTTTTTGTAACAGAATTACACCCTAACTTTAACGAATCAAGAAATGGTGATGAATCAATGAACTGTGATTAAGAAACAAGACAATTGAAGCTAGATCAACATGATAACTAACTGTATTCCACCATTGATGATCAAAGCTAGGGGGTTTATTAGCTCTGATACCATATAGAATTAACAGATGTGAGAGAAAACTCTAATTTTCATTATTGAGAAATGAAGGATTACAAGATATTTAAAGGGAATCCCGCCTAGTAACTGCTACTAACTGAATTAAAAAAAGTTACAAATCTAACCCTCTAATATTTACAACTTGTTAAAAGAAGATAAAACTAGTGTATACTTCTACAGCCATAGGATCCACCATTTCACCATCCACCACATTAACATCATCATTTCCAGACTTCCTCAACTTGCACTCACGTGCGTAATGACCAGTGTCTCCACAAACATGGCATTTTCCGGTTCTCTTTGATGGTCCGGTCTTCTTGAATTTGTCATGCTTCACCCCAAGTTGACTTTCGTTGGACCGCTTTAGAAGCTCTTCAAGAGTTTCCGACTTGCACATGATGAACAGTGGACCCATGATTCACTCGTTCGTCTCTATTCCTAGCCTCTTCCTCAATGCGAAGATGCTTCAAGAGATCATCCAAGGAGTAATAATCTTTCTTATTTATCAACTTCTTCGATATGTTATTCCAAGAAGGTGCTAACTTTGACACAATAGCTCCAACTTGTAGCATTTCAGGAATAGGAATAGAAAGCACATTCAACTTGTTAACGAGAATTTGGAGTTCATGCACTTGCTCCAAAATAGGTTTCTCGTTAACCATTTGGAAATTGAAGAATTTAGAAATAAGATATCTATTAGTACCTTCCTCCTGTTGCTTGTACTTAAACTCCAAGG
The DNA here is from genome assembly GCA_022545495.1 of Chrysanthemum lavandulifolium. Classification (NCBI taxonomy): domain Eukaryota; kingdom Viridiplantae; phylum Streptophyta; class Magnoliopsida; order Asterales; family Asteraceae; genus Chrysanthemum; species Chrysanthemum lavandulifolium. Next base: position 288,962,164 of record CM040242.1, read on the forward strand.
CACTCCATAACTTTCGCGGATCGTTGATTGGAGCATAGATATCGATAGCCCGTCCGAAAGGGAGTTCTTTATGTGACCACAACATAAGGTCTCATCTTCCTTACGAATCATTCTTTGCTTCTCCAACTCGAGAATTTGATTCTTGTCGACCTCTTGTCCTTCAAATGAACAGATCGGCAGGAATCGAACCGTAAACGGATCAAGAACATAGAAGATCTTGAACGATCAACAAGAATTTCATCTTGTCACCCATCGGTGTAGTTACACCACCAAATTTGTCCAACTTGACAAACTCGGTTCATGATACAAAGGTTTGATGATGATGCTCCAGCGTCCATTGCAAAACTAGAAACCTTATGAGATTGTTGTATAACTAAACCAACACCAAAGAACATGTAATAGAGCACCGTAAATACAAGATGCAAAACAACTCGAAATGAGCCGTTAATAGCTTATAAGAGCAAAGAAACTAAGGCAAAAGGTCAAGAATTGAAACTACACAAGAAGAGCTTCTTTGTCCTTTTAAGGTTTCTACTGAGCCCGTTTGTTCGCTTCGAGCCTACGCATCAGTACATCCCGTGATTGATGCGATCTCTAACGGTTTATTGTAAGCGAAACAATATCCCGTAATGCACAATCGGCTTGTAGAGTAAGAAATATTCTTCAAGATTATGTGGAGTAATGTATATTAAAGAGATAGTGATATTATTGGTGTTTGTACAATAAAGTTCTCAATCTCTATTTATAGATGAAGAAAACAGATTTGAACCCACGTACATCTAACTGTTTTCCCATGATTCACTTCCATAGATCACTCCCACATCCCTTCTTATTCGTGATGTCATGGACTAAGTTAACCATGTAACAACCCACTACTTTGAACAAGTCAAGCCAAGCAAGAATGACTTGTACAAATACGTTAGAGCATGCATGTTTACTTATATCACTAGCTTTTTTTTTGAACATAACTTATATCACTAGCTTACCTCCACCGTATCCTTATTCTCAGTTAATTCAAATTAATTCAAAGTTGTTTAATACTACGTACAACTTATAAAACAAACTTATTAATTAATTTGTTTATCAACTTATAAACATACATATTTCCTCTACAATGTTCAACCTATTATTAGAAAATAAATGTCACTACATATTATTTCCAACATATTGTCTATATTGTTAGCTTGACGAGTTGACAAAAGAAGACGGGGACGGATATAGGTGGTTCCCGGAGGGTCTCGTACATTTACTGATTTTTTTGATATAGTGTTAATTTTTGAAATAACATCGATTTTTTCTTAAATACACCTTAAATGCACTCGATCAATCGAAATATGTTTCCAGTGTTATTTAGTTAATATACTTACAAAAAAAAAATTGTACACCTAGTTATATTTGGTCTTGATTCCGTCTTTGTAAGAAAAGTGTAAATTTGTTTAGTGTAAGATAAAACCACTCACTTGCATTCATTTTAGACCTAAGAGTTATATTTAGTTTATACGAAGCAAAACAAATTGAGGCCGATCAAGATGCAAAACCACTCTACCGATCACATTAAAACTTACTTATTTAACTTATAGATAACTCAGTGCATACATTTCACTATCTCAGCATTATTACTTCAGAAAAAAAACAAAAAAAACGGAATGTCATTTAAAATTTAAAAAAGAAAAAGAAAAAAAAAGGCAAACAAACGGGATTGGAAAATTGCATATATATCCCTGCAAAGCCTAATAATTGCATATATATCCAACCAAAACCCATAATTGCATATATATCCCTGCAAAGCCTAATAATTGCATATATATTCAACCAAAACTCATAATTGCATATATATCCATCCAAAGCTTTAATATTGTCATATATAACCAACCAGAACTCATAATTGCATATATATCATTCCAAAGCCTTAAAATTGTCATATATATCTAAATGGTATTTTAGGTACATTTAATAGAGAAAAAATGTCTAAAAATTATATCTGATATATAAAATAACGATTATAAACTTTTTTTTTCTTTTTTTTACAATTTCAAAATATCTTTTTATCGGTTTGAATTATATTATGTCATTTGATCTATATATATAGAAGTTTACGTTTAGATGGAACGATGGATGGTGTAGTTGATATATTCGTCGATAACGAACAAGGTTGAGTAGCCGAACATGGTTGCCCTTTCTTTTCTTAAAAATTGGTTTAAGGATATTTTGTAATTGTTAAAAAAAAATTAATAAGTATAAGGGTATAATCGTTATTTTATATATCAATTATAGTTATTGACATGTTTAAGGGTATAATCGTTATTTTATATATGAATTATAATTGATATATAAAATAACGATTATACCCTTATACTTATTAAATTATTATTTTTTATTTATTGTTGTGTTTTAACAATTACAAAATATCATTAAACCATTTTTTAAGAAAAGAAAGAGAAACCATGCTCGGCAACTCAACCATATTCGTTATCGACGAATCTTGAATAAGAATATCAACTGCACCATCCATCGTTTAATCTAAACGTAAACTCCTATATATATATAGATCAAATGACATAATAAAATTCAAACCAATTAAAAGATATTTTGTAATTGTAAAAAAATAAAAAAATGTTATAATCGTCATTTTATATATTAATTATAGTTATTAGACATTTTTTTCTATTAAATATATATTTAAAATAATCATTTGGATATATATGACAATTTTAAAGCTTTGGAAGGATATATATATGCAATTATGAGTTTTGGTTGATATATATATATAACAATTTTAAGGCTTTGAAAGGATATATATGCAATTATGAGTTTTGGTTGAATATATATGTAATTATAAGGTTGATGAGGATATATAATTTAAATGGATTTTAGTCAGTTATTGAATTGCAAATGCGAAATGTTATAAATTAGTCAATGTGCCTTAGAATTGATCATAGTGTGTAAAAGTTTGCCCTCAAGAATGAGAGATCAAGGAGTTTTTCTTTTACGTAATTTGTACCTCATTTGATTAATAATTTCGTATTAGTAACTGACATGATGAATACGGGAAACATTGCATAGCAATGACTTCAATACATACGTCATCATTAACACCCGATCAATATAAGTCATCAATTTGATTCTCTTTTATGTTATGACAATATGTACTGCTTATACATGTTCTCTCTTCTTTATGAAGATTGAGGAGTATATCTTTTTCATGTATATATGTATATACTTTCACAAGCTAGTAGTAATTAACTAACCGCCATTACCACCAATATTGTGGGTGATGCTTCACTGCCTAGTTTTGGAAAATGGATCATACTATTATACGCAGTAACGTACAAACGACCAACGATCGTTACTATTACCATATCTTACTGTCTAAAAACCTGTTGAGTTTAAGATACATGAATAACAATAAAACATGTAGACACCTTGAAGACACAATGAAAGACTTAATATCATAACAAATAAATAATTAACTCGAATTAAATGCGTAATATACCTCTTGCGAATGTCGATCTCTTGAACAAAAGCAGGAAGAAGTGGTTTAAAGAGTTGTCCTTACTGCTTTACAACTCAAACCAATTAGGTGTAAGAATAGTGTCTTACTACCACGCTTTTGTATACACGAATTAACCAACGAATCAAGTGATTGCTAGATCTAACACAAGTCCTTGTTTTATTAAAAACAAAACCAAAACACCCTTGGAGGAGGGTTTCGGCGAAACTAGCAAGAGAGAGAGAGAGAGATCTATGGTTAATTCAATGCACAAAGTTATGAGAAACCCTAAACCCCAGCCTCAGATATATAATGATCAAATATCTTTGGGAACAAGTTAGGGTTTCAATATCATTCCCATATTATTGATTGACAATGGACTATTTAGAATAACTTAAGTTATTCAAGGATTTAAACATGAAAATACAGGACACAATATTATAAATGAAATTAAACGTATACCGTACTTTAATTCATTATAAATAATAATTGTTTAACATCCTTTATCCAAATACTAAATAGATCAATGCATGATAATACTAGTTAATGAATTTTGCCACAAGTCATGGGAATCATACTTGTTGACAAGGCATAATTTCAATTAACTTTGATCTATAGGAATTTTGTGAATACTTATTTCAAGAATTCAATAAGTGAATTTCTTGTATGTGTTTACACATATCTTGATATTGTCATAACATTCCATAAGGTGCGTGACAACCTGAACCACCTTTTATGACAAACATCTTTCAAAACTTTAAAGTTTAAAGTATTCTTTATTATTTAATGTATAATGCAACTATGCTCTTAGTTGAGCATAACTAGTCAACATGGTCATCACCAACGATACCATGACTAGAATTGAGTATCATCTCAATTATACTAGCATCATTGTGTACAACAATATGCTCTTTAAACATCCGTAAACTTTGAACAGTTATAGTGTAATGTTGGTGCCTACTAAAACTCAAGTTTGTTGGCAATGACAATTATGAAACAATTGCCATATTTTCATCCATAGAATCTAGGAGCATCTCCAGACTGTGAAATGTGATTCTAAATAAAAATATATTTCCTTTTAAAATATTTATTACACTAACAACTTTCAATGTTGTCATATCATCTTGTAATCAAGCATGATACAACAATCTTATACACAACATGATGTACATGATGAATCTTCATGTTAGACTTTAAGATCTCATTCATATTCTATCTTGTCAAAGATATATATATCCATCATGTTCTTTTAGACTCATTTGTTTTACCGCATATGTTTATAGTAATAAACATATATTCCAAGGTTGTATGTCTTATTTCCAAATCTTACAAACAAAGTTTCATTCCCAATTAAAACTTAATTTAGGTGTAATGTAGTTGCCCATACAACATATAAGATTTAAGGAAATAACAATCCCACTAGCTTTCAGGAATACTTATGAGCTATCTTATTTTAATTTTTAAATCAAACATGGATTTAATATTAAACATAAAAATCATCTCATAGATGCATGCATATATCCATTCATGGATTCTTGCAGTTTGTACATATTCAAAGATTATTTGAATTCATAAAACTACTTTGTATTACTTATCGTACTCGCAAAAGTAATTCCACAACAAAGAGTTTTGATATTCATTGTCAAAATTTCATATCAATTAAACTAAGTATAACAATTATAATCTTTATACTTCTATTTAATGTATCTAGGAAAGAATATTCAATCATAGTTAATTGCTTAAATATGATTAATATTATTATCACTAGACATGCATTAAATATGTGTACAATATTGTCCATATGATTTCTACATAAAGATTTAAACCACTAGGGTTTTCATCCTTTGAAGAAACTCATTTTCATTATTAAGATAAACCAAGTATCTAAAGTTGATTATCTTTATGGACAGCATCTCAACATTCATAGTATGATTGATTTACCACAATTCAACATTTGGTAAATTCATCATCATGATTAATGAGCTTATCATGATCCCGTAACTCATAATCTTCAAAGATATTAAATATCCGAGATATCCTTACGGATCTATGAATGACAATTCCATCATATTGAGGTCTATCATTTACATGTTTAACCTCATCATGATATTTGCTAGTGTATTTTAGAAGATTATGTATTTTGTAATTTAATCTTTCAAGATCTAAACAAAACTCCCACTTGCCTTTAACAATTTAAAGATTACCTTTAAATAGTTTAGCAAGTAGAGCAACAATACGTTGTTCTCTTTTGGGATATTACAAAAAACATTTACAGTTCCTGACATTGGTTTGTTACAACCCACTTTACAAGTAGTTTAACAAATTCAGAACTTCATTATAAGACTTAATGTGATTCATCACTTTCCATAAAAATGGTGTCTTATTAATCTTCTAGGTTGGAGTCTTATTGAGTATATTCAATCTATACTCAATCTACTAACCTTGATAACTTTTGGAAGAAACTATAGTTATCTTGAATCAAACAATACCAATAAATTTTGATTCTTCTAATCGAACATACTATAAAACTATGATATTTCCTTAGAATTAATATTGTAAGATAATCTAACAATATTTAAGATAACCATCTACCTTTAGCTTATCTATTTACCAACAAAGTAAAACTTAATGGTACAATAGAATTACCAAGTCAATTGCATGTATTATAACACAAGTATTCTTGACCAAGTCAAAAGACATCTCAGTTATAATCCCACTATACGTTGTAAGTCATTGATTTACCATTGACTTCATGCATATGTCTTAAAACATAGCAAGTTAACGTCTTACTTTATATTGTAAGTCTTGTATTAAAGACTTCATGTTTGTGACTTTACAAAATCATAAACATTTATAATTAAAGTAATTATGAACACCACCTCGGGTTTCAATTAATATTTCAAGTTAATATTTGCTACATATATTTAAGTCATTCAACGAATACTTAAATCCAAAGTAGTATTAGATTACTTTATTTAATTATGTCATTCTTTCCATGAAATGTTCAACGTAAGAAACTGCAAAATCATCTATGCTCGTTCTCACGACACGTGGATATTTTAGCTTTGGCTACAAACTAGTTCACGTTTTCACGTAACATAAATTGTAACTACAAGTGTTTCTTAAATATTGAATGACATAAATATTTAAAGTAGTATTTGTTATCATCTTGACACATGTTCTTAATGGGGCAATCATACACATTTAAATGTATAATTCCTATTAGAACGTTACTCTCTTACCTTGCGGTCAAGAGAATCCATTTAAATCATATTTATATGTGTTGTACCTTGCACACAATAAAGATTTCTCCCACTTGTGCATGGAACAACATCATGTAGAAGATAAACAACATGATACACGTTCGTTTATTTGATTAATATGATTTGTGTCATAGATATAATCAAGTAGATGTAGAACTATATTGTTTAGTAAGGAAACGCACATGACTCTCCTTAAAAACATAAGTGCCTACAGTTGAAAAATAATTATCTTTGAAGATAATTTGGGTTACTACACAGGAAATAAGGCTTGTAGCTCCCACTGAATTAGAAATCATTATAACAACTTCTTATTCAGTAATGCAACACAATGCTCCCACTGAATTTGACAACATTTTAAATGTTTCATAACCAGTGAAAACTACTTGCTTGCTTTTAACTTTCCTACACCTTTAAGAACCATACGTAATCATTACTAAGGTACTAAAAGGTGTATTCTACTCTGTGAATGATGGGTTATCCATCAATGTTATTAACTTGAAAAATTGGGTATGAAATTTCTTCCTTAACATGTCTACCATCCCCATACTGGTATGTAGCACCTTTAAAGGCTAAAGCAAAACAACTATATAAAATATGCTAGTTTGCCTTTTAAAAAAATTTTGCGGTAATTAGTCTAGCTTCTAATTTAGTAACTCATATACATATTTTCCAATTAACCAACATTCATGTTTGTTACAAAGGAATTCATTCACCAAATGAGGGTAATGGAATCTTTATGGAAAATATGATGTGCAATTCATTGCTATGAGTTACATTAGAATTTAGACAATTCAAACATTCCTATTATACCTTTCTTATTCATGAAAAGGAATAGGATTGAGTCTCATGCTTCTCCCACGGAAAAGAGACTTCGTTTGTCTTTTTCGTAAATTATTCTCGATCAAACATTTGTTTGAAAGCGAATGGATCAATTTATCGATCAAAGACTAAACCTCGCTTACGGTTAAATGTTGCATTTATACATTCAAAAGAATTACAAAATTCAATTTTAGTATTTTCGATAATTAACCTTTTCAAGAAAATTAATTACCCATGGTTCATAAGCATATAACCATTTAATTTTCACCGAAAACTAGGATCCAATTGACATAGTTTCATCACATCGCTTGATCGCTAGTAATGAAATTATTCAAGATGGTACGAGTCAAACCTCAATTGCCAATTTTCAAATTGCAATTCCTAGATTTATGGGATTTACATCTAGCCAATTTCAATTGCCATGTAAACATGTTTTATCCCCATCTTATGCCTTGAGTTGTCGGCTCACTACAAAGCTCAATTAAGTTGTCCAACTTAAGAAACCGCAAAATCATCCATGCCGTTCTCACGCCACGTGGATATTTTACCCTTGAATACGATCTAAATCACGTTCTCACGCAAATAAAAGGTAATCTCAGGTGTTTCCGTTTCATTGGATGGCATACAACTTAAATTAAGGGTTATAAACTTGATTTTGGTGTCAAATCAAATATGTACAAAGATGTCATGCATTCATCTTCGTAACATAAGGTTTAATTAAAACAGTCATATCCTTGTTTTAATGTTTAAGCTTTTCATCATCAAACTTTTATCGAGGTATTGGTAAACCAATTAAAGAATTACCTTTAATTACCACTATATCCTACTGCTGCATGAGTCATAAGACCCAAGTTATTCGGATAATTACCACAAAAGTGGCGCGTAGAATTTAGGTCAATTCACCCTTAAGATTTTATGCACATTCATAGGAATACTTGGTAGCTCCATTAAGACGCACAAACGAGCGGAGAATCGGTCGGTGCTAAGCATATTAAAACCCTCATCTTTAAGGTCACAATTTAATGCGCACCTCCTTGTACCCATCACACGCTTTGTCATTAATGGGTGAGCCGTTCTAACTATTTTGTGCAAAAATCAATCAATTAAACGATTATGATTATTATGCTTAAAATACATGTTTCACCATTGTTTAGGTCAGTTTATTTTTCTTATAAAATACCCTTGTTACACATAACAAACAAGCAAGTATTTAAAATAAACAAATAAACAATGAATGCATAACATAATAATAAGTCATGCACATCAAATAGCCACATGCAAACCTTTTGATAAATCCTATTAATAATCAATTCTAGATCTGTCAACATGTATATGTTTAATTAAGACTTTCACCCGTTTGACATAAAGTACAAGGTGAGCCACATGCATCAATTCATCGATTGCGTAAGTCAAAATTAAACACATACCACATAGCACATAATTGATTAAATAATAATGATTGAGATCTTCCCCAATTTTAGATCTATAAAAAATTAGTGTATATCACTTAACCAAGTAAACATACAATAAAAGCATATCCATGATAAAACATGCATGTATTTATCATGGATATAAATTACACTTAACAATTAATGCAATTAAACAGAGTTACGCAATACACATAAAATTGCATGCAACCTAGGGTTTCTAATCTAATTAAAACAAAAGTTTACAAAACCCTAATTAGGGCACCAAAAAACGCCCCCCTAAAAAATTAGGGTTTAGGTTTTGCAAACCCTAGATCTATGCATACAAATAATAACACAATCATGTTTATTTTAATTATGTGTTTCAGTAATTAATTACTTGTTATACAAGGCTTGTGATGCCACTGTTGAGTTTACAATACATGAATACAATAAAACCATGTAGACACCACAGAGTACACAACGGAAGACTTAAGATCATAACAAATAAATAATTAACTGAAAGTATGTGTAACGTACCTCTTGCAAATGTCAGATCTCTTGAACAAAATAGAAGAAGTGGTTTAAAGAGTTGTCCCTTACCGTTTTACAACTCAAACCAATTAGGTGTAAGAATAGTGTCTTACTACCACAGTTTTGTACACACGAATTAACCAACGAATCAAGCGATTGCTAGATCTAACACAAGTCCTTGTTTTATGAAAAAACAAAACTAAAACACCCTTGGAGGAGGGGTTCGGCCGAAGTTAAGCAAGAGGAAGGGAGGCAAGATCTAGGGTTAATTCAATGCACAAAGTTATATGAGAAACCCTAAACCTTAGCCTCTGTATATATAGTGATCAAATATCTTTGGGAACAAGTTAGAGTTTGGGCTTGGAGAAGCCTCCCTTGGCCGGCCACCTTAAGAGAAGAAAAGAGGATTTGAAATATTTTCCATTTTCAAAATATTCACCATATATTCTCCCATTTAATATTTAACGGTCGTTAGTCATTTCCGTTAAATACTTAACGATCGTTAGACGGACTTTATGTGCAATAATTAATCGTAAACATTAACATTAATTATTTAACTATAATTCTCATTCGCTAATGTGTGCAATCCCGTGGTCACAAGTTCGAATCCGGACATTCACGTATTTATAAATATATACATTTCCAACAAAACCAAAATGTTCATACTTCCATTTTTATCAAAGTTCAAATAACTAAAGGATGCATGTTTATTCTATCTTAGACAAAGTCCACCATAACTTAACATACTTCTTAATCCTTCAATTCGAACTCTCTTAGCTCCTCATACCTCCCATCTCCCAGGAGAACAATACAAATTTTTAACTTTTTCATCTATCATATTGAAGGGCCTTATCTTCTTTATGGTTTTCTAAAGTATTGGTGGGCCAACTTTACTTGAATGATACGAATATAAGTATTTGTTTATGGTCAAAGGTTGCAATTTATCAAAATGAGTATATAACTTTTGGAACTAGGAATATGGTTCTAGTGTTAGTATTATAGACAAACTTAATACGTGTATGTTCGGATTCGAACTCGAGACCACGGGATTGCACAGTTTACGTATGAAGATTTAATATTCAAATAATTAATGTAAATGTTACGGTTAATTATTAAATACACAATAACGACTCATGAGCGTTAAGTAATTAACGGAAATTGACTAACGGTTTTTAAATAATAACGAGAAGGACTAGAGTGTAAAATAGAAGACAAGAAGGATTCGGAAACCCCCTCTCGGGGCTTGGCCGATTGGTTGGGGTGGGGAAAACCATTCCTACCCTAACTTGTCCTCTAAGTTTTACATACTATATAAACAAAGGCTAGGGGTCATTTTTTGGTTAACTATTGTATACACAATAATACCCTAAACCCTTTTTCCCTTCTCCTTTGTGATACACGACCGATTACACAACCCTTAAGGGGTGATCGGTTTTTGTTTTAAAAACAAAACAGTTTTGGTTTGAGTTTGTGTTTTTTTGGGTAAAAGGTCAAGATGACCCGGTAAATATTATTACTCCAAAAAACATTTAAGTACAAAGGATATGAGTGACATCTCATATCTTAGCCCATTACATGGGTAGACTTACATAACGCACTTCCAATTATCAAAATAAAACAATAAACCACGACTCAAAGGAGATAAACTACCAATAAACGAACACCAAGACTATTTTTTACCACGTCCTTTGAGATTAAATTCATGTGGGAGATCGTAGACGTGGCTCGTATAATCATCATAATCCTCTTCATCTTCATGTTCATATCCACCACCTCCAGAAGCCAGAAAATTCGCCATCGGGTTATCCTCTGGGAGTACTTGATCATCATCACTGTCAGAAACATCAATCTCTCCCACTTTAGAGAACGGATTAGTCCTTTTAGTGGGAAAAATATTAAAAGAAGAAGAAGGCTTAGACGTAGCACCCTCCTGTTGAGCATTAGAAACCACCACTGGCTCCTTGTCTCTATCATCAACCACAATCGGATCTTGTGGAACACTACGCATCTGTTGTGACCCCTCCTTGTTAGCAGCCAATGAAAAACTAGATTCAGGAGTCCCTTCCTTGGCAACATTGTCATTAGACACAGAACACTCCGCATCAACCGAATTAAGAACGGTAAATGAATTAGATGTAGACACTTTAGGACCACTTGTGCTCGCCACATCTACCACTTTTTTCTTATTACCATTCACCTTCGTAGCCATGGCGGCTTTGGGTTGGTAACGAACCTTAGGGCCTACATTAGGTTTAGGAAAACCTCCTTTCCCTAACAATTTGATTGCCACTACTTGCCTTCTTACCTTTAATCGCTTGAAACCATCATCATCCTTATGTGCAGGCTGAGTATTAGGAGCAACATATCTAGGACAAGTACACACAGTATGTCCAAAGATGTTACAAGTATCACATCGAGGTGGTTTCCATTCATATTCAACCCGGACAGTTTCAGTAGAAAAACCCGGAGCATCAAGTAATGGAATAGCCACAGTGAGACTCTCTTTTAGAACCTCATCTGCTTTAACCTCAATTAGGCACCTTGCAAAACTACTACGGCCCTAAGATTCCAAGCACATTTGACTGGTATAAGAGTCTAACATTTTGGGAGTACCAATCAAAGTGGCTAAAAGACTGAGACCATCGTCATAAAACATAGCAAGAGGAACATCATGGAATTTAACCCACACCGGGATGTTTGTCAAATCCTCTTTAAGTAGATTAGTGTTAACCGTCCATGGTTTAAGTATAATAGGGACATTACGAATCATCCATGGACCGTTCTCAAGAACATCATCAATACCTTTTTTAGAATCAAACTTAAAGAAGAAAAAACCCTTAGCATTCATCATGACCTTACGAATACCAAACTTACTCCATGCATTACGTACATAATAATCCACAACCGGGAAGGCAATACGCTTACCAAGAAAGTAACCAAAAAGGGTATTATCGAAACGTGAATTTACCTCTTGAATTACTTCCATCGGAACCGTCAAATCCACTCCGTCAGTTTTGTTGGTTGGTTCCAGTCTACTAAAGTTAGCTTTCACCCTCTTAGGGTCAGTAGAAACATCATCTATAAATGACGGTGTCTTTAAATTGGCTTGGCTTGTAGGTGGACCAGAGTTAACATTAGCACGCTTATGTCGAATATCATTAAGCATATTCACGAATTTTTTTGTCCTATCAACTCCCAAGTCTCCACCACTCTCACCATTCGGTTGATCACTCGTAGACTCAATAGCAGGAGAAGCAACAAGTTTTAAAGGTAACCCATCATCGCCTACTAACATAAGCTTCCCCTCTAAAATTTGTTGTTCAAAATCACGAATTTTACTAGCCAAAGTAAAATCATGACCCCCCGGAGCGTCATGACTAGGGCTAGAAACAAGAGGAATCGGCTCCTCTTGTGCTTTAGGACTCGACAAGCCCTCTTTTGCAGTCAACGAGTTTAACTCCCCACTATTCCCAACATTAGCAGGACCAGAAACATTAGCCACATAGGGTGGCATGCTGTTATTCTCCTCTCCCAAAGTCGTCATCACTAACCTAAACCCCAAGAACAAGTATCGACTAAAAAGAAACCAGAAGTACGTCTATTCTTCAAACTGATTAAAACCCTAGTTTAGCAACTAGGGTTTTTTAAGCCATAAATGCGTAGAGATTAGACCATGGTTAGATAATGAAGTCTCAAATCAGTTATGATAGTAATAGTGACAGCAGATCAAGTACTGACTAACAAGAAACCCTAAAAGACGATTATAAAGAAAACCCTAAAAAAGTTCAAGATTGATTCAAATCAGGCTTACACAAGACAAGGATAAAACTAGATCATACACAAGATATAATCCAAGATCAATTCCTACTTGTGATGGGGAAGATTGAAGGTCGATCAAGAGGGAAAAAAATACCTTTTCTCCAAAATCGCCAAAGGGTTGGGAGAGTTTTTTCTGTGTTTTCGGCTTGTCGATTTGAGTTTGTGTTTAAGAACTATCATTTACATTAAATTGATATTAGTACGTGTGTACAAGAACGTGGTGTAAACACACTATTGTTTACATCTTGGTTTGAATTGAAAAACGGTAAGGGTCAATTTGTTAAACCATATAAACCCTAATTATGGTGCTTCGTGATTGCTTGGAATTGCTAAAAGGTACGCATACTATTTAAATTCGGTTAATTAATTTACAATTATATGTTAAGTCTGAAAGGTTTATGGATACTTTTAATATACGTATGACCGGATTCAAACACAAGACTTCGGGATTGCACACATTACGTATGAGAGTCAATGTTCTAAATAATTAATATATAAATGTTATATTTAATTATTAATCACAAATAAATACTTAACGAGTGTTAGTACTTAACGGTAATTGACTAACGAACATTAAATGTAAAGTTAAGGGACTAGAGATGAAATTATTGGTCGAGAAGGTTCTAGAACCCCTTAGGGTTCCTATAACCGGTCGAATACAAGGGAAGGGGTAATCCTACGCTAACTTGGTCATCAAAATTACATTAGTATAAATACAATGGTCTTGTGTTCATTCTAAAAAATCTTGGATCACCTAATAACCTAACTTCTTCTCCTCTTCTCTTCTTGTGCTTGGATCGATTGAACTCCATCCCTAACACCTAGGGATCAATTTTTCTAAGCTCAATAAAAGTGTTTGGTTATTTGTGATTCAAGAACCTAGCTTTTCACATTAACTTGCTACTAATATGTTTGTACAAGAACGAAGAACAAACACACTTGTGTTTCGAAATTACTGGGTGATCGACTAGGGTTTAGTCAAAAAGTATAAACCCTAATTTTTAGGGTTTCCTTGGTTCTTTGTTAGTTGTGCTGCTTGATTCGCAAAAGATACGCATATACTTTTAATTCGGTTAATTAATTTACAAGTATTATTCTATTACTTCCGCTGCATGCTTTGATGATGTTTATGTGTTTGATATAATTGTTATTAATAGTAAAATCCAACAATGGCATCACGAGCCGTTAATATGTTGTAATTAATTACCGAAACACATAAAAATTAAAGCTTGGTGATTATCACATGTTCTTTATGGTTTCTAGGGTTTTAAAAGTGAAACCCTAATTTTTTAACATGACGATCGATTACCCTAATTTTTTTAATTAGGTTTTTTTTTTTTTTTTTTGTAAAACTAGTAGAAACCCTAGGATTGCATGTATATTTTATGTGGTTATTATGAATAATTTTTATGTGCCATGCTTATATGCGTATCTTGGAATTATAATTGTTATGAGGAATCTATGGTGGAACATGCATGTTTAGCCATGGATTACTGTTTTTTATTTGATTAATTGTTAAGTAGATTCACATGTAATTCGTTTGATGTATATTAAATTGGGGAAGACCTCAATATATCTAATAATTCAATTATGTGCAATGTGGTATATAATTAACTAAGGCTTACGCAATCGACTTGTCGATGTATGTGGCTCACTTACCTTTGTAGGTAAAAGCCCTAGTTAATATATGCATGGTTAATAAACCTATAATTGATTATTAGGGTTTTATCGAACAAATTATGCATGTGGCTAATTATTTTACATATGTTAATTGTTAAGTTGTATGTATATTATTTAAGTTGGTTATTTTTATTAATTGCTTTTTGTTTATATTGTTGTGACATGTTTGTAAGCAAAAAAGGTTATTTTGAGAATAGAAAATTTACCGGACTAAATAATGGTGAAATTGGATTTGTTTTCTAAGTATTAAATCTTGAACTTTTATTCGACTCATGCAGCTGTACTAAATGGTTAACAGCTCACCCATTATGACAAACTGTGTGAGGGGTTTAAGAAGGGTCCGCATTAATTTGCGACTCAAAAGAAGAAGGGTTTTTAATATGCTTTGCGCTGACCAGCTTCTCTGCCACTTTGTGCGCCATATTTGGAGCTACCTAGTATAACCATTATATGTACGAAGCATCTTAATGCAAAGTTGTAAGTTTTTCAACGCATCGATTAAAACTTTGCAGAATTTAATCTTAGCAATTTAAAAACTAATTAGTAAAGTTTTGTAAAATGTTATGAAGATGTATGCATGCTTCTTAATACATAAGTTTTGATTACACATAAAAATATGTACTCTTTGAATTTAAGTTTAAGCCATCTAATGATAAGAAACACTTGAAGTTTCAATTTATGTTATGTGAGAACTTAGCTAGAATGCAATAACAATGTAAATATCCATGTTGTAGGAGAACTCAGCTGGAATAAATTTGCAGTTTCTAAATTAAACAACTTAATTAAGTTAGTTAGTGAGATCTATGACTTAAGGCATAAGATGGGGTAAAACATGCTTACATTTGCATAAAGGTTTGGCAAAATTATAAATCACATAATTTCTAGGAACTGAAAACTTGTTTGTCAATTATTGTTCTTCTACAATTACCTGTTGAATACTTTATCACTAGCAGATCAACTGATGTGGTGGAACTATGACAATTTGGGTCTTAGTTTCAAGAAAAATTATATGGTTAATATGAATATTTACCAAGGGTATTTTATTTTCTTGAAAGGTTGAATTATCGAAAGTACTAACTTTGAACTTTTATTTTCAGAAATGGCTCAACATGAAACTAATGCACTAAGTCTGCTGCTCAAATCCATGTTTGATCGAGAAAATTGATTGGCGCTAATTTCAATTTCACCATCGTATAGGCAACTCAGATTAGTCTTGCCTGTTGCCAAAAGATCATATCATTTGAATATGCCTTGTCCTCCTGAACCGGAAATTAATGCTACTCCTGAAATAAGGGCAGCATGGCAAACTGAGTATGACAAGCATAATGAGGTTTCCTGCCTTATGCTTGGAAGTATGACTTCAAACTTGCAAAAACAGTTTGAAAATTACTTCCCAAGGGACATGCTCACCGAACTTATTCGATTGTTTGAATAGCCTGCGGCTGTTGAATTATATGATTTGATCGATGCTCTACACAGTTGCAAACAGGGGGATGGTAAATCTGTGAGTTCCTATTGTTTGGTAATGATGAGTTACATGGACCAACTTGGGAGGCTCAACTATCACTATCCGAATGACATCCAAATTGGCCTAATCAACAGATCTCTTAATAAGAAATTTGATGGTTTTGTGCACAATTTCAATATGCATTGCACGGGGAAGACAGTCAGTGAGGTGCATGCAATGCTCATTGACTATGAAAAAGGTTTGCCGAAAAAGGCTCCTACACCTCAGGTACTTGCTATTCAAAAGGGTAGGATCACTAAGCCTAAACCTCAAGCGAACAAGAAGGGTAAAGGGAAGGGTAAGGCCGATAAGGGAAAGCAAGTTATGGCTTATCAACCAGAACCCAAGAAATAACCTCCTAAAAAAAGAGAATCCTAAGAAGGATCAGGCTTGTCATCACTGCATGGAGGTAGGACATTGGAAGAGGAATTGTCCGCTCTACCTCGATGAGTTGCGAACAAAGAGGTATAAGAATGCTGGTAATGTTGCCAGCACTTCAAGTACTCTATTTATGATAGAATTATTTGCATTTCCTCATAAAATAATTTCATGGGTATAAGATACTGGATGTGGTATTCACATTTGCAATACACTGTAGGGACTTAGAGGTGCGAGGAAACTCGCCTATGGACAACAATACCTGCACGTGGGTGATGGAGCAAATGCAGTCGTTGAATTTATAGGCACGTTTGATTTAGTTTTGCCTTCGGGCTTAGTACTGTCTTTGAACGATTGTCATTACGCACCTTCTATCATTAGGGGTGTTGTTTCTGTTTCCTTGTTGAAAGATATTGGTTTTATTCATACATTTACTGATTATGGAATTTCGATTTCTTTAAATAGTGTTTTTTACTTTAATGTTATTCCAGTAAATTTTGTGTTTGAGATTGATATGCATGATAATGTGATTGATAAAAATAATTCTGTTTTTAGCAACAATAATAAAAGAATCAAAAGTGACTTGGATTCTTCATATCTTTGGCATTGTAGACTTACTCACATAGGCAAGAAACGCATGAAAAAGATGCAACATGATGGGCTTTTGCAAAATATCAATGATGAATCATTTGATAAATGCGAGTCTTGCATATCTGGGAAGATGACCAAGAAACCTTTTTCAAATCGTTTAGAAAGGGCTTCTGATCTACTTGGTGTAATACATACTGACGTACGTGGACCACTAAGACATGTGTCAAAGAAGGGTGCTAGCTACTTCCTAACCTTTACGGATTATTTCAGTCGTTATGGTTATGTTTATTTTCTTAAACATAAACATGAAGTCTTTGAAACATTTAAGGTTTTAAAGAATGAAGTAGAATTGCTAGTTTGCTACTAGGAAAGAAGATTAAAGCTCTATGATCCGATACAGGTGGTGAATACCTAAGCCAAGAGTTTAAAGATTATCTTGTTGAGCGTGGGATTATCCAGCAGCTCACTTCTCTATATAGTCCACAACAAAATGGTTTATCTGAGAGAAGAAATCGTACATTGTTAGATATGGTGCGATCAATGTTTAATCTTACAACTCTTCCCTTATCCTTTTGGGATTATGCTTTACAAAATGTTGTTCGCATTCTAAATATGGTTCCAACTAAGAAAGTTGATAAGACTCCATATGAACTATGGTATGGAAAAGCTCCCAACTTGTTTTACTTAAAGGTCTGGGTTGTGAGGCGTTTGTTAAACATGACTCAGCTGACAAGCTCCAACAAAGATTTGTTAAGTGTATCTTCGTAGGATACCCAAAGGAAACAAAGTAATTGTTGCTATGGAGACTTTCTTGAAAAAGATCTCATATCTCATGAATTCAGTGGGAGAGTTTATGATCTGGAAGATGATCATAAAGATTCATCACGTTCTGAAAATACTAGCAAACCTTAAGTAGAACCTGAAAGTCTGAGTGTTCCACCTGAAGTTGAAGTGGTTCCCATTCATAAATCTGTAAGGACTACGCGTACGCGTGGACCTGAAAGTCTATGTCTTAACGTAGAAGTTGAGGAAAATATGTTAGGGGATCTTGGTGAACCTACTAACTATAAGGCTGCCAAGGCTGATCATGAAAAGGACAAATGGTAAGTCGCAATGAATGGGGAAATGCAATCCATGAGAGATAACGAAGTCTGGATTGAATTAGACCTTCCTCCCAATGCTAAAGTCGTTGGAAGTAAATGACTCTTCAAGAAGAAAACTGACAAGGATGGCTATGTATACACCTATAAAGCTCGTCTGGTAGCTCAAGGGTTTACTCATATAAAGCTCGTCTGGTAGCTCAAGGGTTTCCTCAAACTTTTGGGGTGGACTACGAAGAGACTTTTTATAACACCCCAACCCGACAAGGGTCTGAATGTCACATTATGGAGTCATATCAGAACATACTAATAAAATTTTGCAAGCGGAAGTCTTATAAATTAAAATACCAAGTCATATAAACGAATGACTTACAATGAAAATACAAAATCCAATATATCAAAAATGAAATGAAATATCAAACAATTGCTCTTTAAAATAAGTCCAAATGATAAGGAAAACTAGGTCGGATCACTCAAATGCTCCTACTCTCATTCAACAAAGCCCAAGATCCTATTTGGTACCGCCGCATGGAAAAGAAAATGCTACCGAGCTTAAAATCCCAAAGGAATGATATAACAAAACAAAGGCTAATATAATAAAAATATAAAAACGAAACAAAGGAGACTGATAATGAAGTCGCAACGAAATGAGCACAATGAGTCAATGAGGAACTTGCAGAACACAATAATAACATATATCCAGAAGAAACAGAAATAGAGAAGGCATAGAAATCAAGAAAGACAAGAAGAAGTAGCGCATCAATGAACGATATAGGTAAATACAGATAACCAAGTAAACAACTACTGAAACGAAAGTCACATAGAAGCTATCGAATAATTATCATAATAAATAGCAAGCGACTATAACAAAGTACAAGCATATCAAAAGAGAAGCAACTAGACAATAATATAAACATGGTAGTCAAATACTCCAAACATTCATGTAAGTATAAACTGAACAATATCATAAGCAAATGGAAGTAAAATGTACAGAATGATAGCATGGAAATTATAGGAGCTGAAAGAATGAGCAAAACAAGTAAATCAGACAATCATGACAGATATAAGCTAAACTAAATTCCATAAGCAGGCGGAAGCAAATAAATTTAATGCAAGCATGGCAATCACACAAGTCAGATGACCCACAGTTAATAAACAACACAAGTATCATAACCAGCGGAAAACTAACAGCAATATAAGCATGATAGCCACATGTATCAGGTAGGAATACTAAACGAACATCATAATTGAATGACTTAACTAAACAAGGACATAGTATGGCAAGCTAAAAATCAACTAGACACGTAACATACGTTGAACCATTTACATCATCAAACAAGAGTATAAATGTAAGTGTAAACATGGCAGATCAACAATTCAGGTAAACATCAATTACTATGTCGAACTAACAACATAAGCATCAGGAAATACCAACAGAAGTACAAGCATGGTAGTCACAAATAGCAATTAGGAATATTAATGATAGTCATAGCCTACGAAAATAACTGAACGAAGGTATAACATGATAAACGGTTAAATCAAATGATTACGTACTAGCATGGTAAACAGGTAGTCACATAAATCATATAATAGCAGGATAAACGAATGAAGTGGTAATCTAAAGTATAAGCCTGATAGTCAACCAAGATGGAATGAGAGTATGACAAGTCAAATGAAACAGAGTATAGTATGGTAGTCGAATGAATCACATAAGGATAATGAATGAATGAGTAATCAACGGAACTAAAAACGAGAAATACAGAATATGGTGCATTGTGGAATAACATGAGGCATAATAAAGATAAAAGGACATGAAAGGGAAAATATCAGTAATCTATCACGAGCCCAAACAAATGATATCATATCATATCATAAGTAGCCATGGAGTAGCTAGCTCCCAAAATGTGAAAGACGTGTATTGCACACAACATCAGTCACCATATAAGTCATATCGTATCATATCATATCATAACAAATCTAGGATGCATCCATACGCTCCTGTACAAATTATAGTGGCCATAATAATAATAGTAATAAGCGCGCATAATAATATCACAAAAGGGGACGGTGTGGAACATCACTCAGCCACACTAGAGTCATGCCATTGGTGCATCAATGACACGGCCATGCTACATTCATGGCTAGAAAAATGGCTCGGGTATTAAACTGAAAGGTCAAATGAAAGTCATAATCTAAAGGTTCATGTTAAAGGTTCAAAGAAAGGTTCAATATCAAAAGGTTCACAATTCAAAGGGAGCACAGCAAGGGTCATATAAGGGAACCCTAATAGTAAGGCTCAGAGCAAAGGCATTATAATCAAGCTAATATCAAACAGATGTGTAAGAATCATGAGAAACCTTAAGAGATAAGGTCAGAATATTTGTACCTTAGCAACGAAATGAAAGCAAACGGGAAAGTAACACAAGGAAGCAACGTCATATCTTCTTCAACAAATCTACACGAATTGATATCATATATTACTTATATACTCATTTTATAAGCTTCTTATGCATTTATAAGTGTTTTACTTATTGGTATCATCCTTTTATCTTTCATTTTCTTAAGTTCACATCTGGACCAATTTTACACGAATTTTTAAACCCATCAGAAGTATTCCAAAAATTTCAAGAAAATTCTCAGAGGTTCCCACATTAGTTCAGTAATTTCAAAAAATTTGGTGGATTTTATCTCAGAGTCTAAGTATGGTTTAAAAATCCATATTTTCAGACCTGCCCAGAAAATGTTCAGAAAGTACACCTCAAAAGTTTATGTTTATTAGACCTGTTTAAACACCTTGGAAAAATTCCCAAAAATTCCAAAAATTCATTTATATCCTAAAAATTAAACTTGTAAAAGGAGAGATCCTAATTCCTTATGGTTTGAAAATGAAAAATCACACAATCCAACTGAATTTCAGACTCGTTTTCTCAGCTTTGACACTTGATCATGTAAAATTCAAAAGTACGACTTAGACAACTCCAAATTCGGCCAAACCACTTGGAAAACTTAACTAAGATATAAAATAAGTTTTTCCATCAAAAACCCAGAATATTGCACTTATACAATTTGATCTATAACACCCACAAGTTCATCAGATTATGCTGTCCAGTTTTAGGGTTCATATTAGGCCATCAAAACACATGTTTAGACCAGTAATTACATTTAGGGTTCCATTCCAATTAGGGTTTCATCACACATGATCGAGAGAAACAAAATGAAGGAAATGGAAACAAGATTGATACGTTACCCTAGTCGTGCAATCGAGTGAAAGAAACAAGAGACAAAGACGAATTCAAAACCAATCAACCCACGCCTTCGATCAAGAACCCACGACCAGCCACCCTTCAAATCTAAAACCCACGATCAGCATCCCCCTTCGAACCCTTACCAATCTCCTTTTTTCACCTTTGTGATCGAATGGAAGAGAGAAAGAAAGATGTGTGACGCCACTTTTGTGTGCTAGGGTTTTGTAGGTGTTTTTGAGTGTGTAAAAAGTAGGTTAACAAAATGAAATAAAATGGGATATAGGGGGAGGGTTTCGGCTGAATGCAAGGAAGGAACCAAAGACCAAGTCCAAATTTAGATGGGCTTTTATTTAAGTTGTATCATTTTGGTAATTTTTGTATATTCGACCCATGCATTTTATAAACGCATGATATGTATTTGAGGCATAAGTATGTCCATTTTAATGATCTTGTACAAGTTAATTATTTATGAGTTAGGTTAGGAACATTTTAATGAGCTTGACGTATTATACATATTTTATAAATATTAAGTTAGAGGGGTAAAATAGTCTTTTCACACGTTTTAGATTTTAGGGTTTTACATTTTTTCTCCTGTAGCAGACATTAGAGCTATTAGGATTCTTACAGCCATAGCGCCGTACTATGACTATGAGATATGGCAGATGGATGTCAAAACCACCTTCTTAAATGGTCGCCTAGATGAGGACATCTATAAGGCGTTGTTAGCCTTAATAGTTTTTATTAGAAGTGATGGTCATTCACATTTAGGAACTTTATATCGTGTGTTAGATATCGTGATAGAATAATCAACGGGCTCGTGGGTTGGACTAAGCTATATGGCTAGGCGTTATGATAAGCTTGCCTTGTATAAGTCCAAGCAACCCAATCCAATCCATGTCCAACCCACGAGGCCTATAGAAAGCCTTTTAGGGCATCATGTATTCTAACTATAAATACCCCTCAAATGGTCATTTGAGGGGTGTGCTTGAATGTGTGTGTGTGTGTGTTTTTCCTTTGGAATATACAACTTATTATTTTCATCTTTTCTCTCACCACATACACGATTTATATATCATTCAAGTCACCAACATCTTAATCTTACCTTTCTTTATTTCATCTTCTAATACGCATATGTGTTTGTGGTTTAACGTGTTCATCTTGTGATAAGGTGTGTTACGCGTAAGGTTGGTGTAAAAGTGAGGTCCTACAATTGGTATCAATCGCCTAACAATGGTTTAGGAGTGGTTGGTTGAAGTTTTTTTTGGTTTGTGTTGTTACGCGTAAAGCTTTCGGTAACAAAAGTGGTCACGCTTAAAACTTTATTTTTGCACTAAAATCTTCAAGATTCTTGTGGTTTGAGGTTGCTTTAGTGTTAAAGAGTCTAGTTTTGCAAAAAGTTTCAAGCTTTACGTGTTTTACAATGCTTTAAACTCGTGTTTATTGAGGTGTACGCTTTCACGCCGAAGCTTTCTAAACACTTTGGGTGAAAAAGGTCAAAAGATTTGTGTTATTGGAGTGATTTTAAGGTTGTTTGTGCAAGAGAAAGTGTCTCGAATCGTTGAAAATTTTTACGTGTAAGTCAAAACCCTAGTTTTATGCGTAAGAAAGTCAAAACCTTTTTCACGCCGTAAGTTTCTACGCATAACTTTTGGTGAAGAATCTTCGCAACAAAGGTGACTCAAAGGCTTCCTTCACTTGGATAAGTGTGGAACACTCGACTTCGGATATCTTTTATGCTTTGACAAAGGTAAAGGATTTTGGTTTTAAACCAACTCACGATAAGCGTAAAGCTTACGAGTAAGCACTCACGCATAAGTTAACTCACGCCGAAGGTTCTCTACTTCACGCTTAACGCTTACGCACAAGACCCACGCTTAACCTAAGGTTTACGCATAAGGTATCCTATGCCTAAGAATCCTACGCCTAAGCTCTTTACGCATAAGGACTCCTACGCATAAGATCCTACGTATAAGCATCCTACGCATAAGCATTTTCTAAGCTTAAGAATTGGTTTACGAGTAAGATTTTGATCAAAACTTCAAACGGCTATAACTTTTGAACCGTAACTCTGTTTTCAGTGATCTACCCATCAAACGACCATAAGGACGAGGAGATTGACACGCCGAATAAACTAGGTCAACCTTCAAGTCCTAAAAATGCTCCGAAAACAAGTTATTAAGGTTTTTAAGTTTTTCGACCAAATTTTCACTACAACTACCGAACTTAATTGTCATCAACAACAACTCCTTTATCGTTGAATCGATCCTACATCAACTTTATCATATCATACCTTCATCAATGGCAACTCAACAAGACATTCATGCAGCCGGTGCCGAAAACTGTCCTCCTATGTTGGAAAAAGGTGGTTATCTTCAATGGACAAGTCGAATGCTTCGTTACATCAAGACAAAACCTAATGGAAAATTGATGATCAAATCCATTCAGATGGACCTTCATACTCGACAAGTCCAAGACCCGAAAATGCTGATGCAACACCTCCCGTCCCACCATTTGTTCGCTCTTCAAAAGAATCGGAATACTCAAAAGGATCGAAAAAGTCAAGGATGACATGGCAATTCATATTGTCCAACCGGGTTTACCAAGAGACATCTTTCTGTTGTAGACAGCCAGAAACCGCTTTCGATATGTGGGAACGTGTTAGACGGCTTTGTCATGGAACCGAAATTGGTCAACAAGATACGGAGAACAAGTCGATAACCGCTGGGAGAAGTTTACATCTACTCTGTGAGAATCCATTGAATCTTACTATGGAAGATTTTGCACTTTAATGAATGATCCGATCGTAAACAAATTGACACCCGTAACTATCGTGAGCAACATCAAGTTCTTGAACAATCTACCGTAAGAATGGGACGATATGTCACTATTGTCAACCAAACAAAAGACTTACATCAAGTGAACTTTGATCAACTCAACGATTTTCAAACAAAACCAAATGAAGTGAATGAAGTCGTGCAAGAAAGATTAGCAAAGAATCATGATCCATTGGCACTCATTGCAAAGACTCAAACTCCGGTGAATACACAACAACAAGCTTCATCATCTTCCACTAACAACAACTTGCAAAGAATACATCCTCAACAACAAAACTATCCACGTAACAACAACATTACTGTGAACAAGGAATCACGATCTTGAAATGGAACCGTAAGAAGCTTTGTCTCAAGTATTTTCTTTATTGGGTAAAGCATTCAGAGGTCGTTATTCCACACCAACTAACAACAACCAAAGGATTTCATCAAACACCGCAACAGAAAGTTGCACAATTGGTGTGAATATGGGTCATCAAGGACAAATGGTTGGAGTTATTGGGAATCGCAGGATATGCTACCGATTTCGAATGGGTAATCAGCGGTTCGAATCGGTAATCGGTTGGGTCGAATGTTGGGAATAGAGCAATTGGTAATCGTAATGGGAATGTTGCGTACTCCAATGTTGGGAATTATGGAAATGTGAATCGTGGTAATCGATTAAGTGTTATAACCGCAAGGATTGGGTCACATTGCAAGGAATTGTCCAACTAAGCCAAAAAAGAAGGATCTTGCGTATCTTCGTAAAGCTATTATGTTGGTACAAAAGGAACAATATGGACTTCAATCGAAAGGTCGAGGAACATGACTTTATGGCTATTATGGATGATTTGGAAGACCTCGAGGAACTCAATGCAAACCGTGATCTTCATGGCAAATCTCCGTGAGACTAAGCACGACATCGATTCTCGATGCACCTCCGTTTTGACACCAACGCAGATCGAGGTACCAATCATTGATCCACGCTATAACAATGTCATATTTGATGTGTTTACTCGATGACGATCAAGATTCTCATGACACCAAGATCTACTTATGATACATACCGACAATCCGAGTTGTAGCAATACTAACTCGAAACCCGTATGTGGATCCTAGTGGAGGTCGTGGCACAAAATACCGAGACCGATGAGGAAACACGCTTATTTTGAATCATTAATCAATAAATGTGGCATTGAAATTGAGAAAGTAAGAACGGTCAATCGCGGTTAAGGCCGCGAATGCTAAATTGACCGTTGAGCTTGAGAGTTACAAGGAGAATGCAAAAGCCTTTGAATTTCATAAAAAAGAGAATCGAATTAGAAATTGGTTATCGAAATTTGGTTTCTAAAGAACAACTTTGCAAATCAAGTATAACACACTGATGTGAATTTGAACTTAAAATTAAATCTTTAAACAAGGAAATTTCGATTTAAATAACCAACTTTCTAAACAAAAAGAAATGGTTTCTAATCTTGAAAAGAGAAGAAGCTTGATAACCGATTTTTAAAACGAGAAGATTCTCTTGATGAAATTTTGATAAAATGAGAAAATCAAATCTTGGACAATTTGCTTCTTACAACGGGTCATTCGATAAAACAAACAAAATGCTTTCTAACCAAGTAAATCAACGCTTTCATACTTCACATAAATGGCACTTGGTAACTAATTCTTCGCTCCTCAAGAAAGCTCGAACTTTAATGTGTTAAACAATGGAAATGTTTTACACGAACCCATTATTGTTTGTGATTCTCTTGAAACGTTAGAACTATCTGAGGAGAGTAGATCAAAAATGAAACAAAAGAATTCGGAAATCAAACCAATTGATTATAACAAATGGAACAAAATTAATGGAATTACTTTTGTTAATCAAAAAGAAATGTCAAAGTTCTCCATCACACCAAGTGTTTCAAACAAAGAGTCAACACCTGTTTCAAAATCTGTTTCAAAACCAGTTGTTGTCTCAAATTCTCTTTCGAACATTGAACAAATGTCTTCAAATAATCCTTTTAACACAAGTGATGCGAGAAGTATTTTTGACAATGTGAAAACTAGAATTGTGGATCTTCAAGACACTGTTAAAACTAAAACCACTATTACACCTAACAACCGGTTCTCTAGTTTTGACATCGAACAAGAAAGTTTTTGAACTCAAATTGCCCTCACCGAATGCCATCTGCAAGGGTTATTCATTTTGAACAAGCGCTTTTGAAAGAAACAATGACTTTGTCAAGGACCATAAATCCGGTAAAGCAAGCTAATGACCGTGTTGAACAAGTCAAAGTTTTGGAAAATTTAAATGACTCTCTTCAAGATGTTCGACTCATCGATATTATGTCCATCATTTTGCAAACATATTCTGTTGAAGATCATGAAAGACTCCACCGAGACCTCCAAAATTGTTTCAAAATATGAAAAAGCACCGAGGAATGCAAGTATGACAAATTGTCGATGAGCGTGCCTACAATGACATGAAAGCAAAATGATCTTTCGAGGCTCACCGAAAGTCAAAAAGGAAAGGCAATGGATACTAAGATTACAAAACCATTGATCGAGGAGAAAGCAATGTTTCAAACCGGTTTCCAAAATGTCGGTTTTATGCCTCCTCCAAAAGTCAACGAGAAAAATGTTTCATCAAACCACCACTCCACCGCCTTGCCTAAACATAATGTTGATAAAGGAAAAGCGGTATAGAGAAACCAACAGCTTTAGCACTGGACTTTTAAGATGAGTACCACTAATGTGTCTCGCCTCCACATCTAAAACATATAGAACAAACGGCATAAGTTTAGAAAAGCACTCTAAAGAGACTAGGATAGCCAAACCACTCTCTAGAAAAATATGTGAATCCTAATGAGTGTGCCTTTACCTTTTGTTTTTTGCAAAGGGAGTAATCCCGCACCCGGTAAATATATTAACCAAATAAATGTTTAAGTACAATGTATATGAGTGAAATCCCATATATCACCTGTTACATAGGCATAGAGCTTACATAACAAGATACTTCCAATTATCTAAACAAGAAACAAAACACTACTCAATGATAACATATGACATGAATAAGGTTATTTCAGACCTTGAAACGTTGTGCCATACATGGCATTAAAGGCATCCAAGTTCCTAGGAAGATCACAAACCTGCTTCAGCATAGTCATCAAAGTCATATTCATCATACTCATCTTCATACCCTTGGCCACCACCAAATAAATTAGTAGACTCGTCAAATGGGTTAGCAACAACCTCATCTTCAGAATCAGACACCTCAATCTCTCCCACTTTAGAAAAAGGGTTAGCTCTCTTAGTAGAAGAGGTAGACGGAATGGGTTGACCATCATCATCCACAAGAGTAGCTTTCCCAGCAATAAGTAGTTTTTCAAGCTTACCAATTTTCTCAACTATGGGAGTAGAACCAACATCCATTGTTCCCATTGAATCACTCACTAGCGGTACATGTGATGTAGAACCAATCTTATTCAACTCATCCTCATTAACCTCCATTGTATGACCAAGATCCACATCTCGCTTCCTTAGAACAACCAAGAGAATCCCCAATATTCGCCTCCTCAAGTAGTAGAATCAACCATGTGACTTAGAATGCCCGCTTCTCATGCACCTCAAGTGTCCCAAAAGAGTTAGAAGTAGTAACAGGAGTACCTGTAGTATTAACACTAGCAACGTCCGTGCCTTCTTCTTTGGGATATAAAACCGCTCCTAGGAGCAAATTTAGGACCCTTACCCATATTAATACCGCTAGACAACTTCGGACCTTGGGTTTGGCTTTCAACCGCACCACCTTAAAACCATCATCATTCACATCCAATGTCGAAAGTGAGCATCAAGATGATGCTCCTTAGAGACTTAGGACAACAATCATTATCATGCCCAAACACTTTACATTCCATGCAATGGAGGTTTCCATTCATATTCAACCTGATACTAGTCGTCAGAAACCACTATCATCCTTCTTAGGATAGCCATAGTTACCACATGTCTAAGATCGCTCCGATGATAACTCAACAAGGGCACGAGCAAAACTAATACGACCCTACGAGTCAACGCACATGGAGCTAGTGAATGCATCTAACATGATCGGCTTACCCACCGAGTAGCAATAAGGCTCAACCTGTCTTCCTAATATGCAAGTAATGGCACATTATGCAATTTAATCCACACAGCACTTTGGTAACCTCACTTTGGACAATAGCACGTCAGAGTCCATTTAGTGAGAATGACAGGAGAATTACTTAATTATCCAAGGTCCTCGCTCAAGAACATTCTCAACACCTCTTTAGAATCAAATTTAAAGAGAATACACCATCATCATTCTTCATAAGTTTCTTTAAACCAAACTTACCCCATGTATTGGTGACATAATTCTTACCAACTCGAATGCAATATTCTTGCCGACAAAGAAGCCAACAAGAGTATTATCATAGCGGTTAAACACACCTCCATAGCAGCCTTAGGAAGAATCGTATCATGATTATCAATTCGATTCTCATTCACCAATGAACGGAAGTTAACTTTCCTAGATACACGCTCCGAGTTTAACACATTAGCAAACGACCTCACATCATTGTGTATACTATCACCACATTAAGCACTGTAAGTAGAAGCATTCTTACCATCCTTCAAGCAACATCCGACCACCAAAGATTAGTTTCAAAATTAACGCTACCCGAATAAGAAGTCAAAGGACCATCACGAGTAAAAAGGTGATTCAAGTAGCAACATTCACCACCTTGGGAGGTGCATTAGTGTTCGAGTCCAAACCCCAACATTCATATCAATTCGACTTGTATTGTCCATATTTGCATCACCCCACAGAGTTAAACGTACCATCATAATCACTAGGTCATGAACAACCTTAGCAAAGATTAAGAAGTCGACCAAGAAATTAATCAATTCCATACTCACCTCTAAGACTTTTAAGCCTAGCTCCAATGATTCATACGGATTAGGTTTGCCGCCAGAGCCACGCTCCCATCGAAAGTCGTTGTCCAGATTCGTACCAACTTGATCGGCCAGTTAATAGCTGCTTTTGCAATTTTCAACGACGAATCCTTGTTAAAGAATCCTTTCTCCATCTCTAAACCCCAAAACAATCCAAGAACACGACACAAAACCAAAGAAGCCTAACTCAACTTCAGACAGAATAACCCAAACCCTAACTCAATCGTTAGGGTTTAAACACAAACAAATAGCTGCCTAACTCGCTCCCATGGTTTAATCGTGATAAAAACAATGAAAACCAAGACCAATGAAGGAGTAATAAACCAATTCGATCCAAATCGAGCACTCACACAATCCGAATTAGGTTAAATTTAAAAACGATTTTGTAAACCCTAAATAAAACGAATCACCAAATTAGAACCAAAGCAAGAAGAAACGCAGACTAGTCCAACTAAGAATCAATTAACAAAGATGTTAATTAATAACGAAATCGTAGATGCTAGAATCCAAAGCTATGGTCGAATTGGATGAAAGTCTCGTTAGGGATGGAAGGGTTACAAAATCGCCAGAGAGAATTACGTGACTAGAAGCACCTCAGAGCAGCAGACTAAAGCCTAAGAGCAATACAAGGAACAATAGAGTCTCGCTTGCCTCTAAGAGTAGTCGCTTGAATAAAGAGAAGAATGTAGAAGAACACCCTAGGAATTTACCGCTTTTTAATAAGAAAGACATTTCATCCGAATGTAATGAACCTATGATATCCGCTAAGTTTAATGAATCATGAACTGCTTGTTTAACTTGCAAGAAATCTTTAACTAATGTTCATGATGATTGTGTTTCTAAGAATGAGATTGTTAAGCCTATTATGAAGAATGTTCCTAAAAGAACTTATTCTAAACGAATAGGAAGACTAGTTGCTAGACTTAGGCTTTACACTACCGATAGGGAGCATAATGTTTACTTTAGGATGACATTTGAAACCAACGGTAGAACTTTCACACCCGTAATGGTAGAATGAGTGATAAACCGTCTTACCAATAGATAACTTCTATGAGTGTGACTGGATTTTACCTCTAACCCAAAGGAACCAAAATCAAAACGGTTTCCAAAATCTTCTTCTTCGTTATTGGCGTGTTATCGAAATATGTCTTTGGATCGTCGACTCGGGTTGCTCCAAGCACATGACCGGAATCAAGTCGCCGATCGATTTCGTCTCGAAATTCATGGAGCCGACGCTTCGTAAATGATCATGTAGCAAATTATCATGGTTATGGAGATCTACCTTTGGAAATTATTTGATCACTCTGGTTTACTATGTCAAGGGTTGGGACACAATTTGTTTTCACCGGGCGGGCCGGATGCGATTTAGAGGTTGCTTTAGGAAAAATGCTTGCTTCGCTAGAAACTTGGATGGCATCGATCTCTTAACTGGAATCGTGATACAAACTTGTATGCTATCGACATTAATCAAATGGCCTCTTCATCACCAATATGTCTTATGACACGAGCATCCGGAACACATCCCGGTTGTGGCACGACGGTTATCCCATCTCAATTTTGAGACCATCAACAATCTTTCCAAAGACAACATCTTCAACGGACTTCCAAAGTTCAAATACACCAAGGATCACTTATGTCCATCATGCGAACAAGGAAAAAGCAAAGAGCATCATATAAACCCAAAACCGTACCTAGTTCGAAGCAAGTTTGCATATGTTGCACATTGACTTATGTGGCCCAATGAGAGTTGAAAGCATTAATGGAAAAAGTATATTCTTGTTATCGCCGATGATTATTCGAGATATACATGGGTTAAGTTTCGAGATCAAAAGACGAAGCACTGCATCATCATCACCTTCAAACGATTCAAGTACTTCTTCAAACTCATGTAAGGGTTGTAAGAGCAGACAACGGCATCAATTCACAAATCGAGTTAAGAACTTATTTTGAAGATGTTGGAATTACACATCGACATCGCTTGTTAGAACTCCACAAACAGAATGGGGTAGTTGAAAGAAGAAATAGAACTCTTGTGAAGTCGCCGCACAATGCTAATTTATTCTAGTGCATCGTTATTTCTATGGGTTGATGTCATACACGCTGTTTCACTCGTAACCAATCCTCATCCATCCAAGATTCAATAAAACCCCATATGAGATAGTGAACAATGTAAAACCCGACATCTCTTACTTTCACGTGTTTGGCGCTTTGTGCTATCCAACGAACGACATGAGAAGATCTAGGTAAATTGAAATCTAAAGGTGATATTGGAATCTTCATTGATATTCGAGATAACTCGAGGGCATCTGTGGTGTATAACAGAGAACTAGAGGATCATAGAGACGATGAATGTGAAATTTGATGAACTTTCACATATGGCTTCCGAGAGACTCGCCTAGAACCCGCACTAAACCCGCACTGGACACATCGATTCAGACTCGCACCTCAAAGAGCTCAATCAACTTCGCTTGAAAATCCTAAAGAACAAGAATGGGAGAATTTCTTCAACTAATGTTCGATGAGAACTATGGTGGAACTTCGACAAATGCATCAAACCATCATTCCACCGCACCCGCCAAAATCATCCACCACCACCACCAATGTAAGATGCATCTACAACGGTCGAAACTAATGCACCAACTCCATCAACATCATCTACATCTACTACAGTTCTTGCACCCATTCTACCAAAGCAGCTGATGAGCAAAACCAAAACCGTAACGATGCAACGTTAGATGAAGACTTATTTGAAAACCCGCTTGCTACGGAATCACCGAATCATCCTCAAGCTTACGAGAACCATCTAACTCGTGACACGCTTAACCAACGGTATCCTTCACTCAAGTGGACAAAAGACCACCCAATTGAACAAGTTATGGTGAACCTTCAAGGCCAATTCGGACGAGACGCCAACTTGCCACCGATTGCACTTGTGCATTTACCTTGCTCAATTAGCAATATAGAACCAAAGAACATTCGCGAGGCAATGTCGTAACCCGCATGGATAGAAGCGATGCAGAGGAACTTCTCCAATACCGCCTTCATGACTCTGGGAATGGTTCCAAGACCAATTGACATTCGTGTCATTGATCTCAAATGGTTATGGAAGAACAAAAGGGATGAAGAGATGATCAGATCTGCAACAAAGCTCGCCTGTGGCCAAAGGATATG
The DNA here is from genome assembly GCA_022545495.1 of Chrysanthemum lavandulifolium. Classification (NCBI taxonomy): domain Eukaryota; kingdom Viridiplantae; phylum Streptophyta; class Magnoliopsida; order Asterales; family Asteraceae; genus Chrysanthemum; species Chrysanthemum lavandulifolium. The sequence continues at coordinate 288,994,930 of CM040242.1, forward strand.
CATAAGAGGAAGGGATAGAATTTGAAGAGTCATTCGCACGGTAGTTAGACTTGAAGCGGCCAGATATTCTTAGCCTATGCACCACAAAACATCACGGTTTATCGATGGACATTAAGATCTGCGTTTGAATGGAACTCGAAAGAAGAAGTGTACGTGAGTCACCGTAAGGCTTCATAGACATGGAACATCCGTACCACGCCTACAAACTCAAAAGGCAATCTATGGTTTAAAGCAAGCTCCGAGAGCGTGGTATGACTAACTTTCCTCTTTCCTTATCCAAAATAATTTCACCAAAGGCACATTGATCCTACCTTGTTCACACAAAAATACAAAACGACATTTTGATTGTTCATATTTACGTGACGACATCATCTTTGGGTCCACTAATCCGAATCTTTCAAAACATTTTGAAAATCTCATGAAAAGCAAATTTGAAATGTCCATGATGGGGAACTAAAATTTTTCTTGGTTTACAAATACATCGCCCCTCGTGGAATTTTTATAAATCAAGCTAAATACACAACCGAGATTTTGAAAATCATGGTATGGATAATTGTGATTCGTCGGAACACCAATGGTAACTTCACCAAAATTGGAGCCGATTTGTTTGGGAAACCTATTGATCCAAAGAAATATCGAGCATGATTGGTTCTCTCATGTATCTTATCGCTAGTCGACCGATATTCATTTTGTTGTTTGCTTATTAGCACGGTTTCGTGCAAAGCTCATCGAATCGCACCTCAAAGAGGTTAAACGGATCTTTCTGCATCAAGACATCCATTCACATGGTACTTTGGTATCCAAGGAACCGGATTTGATCTAATTGCTTTTTCGATGCGGACCACGCAGTGATCAAGTTACGACAAAAGTACATCCGAGGAGCACAATTTTGGGTGAAAAGTTAGTCACCGGTCTTCAAAGAAACAAGATTGCATCGCACTATCAACCGTCCGGCCGAGTATGTGTCTCTATCTCGTGTTGTGCTCAAGTTCTATGGATGAGAACACAACTCACGATTATGGCTTTACTTTCGACAAAATACCCATGTATTGTGACTCAAAAAGTGCCATAGCCATATCATGCAACTCTGCTCATCACTCAAAGACTAAGATATCCGTGTCCGCTATCACTTCATCAAAGAGTACGTCAAAATGGTAATGTTGAATTATTCTTCGTGAAGATCGATTACCAACTCGCCGATCTATTAACTAAAGCCCTTCCAAAAGAAAGGTTTGACTATTTAGTTCGACGAATTGAATGCTAAGCCCAACCCCCGAGGAGTTAGAACGCCTTCTTGAAAATGATTTTCCAAAGTCATCAGAAATATTTTTGAAAACAAAATACAAAATTTGAAAACCAACAAAACAAAATATAAAATATAAAACTTTCAAAAAATACAAAAACAATAGAAAATCAAAATCCAAAAATATTCTTCTCACGACATGTCTCTCAGATAATCGATATTCAGACGCTTTAGAAATTTCATTCACGGCATGTACAGATGCTTGAGCGAGAGTTATTTATAATGTTTTTCAAAACATGTCGTTTCTCAAAATTTCTTCAAAAATGGCTTTCATATACATCAAGACGAAACCCGGACCGAAATGATGACTTTTGATTATTTCGCATCAAAACTCGTGCTTTTAAAGAAAAAATCAAGTGTACGCTTCCAAGGCACTACATTTAAAAATGGTGAGAATCATCATCATCTCGAGCACTTTTTCAAGATTGTTCAAAAGATTTTTAAAATCTTTCAAAATATTTTGTGCTCAAGATAACTCCTCTAAAACCCTTTAATTGATTATGCTTTATTAAAGGGGAGTATAAAACCAAAATGTTCCAAATTCATGCTTAAATCAAATCCGCTTTGTCTCCCCAAAAGATTCTAAAATGTTGTTTAATCATTGATATCAAAATATCCCGAATATGCTATTTTGAGGGGAGGAGACGGATTAAAATGTGATCAAAATGTTTAATGATCGTTGTTTAAATCTCAAAAGAGCTCGACTCGCTTGAAACCAATGAATTGACGAGGAATCATGTACCATCTCGAGAAACTTTCTATGGACTTGACCAGATTGTAATAATTTCAAACTAGTTCTCTAGTGATGTAAACGTGTCTCGAATCGGTCTAGTTCATTTAAAGTCGATCAATTCAAAAAGTGCGAACTCTCACCTCTATGTGCAAATTTTTGTCAAACTTATAAGCACATGTGAAGGGGAGTGTTTCGAAAATATAAAACTCTTGAGTGTTCCAAACATGTTTCTATCATAAACATTCGAGAGATTTTCATGAAAATGGTTTTATGGAAACAATAGGACAGTCATGGAGTTATAAGGTGACTAAGGATAGGAACTGGTCCTATGATCCGCCAGAGCAAAGGGATCTACCCAAGGACATCACAAATAGTTAGTATTAGAAGTCCTTAGGAATGATTGAAAAAGGAGTAATGTGAGAAAGGGAAAGAAGGGTTGAAGAATTAAAAGAAATGTAAAAGAAAGGGTGAAAAGAAATAGCCCTCCATAATCAACCTTAGGGCGTAAACCGGTTCAATACATATGCTACCGGTTATCACTAGATGACACCGGTATTGAAGACAAAGACGCCATGAACCCAAAGGACGACCGCACTAAACCTCCTTGCCACTCAATTCCTCTCAAAAGGATTTGTTTCATTCTCACGTGGAACCCTACATAATCTATCGACTTCTCTTAGAGATCGCTGGTATCAAGAAGAGACCTCTCCCTAGTCTCCGTCAGAAAACCAAAATGCACTAGATGAGTCTAGAGCCACGAGATTCATCAAAAGATCTCATAGAACACTTGACATGACATCGCTGTTGTTCATCAATAAGACAAGTGATATATTATAGAGTCCCACGCAGATCTTAGCAATCCGCCGTAACATTTACGAGAAGTTTCACATCCGCGATCTTCGATGATTGAATGGAAACCCTACTGTGGTCAACATCGCTGCACCGACAAGCAGTCACTTTGTAACTCCCGTGGATTACGCTTAGCGCGCCTCAAACGGTCTACGTCATGGGGTGATGCTTCGTGTACCTCAACGACTCATCCGAATCAGAGGTGATTTCGCACATCGCGCTATCTCACTTGTGGGACTCAGATTCGAACGGCCCTTGTGAGAATTAGAGACGTGTTTTCACACTATGTCGTTAACACCTCGAAATTCAAACTTGTAAGGCTTTAATCGACTTATTACTAACATGTTTTATGTTTTCTTCTTATGGAAGCTCCGAGCATTGATCGCAGATTTTCCACATGCTCATACCAACAACACATGAAAAGTTCTCATCAAAATCAAAGGCAACAAAGCTTAAGATGATTCTTCGTCAATGTCAAAGAATCTACAAAGTTTAAAGAATCGAGAACTACATCATTGGTAACCAAAAGACAAATAGAAGTGTGAGCATGGTGGAGAAAGGCGTGGAGACACCTAACCAACGGTTGACAACGCAGACAACCACATCAACCGATCACAAAGCATGAAGGAACAAAGAATTAAGACTATTTCGTGATCACACGTAAAGTTCAAGCTCAAGGAAAGTAAAGACCTAATCAAGTGGAGCATCATTTGAATGACCACCCTTGGGGAGATTGTTAGCCTTAATAGTTTTTATTAGAAGTGATGGTCATTCACATTTAGGAACTTTATATCGCGTGTTAGATATCGTGATAGAATAGTCGCTGCGATGGATCGACTAAGCTATATGGCTAGGCGTTATGATAAGCTTGCCTTGTATAAGTCCAAGCAACCCAATCCAATCCATGTCCAACTCACGAGGCCCATAGAAAGCCTTTAGGCATCATGTATTCCATCTAGAATACCCCTCAAATGGTCATTCGGAGGGTGTGCTTGAGTGTGTGTGTGTGTGTGTTTTCTTGGAGCAATATAACATCTCTTGTTTTTCATCTCTCTACACATACATATGCATAACATATCTTATATCAAGTCACCATATTTCCTTCTTTATTTCTACGCTTTGTTTATGTCTCGTTGAACGATTTGATGAGTGCTTATTCACTCATCCTTTTACCCATCTAAGCCCACAAAAACGCCTAAAACACTAAATATAACCAATTATGCTACAGATATCCTTGAATGTGTTTTATGTATTTCGTGTACAAAAGATCGAAAACAGGCAAAACATACGTAATTGAGCTCTGAATGGAGAGTGCAGTTATGACGGAGCCTAATATGGTTTTCTACATTTTCGAGCCCGGATACACATTTGGGAGTAAGCTTGGGAATCGATCAAAACCTATCCCTAAATCCAAATTACCATTTTACCCTTTACCCGGACCCAAATGACCATTTCACCCACACAAAAAAATCCAAATTCATGTTTCATTCCCAAGCCTTATTTTTATTTAAAACAATTATTTTCTTTTTACACCAATTTTATTAAAAGTTCTTTCAAAAAAAAAAAAAAAAAAAAAAAAAATTACAAAGTTTTATTTAAAATACAAGTTTTACTAAACCCTTTAAAAACTTAACCCATCTTAACATTTTTATTAAACCCATTTAACCCAACACTTAAACCTTTTTATTATAAAACCCATTTACCCTCTCTGCTTATTTCCCAAAACAAACACAAACCCTCCCCTGCTCAAAATGGCGCCATAACAAAACCCCTCACCTTTGTCTTCTTCTCCAACATCTCACTATCACCTGGTCCCCAAGCTCTCACCTTACCCAACACACCCACATGGCTCACTGCCATGTTGGCAATCCAAAACCCTCTCATTGGGTGAGAAGTAAAGACAAGGAATCAAAGGCTTGGATTGAAAGAAGTGGTGCCCAAGAAATAATTGATGGCTCAGATTTGTTGACAACAAGCACACATGCTCATCTCTCACACAAGAAACACAAAATGCAGAGAAGAAGACAGATTTATGTTTTTGTATAAATAGGCATTAGGAGTATATGTAAAAACTTGTCTAGAATTCAATGTCTAGTACCACTTTTAACTTTACTGTCATTTAATTTTTAATGTACTTTTAAATTTCAGTTAATGCAAGTTTCAGTTTTTAATTTCCATTGCTTATGCAGTTTTCATTTTGGTTCATGTCCCTTAAATTTGCCATTCAAGTTTTAAGTGTGTATCAAGTGAGGTTAAACTAATTTTGAATTTCTGTTATTGTTGTTAATCAGTGTTTGAAATCTAATACAAGTCTCAAATCAGTTTTTAAAAGTTTTCATACCCTGTACAGGGGTGTTTGGATTTGTAGAAGGTTTGGGTCAAAAAACCATATTTGACCCATTTTGTGTCTCCCATCAGTCAAAGTTAGATGTTTGTTCATCTTATTCAGCATTCTAAGTAGCCCCTTATTTGCAAACCAAGTTTTTTAGATTTAGTTTTTTTTTTTTTTTACAAATCTGTCACAGCAGTCACCATTTCCCAATTTTTAGCTTAGATTATAGTAGCTTAGAATTAGATTTAGGATTGCTTCTTTGTTGCAATCAGTAGTTGGACATATAGTGTTCATGTTTTGATGCTATGATTAGGATTTAGTGCTTTTAAATAGCTTATTTTTGCCTTTAAAACACCCCTCCTGTCCACTGTTACAGCAGACGCAATAGCAGCCCTACGGTCCCTTTTATCCTCATTTTTAGAGTAGTTAGAGTTAGATTTAGGACTCGATTTCGATTATGCAAGTAGTTAGTAGTACTAGGATACTCTCTCTCTTTGCTTATTTTAGTCTTTAAAGCTTATTTGCATGCTTATTTTTGCGCTTAAAACCCCCTAGTGGGCTGTTTTTACACGACCACAGCAGCAGCTAGGGAGGAATTCTAGTGCTTATTAGCTTTTTCTCTTCCTTGTTATGGCTTACTTTAGGTCCCTTTATGCTTATTTAGGTAAGGTAGTTTAGGTTCGCTTTATTGATAGCTTACTAGGATAGCTTATGCTAGGCTTTTGCTACCTAATACGCTGAGTAGGAGTGTTTGGCTTTTGCTTTTTCTGTCCTCTCTTCAGCAAGTTTATTGTAGCTTGTCCCTTAACAGCTTGCTTAATCCAAACAGCCCCTTAGATAGCCACTAAACCAAACAGTCCTTAGTGGAATTGCTGAAGTTAATAAGCTGTTGTCAGCTTATTTGTAGCTTTTTCCAAGTTAAGTTTTCACGAAACATAGCTTTCTTTTGTCCCTTATTTAGTTTGCCAAGTAGAAAAAAAAAAATAATAGATGACAAAAAAAAGAGAGGACAGGTTCGAACCTGTGACCTCTCTTAAGCCACGACCACACCAGCAACCCCACCTTTCCATCTCTGCTACTCAATTTTTGTGTTATAATTAGGCATATTTAATATTTGAAGTACACATTGCAGTTTTAGCTTAATTGTTTTTTTTTACCTTATTAATTGCTTATTTCCACAAGCAATGCTCACCTTTTTTATTTTTCTTTAATTCTATGTCATTTAAGGTATTTATTATAAAATTTTCAGATTTTTCCAATAAATTTTAGTATTTTTTATCATTTAATTAGATTAATATAGTTTTTAATTCGTAATAAATAAAATAAAAGTCGAAAAAATACCCGGCTTTTTCCTAAAATTATTTTTAGTCGTTTAGAACATAGGAAAATTAGTTTCACATCCTTAGGCCTTAAATTGCATTATTTTCACTTTTTGAAGCTCGGGATTAGCCCGGGTTTTCACGTTTTTTAGTTTTAGCCCCTTAGGACTTAGTTTAGCTTCGTTTCATTGTTTCTTATGCTTAGTAGTAGTTAATTTAGTTATTTACTTTGTTCCCTTGCCTTAATTACTTTCCCTTTAGTTAATTTGTAGAAAACGTAACCAAAACATAAATTCCCGATCCATTCAAGCATTTTAATAACAAACCTCAAACGTCACCGTCAATTCACACCTCGTTGGGAAACGAATCGGGTAATCACTTGCCCGGTATCACTTATCGAGTATTCGCGGGTTTTGCGTGTCGACCTTTTTCCTAAAACGGTTGATTTGCAATTCTCTCGCGTGTATTCGTATTTGGTATATTTCTACTACATCAGTGTTCTACGCGTAGCGTGGTTTCACGTGGTGATACTTGTGTTTATTAAGTGGGTTTGTGATAAGGTTGATAAAAGTAAGGTCCTACAGGCGTAACCTGAGGGGTTTGTGAATGCAAAGTTTCCAAACCGTGTATGCAAACTTCAAATATCCATTTATGGATTGAAGCAAGCATCAAGGCAATGGAATAAGAGATTTGATGAGGAAATCAAGAAATTTGATTTCACTCAAAATCTTGATGAGCCATGTGTATATCACAAAGCTAGTGGGAGTAATGTTACTTTCCTTATCCTATATGTCAATGACATATTGATCATGGGAAAAGACATTCCAAGTTTATAAGATGTAAAGTCTTATCTTGGAAAGTGCTTTTATATGAAGGATTTAAGGGAAGCAGCATATATTCTAGGAATCAAGATCTACCAAGATAGATCAAGGCGGTTGATTTGATTAAGTCAAAGCACTTACATCAATAAAATATTGAAGAGATTCAATATGCATAATTCCAAGAAGGGATATTTGCCGATGCAAGCTGAACATGGCTTGAGTAGTGAGTTGTGCGCATCAACACCCGCTGAGGTGGCACACATGAAGAAGGTTCCTTCTGCTTCGGCTGTAGGATCTATCATGTATGCGGTAAGATGTACAAGGCGTGATGTGGTGTTTGCACAAAATATCACCAGTCGATATCAACAGAATCTAGGTGAGAAGCATTGGCATGTTGTTAAGAACATTCTTAAGTATCTAAGGGCTACTAAAGAAATGTTTCTAGTGTATGGTGGGAATCGGATGCGTAACTTGATGTTAAAAGGTTTTCTGATGCGCCTTCTAAATTGATAAAGATGATAAGAAGTCTCGGGCATGGATATGTCTTTGTCATTAATGGAGGAGCGATGGTGGAAAAGCAAGTAAAAGTATGACCGCAATGTCTATTACAGGTTTAGTACATAGTCGCGCTTGTCGCGATGGAAGCTATTTGGATTAGAAAATTCATTTCGTGACTTGGAGTTATGCCTCAATCAAATTACCTATAAATGTGTATTGTGACAACTCGTCATAATAACATTTTCCAATGAGCCTGGAGTCATGAAGGGCACCAGACATTTTCCTTGACAATATCACTATGTTCGAGAACAAATCGACATAGGAGAGATCATTCTACTCAAAGTTCACACAGATGACAATCTAGCTGATCTCTTCACGAAGCCTTTAACTAAGGAAAAGCTTACTCGCCATATTGATGGGATAGGACTTCGTTTAGCTAATAGTTTCATGCAAATCTGTGATTAGTATTTGAATAAGGGATGTTATGAATGAATATTACTTTAATGAAATAAAATATTGATTATGTTTGATTTTTCATTTTCTTTATATTATATCCTATATTTTCAAGTTTAATCCGTGAATGACTTATGTTATTCTAAATAGTCCGTTGTCGATCAATGATGGGAATGTCATTGAACTAAGACAAATATGAGTTTTAGTAGAATATACTTAAGATATTGATCGTGGGACATGCCAGATTCACATGATATTCAATGAATTGAATATAGGACAAATCCTAACTTAACATGATTTTACTTTATGGATCCTTGTTATTAAGTAAATCATGAATATTTATCCTCAGACTTGAGATACCAGATAACTGTTATGAATGTAGCACACTTGTGTGAAATAGTCTAACGCTATCCGTAACTGGTAATAAGGGATGTTTTCAGAAGTGTTGCAAAGTTCAAGAGTTTTACTTCTAGTCAAGAGAATTTGTTCTTTGAATTTGTTTCAAAGTATAATACTATTTGGGCCCTCGTAGGTTGACAAGACGTTTGTATGGCCATACCCAAGATCTATCTCGAATACGCTCAAATGATTTGGTAATCTTGTTCAATCAGATATAACGAGAAACAAAATATTAACTTATGGAATGACTTGATTCATATCCATAGTTAATGTAGTATTAGAAGCAAAAGGATAAGTAAAAATGATGAATCATTTAATGGTTTTTTTAGGAGACCATACTCGGTTCGATCTGGGGGCATTGGCGTGTTAAGCTATACTAAACCAGTGTCATTACTATATTAAGAAATATCCAAGTGAGAGCTGAAAGGTTTATGGATACTTTTAATATACGTATGGCCGAATTAGAACACGAGACTTCGGGATTGCACATATTACGTATGAGAGTCAATGTTCTAAATAATTAATATATAAATGTTATATTTAATTATTAATCACAAATAAATACTTAATGAGTGTTAGTACTTAACGGTAATTGACTAACGATCGTTAAATGTAAAGTTAAGGGACTAGAGATGAAATTAGTGGTCGAGAAGGTTCTAGAACCCCTTGGGGTTCCTATAACTGGTTGAATACAAGGGAAGGGGTAATCCTACCCTAACTTGGTCATCAAGTTTACATTAGTATAAATACAATGGTCTTGTGTTCATTCTAAAAAATCTTAGATCACCTAATAACCCTAACTTCTTATCCTCTCCTCTTCTTGTGCTTGGATCGGTCGAATTCCATCCCTAACACCTAGGGATCGATTTTTCTAAGCTCAATACAAGTGTTTGGTTATTTGTGATTCAAGAACCTAGCTTTTCACATTAACTCGCTACTAATACGTGTGTACAAGAACGAAGAACAAACACACTTGTGTTTAGGAATTACTGGTTAATCGTCTAGGGTTTTGGCGAAAAGTATAAACCCTAATTTTTAGGGTTTAGGGTTTCCTTGGTTCTTTGTTAGTTGTGTTGCTTGATTAGCAAAAGGTACGCATATACTTTTAATTCGGTTAATTAATTTACAAGTATTATTCTATTACTCCCGTTGCATGCTTTAATGATGTTTATGTGTTTTATATAATTGTTATGAATAGTAAAACCCAACAAAGTCTTCCGCTGTGTGCTTTGATGTATTTTTATGTTATGTTTATGATAGTCATGTTATATAATTCCAACATCTAGATCATGGAGTTCATTGCGGTTCTAAAATTTTATGTATTTGTCACAATGCCTCAATGAAACTTCGAACTTAGGCTTGTTTCTTGTCTTTCAGTTGGAGGGCATTGTTACTCGGAAGTATTAGTTTATAACCATGTATTGTGAACCATTTATAAATTGTATGAAACTTATGATCATGAGAATACGTATTGAACATTAATACTCTTTTATCACTTTACTTTTGAATGGCTACAAATAGATGTGTGGGTTAGTTTGGTGTTTTGGTTAGCGGGTCTAGTGTTGTCGTTTTCATGATCTTTTATGTTCGCATGTATTGATAGATGGGTCTTTTTTCATTGTGCAGTTTGTACTGAATTATTTCTAGACGATTATAGTACTTTTGATTCGCTTTTGCTCATTCAAATGAAGCAATATATGTATGTTCTTGTTTCGATTTGAACCTTTGGTGCAAGTTGTTTATAAAAGAAACGATTAAAAAAAGACTATACTTTTCATCATTTACTTTTTTTAGAATAACAAATTTTTTCTTTACAAGACTTTTCTTTCAAATTTATCATTTTGCAGATTTCATGAAATTTTGACATTTTCGCCCACTTACCTAATAGAAAAAAAATCTCCGAAAAGAAAACGTCATATAAGACCCTAAAAGAATAAATTTGAAAGAAGAGACCCACAAAACAAAAAATTGCTCGCTACCAACAAAAGTTAAACGATTGCAAAGATATGATAGTTTTTTCAATAATTTGCCCTTGTTTATATTGATATTTTTTTCTATCTTATTTCAAGTCATGGTGCAAGTTGAACGTTGTACAATATAGACTTTCATACACGTAGTCGACCTGTATCACAGAGATTACTTTAGTTTGTAAATGTGAAGGATCTGAGTTCAAGAACTTTTGTGATGATATTTTACTATTATGTAGATATAGTGGTGATTTCTGAAAGGTTTTAATGGATATTTAAATAATAGTATGTCCGGATTCGAACTCGAGACTTCGGGATTGCACACATTACGTATGAGAATTGATGTACATAATTAATATAAATAAAACGTTATTATTATTAATTATTAATCACTAAAATAAAACATAACGGTAGTTAAATAATTAACGAGGTGATAACGCCACACGCCGTCGTCGGGTCAAGGAAACTTCCTTTCTTCGAAGAAGTTTTATAACACCCTGCAGCGAACCCAATCGTCAGTAGTGTAGTAATTAGGGTAAGCCACGTATTGATATCGCTCTCAGTGAATAGGAATGCAGTGAGAAGTTACTACGCCAGGTTGAGGTTGAGGAAGATTATTTTTTATCTTTTATGTTTTTAGAAAATGAAAAGGTACGAATCTCGGGTATTGATTTGGGGGTTGGTATTGCTACCGATTACTCTACTATTATCTAATTATCTAAGCTAAGGTTGTGATAGTCTATGTCTAATTGATGTGTACTGTATGATAGTTTAAAGATGTGTTTACTTAAGTTTTACTACTCCTTAATTATCTCCTATTGATGGTTGATTTGTCACGTCCTTATTCCTAGTGCATTGTGATTCTAAGGCTATAGGGGTGCTTATTTCCTAACTCTTTGAAATTACCAAAGGGTCTTGTTTACAAATCCTCTAGTGATTTATAGACGCCTACTCTACGGTTGTCCTTGAATACTTTATCCTACAATTACCTAGATAATTATATTCTAAAGTTCACAAAGAAATGTCAAGCATTAATACACAACGAATAATCTAGCGCACTCTAGATCATTAGTCAACTAAGATAAGTATCAACCAATCAATATTCAATAATTAAGTTTCATATTCCTAAGCAAACACACAAATAAATTAGCGGGACATGGAGAACATGCAAGCATACACACAAATAATCAAAGACATAATTAAAATAATGAAGTAAATACTTATCTTGATGTATAATAGGTTTAGAACCCTAAAATACCGCACAAGAAAGCCTTGGTTCGGTTTAGGTTTTTACCCAAAAGACTACACAAAACCGAAAAATTCGGATTCTATATATAAGATTACATCCGCGACGGCGCCACCTTATGTTTTCGCGACGCCGTCGTCGTCATTGTGGTTTCGCTTGGCCACGTAAACCTTTCGACGGCCACCTTACGACCGCGACGCCGTCCCCTTCACGACGACCGCCTTGGCCGCATCTAGCCGTCCGAGTAACGACGGCCTACTTTTAGAACCCGACGTCGCCCCTTGAAAACATGCAATTTCGCTCGACCCGTCCGCAAAATTCCTTCCGACGGCGTCAGATATGCAGATGACGCTGTCAGCTTATGTTTCAAAGACTTTGAGTGTCTCGATTCGACTTTGGCCATTTTCTTCAGATATTCGCGCTTTTTCGTCAAATAAGCATCATTCCAAAGATTTTGCCTTCAAGAGACCTAAAAGTGAAAAGGAACGATATTAAGCAATAACGATACAAAGTGATCGAATAAGGCTTAAATGACCCTCAAAAAGGTACCTTTAAAACCTTATCAAATATCCCTACACTTGGTATTTGCTTGTCTCAAGCAAATGTGCTTTTAGCCAATTAATTTATAAGTTGGGGTCATGAAGATCCATTCAAAACGGTCCACAACACATATAAGCCCAAGAAAGTCATAACAAGCACGGAATTACATACTAGCACCTCACATGGGGTGTTTGATACTCACATCTCTCTCGGTATATATGAAATATAACAAATCGAAATGGAAGATAAACACTCATTAACCGGTCCTAGTACATAGATTACCATAGGCTTGAGAATAGATCAAACCTCCATCGCTTGGCGTAAGCACCTAGGAAAGACTATCAAAGAGGTCTTTAAAGGGTTGTAACGTTAGGCTTACTGTAGGGAAATAAGTGGTGGGATAGGCGATATAGTGGTGGATAGTCAAAAATCTCTATGTTGCAAGTATAATGAAGAATGGCGTTGTTAAGCCAAGACTCGACACTCTAAAACTCTAGCAACTAAAATAAACAAACATAATTTAAAAGATAGATGTAGGATGGTAGCTCAGTATGTTTTTTTTTTTTTTTTTTTTTTTTTTTTTTTTTTTTTTTTTTTTTTTTTTTTACATACACTTTTACTCTACCATCCTCTAAGGTACATCAAAATGATAGGGATTTATAGACACATCCCCACGCTGAGTTTTTATTACTCTAACACTAATTTGACCCGAATTGAAAAGATCAAAACACTTGGAGTACATTATTATGCAAACAAAGGGAATTTGAGTTTAACGTTTCTTCCTATGTTTCATAAACTTTAACTTTCCCATGAATCCCAATCATCCCAAAATCAGATACAAAGGATATGACTCGACTTAGCAACTCATGCAAGCAACCGATAATTGAACTAAGGGTTTTGGGTGATAACATAAATTTGCACTAAAAGTGAGTGCAATAAAGGTAGGCTAAGGCGATTTGGGTGTATATTTGGGGTGGGGTGTAAACATGTTTTCATTGATATTCCGAAAACCGAAACATCACGAGAACCGCGAAAAGGATAGGCTCGAGGGGTTAACTAGGGTATCGTGTACTAAAGATGAGTACAACGCAGTGGTGCGGGGAATTACTCAACCGATATGGAAGAAGTAATTATATTATGTATTAAACAAGGGTTATCCTAATGCCTCTTATCATTTAGTTATTCCTAACTACACAAGTGTAGCCTCACTTATGATCTCGAATGCATCACAAAACAAGTTCTAGAATCTAATATACTACCGGTTCACACTCTAAGCATTAAAGATGAATGCTTTAATTCCTACTAATCTAAGGCGATCCTCACATTTTGGGTGGAATTTAGGTGGTAAGGGTTTTGTGCTAGTCATGCAACTTCCTATCCATGAGACGCTTTTGTTAAGACTAATGGCCCACTCCTATATGTCATAAAAATTTTAAATTTGGTGCCAAAATTACCCTAACCGACATTTTCTCATGGTTTATTACACAATCACATTTCGACAAAGCAAATAGTCAAGGATAAGCATAGTTTCAAAGTTCCCGCTTTATTTTCCCTCCCCACATTTAAACCGAACATTGTCCCCAATGTTCCCGAAAGTATCAAAGTTATGATAATAGAAGGTAATTAAAACGAAGAAACTAATACCCCCGATTAGCTCGGTAGATCCGTGAAAAGTGGTGGTTAAATCTTTCCAAGAAGAGTTTTTGCGTGAAAGGCTCCTTCCAAACTTGTGTAACTTCTTCGACAAACTAAACCCGCACACTAGAAGAAAACAAACGAAACCTTCGCGTAAAATCCATGGTAATAATATACATAAGACTCGATTTAAACTAGGATATAATGCTTGTGGAATGAATGTTTATGTAATTTCTAAGAAAATTAAGACCGAAAATTCCAAAATTTATAAGTAGCACGAAACGAGAAAAGTAGTAAGCGGTTTACTCCTCCCGACGCCGTCAGTTGTGATCTGACGACGTCAGTTATCCTAATGTAAACCTGGTCGCGATTTTCAAAAAAAAAAAAAAAATTCGGAAAATTTATATCTTTAGAACTGGAAAATTCGCAAAACATCCATTATGACTCGATACAAGCATTTGACTCAACAAACACATATATATCTTTAAATAATTGTAATTCTCATGTTCACGTTTCTTTTGAAAACGTGTAATCCTCCTACACTTATCCCTTATGTAAAATACCTTTATATGTAATTAAGACGAGGTTAAAGACAAAATAAAGCATTTTACAAATTCAAACATGAGAATAAACAATTAATAAAAGATATACGACACACAAATGAAAATGAAAACAAATACACATGGGTTGCCTCCCAAGAAGCGCTTGTTTTGTTCGAGTCACGAGCCCGACTCTCACCCTTATTTAATGATAAAGGGAAGTTTTTCCTACACTTAAGTTTAAGTGCGGGTGATAGTAGCACACACACCCTTAGTGTGGAAATTTGCTACGTGGGGAGAGGGTGATGGGTGATTTATATGCTCAAAGGAGTGTGCTCCATTCATTATAACCTTACCTAAGTCTATTGGTGTAGCGGTGAATCAAATCTCCCTCCTAAAAATGGATCATCTTCTATCAACTTCAAAAGATTCCTGGTTAAGGATCCATCTTGACCTAATAAACCCGGTTTAAACCCATAGTGTTTCTTGTTATCAACCATGAATGGGTGATATAAGTGTGTAAGGTCATGGGTTACTCCTATATCGGCTTCTACTCTACATGGCCTAGAATCTACCACCTTTATCAAGCAACTACCCGGACTATCTATTTTGATGGGTGGATTGGGGCTAATTCAATTCCAAGATTCACATCTAAAGACGTAACATTGGGTAAGGTTTTTGGTCGAGGCTCGGCTCATCAAAATTAGGAACTTCCTAGGACTAAGAGAGGTCATGACAACAATCATCTAAACCTACATTCTCTAGTGGCGTTTGGTCCAAAGGTTCTCTATCAATCGGGCTCCTATAGTCTCTTCTACTTCTTCCTGTAAGTTATAGGTGATGTGTGTTCCTCAGTGATGGTAGGGCTTGTGGGCTTGGAGTTTCCACCTTTTCTCCATTATATCTAGATCTCCTAAATGTTTGAAATCTATCCCACACATGCAACTAGGTATTTTAGCTTCAACCATCTCACAATCTTGTTTGGGTTTAGGTTTCATGTTCTTAAAACTAGGTCTTTTGATCATGATGCCTAAGGTTAGATAAATCCTTCTTATCCATTTCCTCAAGTTGTAACAATGAAGGTTTATGCATAGGAGGCTTTTCCGAAAAATTCTAAAGATGGTGTCACTAAAAGGAGTTGATCTTGACAATGATCGTTGAATGAAGCTACACAAACACAAAATATATCAAATCCATCCAATCTTACACCCTTGTTCTTTGGATATCTTTAAGATCACTCACAAATTTATCGTAACAATAAAACTAAACCAATCTGCAAAATTCAATTGTTCCTCATTCGTTAATGATTCAAATGCAACTCACTTGCCATAGCGACAAATGAAAAGGGTTTACTGAACACAAACACAAAGAAGGGGATAGACTAAGAGAAAGCTAAAAATGAGAAAATTTACTTGATAGGAATCAAGCAAAGAACCTAAACGAGGTGGACTACTAACTAGCTATTCTATTCCCAAGAACGCGCCAAAACTTGATAACGCCACACGCGTCGTCGTCGGGGTCAAGGAAACTTCCTTTCTTCGAGCAAGTTTTATAACACCCCAGGCAAGTGAACCTAATCGTTGTAGTGTAGTAATTAGGTAAGCCACGGGTATTGATATCGCTCTCAGGGAATAGGAATGCTAGTGAGAAGTTACTACGCTAAGGTCGAGGTCGAGAAGATTATTTTTATCTTTTATGTTTTTTAGAAAATGAAAAGGTACGAATCTCGGGTATTGGATTTGGGGGTTGGTATTGCTACCGATTACTCTACTATTATCTAATTATCTAAGCTAAGGTTGTGATAGTCTATGTCTAATTGATGTGTACTGTATGATAGTTTAAAGATGTGTTTACTTAGGTTTTACTACTCCTTAATTATCTCCTATTGATGGTTGATTTGTCACGCCCTTATTCCTAGTTGCGTTGTGATTCTAAGGCTATAGGCGTGCTTATTTCCTAACTCTTTGAAATTACCAAAGGGTCTTGTTTACAAATCCTCTAGTGATTTATAGACGCCTACTCTACGGTTGTCCTTGAATACTTTATCCTACAATTACCTAGATAATTATATTCTAAAGTTCACAAAGAAATGTCAAGCATTAAGTACACAACTAATAATCTAGCGACTTTAGATCATTAGTCAACTAAGATAAGTATCAACCAATCAATATTCAATAATTAAGTTTCATATTCCCTAAGCAAACACACAAATAAATTAGCGGGACATGGAGAACATGCAAGCATACACACAAATAATCAAAGACATAATTAAATTAATGAAGTAAATACTTATCTTGATGTATAATAGGTTTAGAACCCTAAAATACCGCACAAGAAAGCCTTGGTTCGGTTTTAGGTTTTACCCAAAAGACTACACACAAAACCGAAAAATTCGGATTCTATATATAAGATTACATCTGCGACGGCCACCTTATGTTTCGCGACCGCCGTGTCGCCGCCATTAGGGTTTCGTCTTCGCCACGAACCTTTCGACGGCCACCTTATGACCGTGACGCCGTCCCTTCACCTCGACGCCGTCTTGTCGCATCTAGGCCGCCCGAGTAACGACGGCCTACTTTTAGAACCCGACGCCGCCCTTGAAAACATGCAATTTCGCTCGACCCGTCGCAAAATTCCTTCCGACGGCGTCAGAGATATGCAGTGACGCCGCTTTATGTTTCAAAGACTTTGAGTGTCTCGATTCGACTTTGGCCATTTTCTTCAGATATTCGCCTTTTCGTCCAAATAAGCATCATTCCAAAGATTTTGCCTTCAAGAGACCTAAAAGTGAAAAGGAACGATATTAAGCAATAACGGATACAAAAGTGATCGAATAAGGGCTTAAATGACCCTCAAAAGGTACCTTTTAAAACCTTATCACGAGGTTTGGTTAACGGTCGTTAAATATTAACTATGAGGACTAAAGATGAAATTAGTAGACAAGAAGGATCCTAACCCCTTTGGTTTTGGGTGGCGGTCGTGGCTTCACAAACAAAGGAGGTGGGATTTCTTGGTCACCAAGTTTTGAGAATGTATATATACAAACCCTTGTATTCATTCTTAAACTAATCTTGGATCACTAATAACCTAATTTCTCTCTCTTCTCCTCCTCTTTTCCTTGGCCGATCGGTTCTACCCTTCCTCATAGGGTTTCGATTTTCCAAGCTAAAGAAACTAGTGTTTGGTTTATTTGTGATTCAAGGAACTAGCTTCTCCACATCAAATCGCTATTAGTACGCGTGTACAAGAACGAAGAACAAGCACACTTGAGCTTGTAATCCTTGGTGGTCGATTTCTTGTGGTGATCGATTTGTATAAACCCCAATTTAGGGTTTTGGGTTTTGTTACTTGATCACATAATCGCTTGATTACTTGAATTGCTAAAAGGTACGCACTTTCTTGTTTGGTTAATTAATTACATATATTATTCCTATAGTCTTCCAACGCTTGCTTTGATGATGTATTTGTTTTATGTATAATTGTTATGAGTATAAAATTCCAACAAAGGGCATCACGAGCCGTTAATATGATGTAATTAATTATCAAACACATAAAAATTGAATCTTTATGATTATATGCATGCCTTTTATGGTTTCTAGGGTTTTGAATTCGAAACCCTAATTTTTATATATGGGTCGATTACCCTAATATTGCTTAATTAGGTTTTAATTTTGTAAAACTTGTAGAAACCCTAGGATTGCATGCTTATTTTATGTGGTTAAATTAATGAATAATTGTTATGTGCCATGTAATTTGCGTATCTTGGGTGATAATTGTTATGCGGAATCCATGGTGGAACATGCATGTTTTGCCATGGAGTATTGTTTATTGTATATTGATTAATTGTTAAGTGATACACACATGTTTTATTTATTTAATAATTATAAAATTGGGAAGACCTCAATTATACTAATAAAATTGCTATGTGCTAATTGGTATACTATTAACTTCGGCTTACGAATCGACTTGTCGATGTATGTGGCTCATCTACCTCATGAGATGAAAGTCCTAGTTAATGTATGCATTTATTTACGCCTAGAATTGTTATTAGAGTTTATTGAAATAATTATGCATGTGGCTAATTGTTTTACATATGTTAAATTGTTTACTTATATGTTTATATTATTTGAGTGTGTTTAATTTTTATTAAAATGCTTTTTGTTTATATATTGTTTTGACATGTTAGTAAGCAAAAGGGTTTTTATGAATAGAAAATTAAATGGACTAAATAATGGCGAAATTGATTTGTTATCTAAGAATTATTCTTGAACTTTTAATCGATCGATGCGACTGCACTAAATGGTTAGAACGGCTCACCCACTAGAACAAACTATAAAGGGTATTTAAGAAGTGAGCATAGTCTCACCGAATGGATGTCTAAGGTTATGCTTGGTACTCACGGTCCTCCGCCCGTATGCTCGATCGAGCTACCTAGTATAACCATTCTATGTACGAAGCATCTTAGTGCAAAGTTGTAAGTTTCTCAACGATCGATTAAAACTTTGTAGAATTAAATCTTAGCAATTAAAATCTTGTAGTAAGTTTTTCAAAATTTTATGTTATAAAGTTGTATGCATGTTTTTTATACATAAATTTTGATTACACATCAAAAATTGTACCCTTTAAAATTTAAGTTTATGCCATCTAATGATATGAAACACTTGAAGTTGTAATTTAGTTATGTGAGACCTTGATCTAGATTACAATAACGAGGTGAATTATTTTGTTGTGTGAGACCTCGACTTTATGATTTGCGCTTCTAAATTAGACAACTTAATTAAGTTAGTTAGTGAGACCTATAACTTAAGGCATAAGATGGGATTAAACATGCTTACGCTTTGCATTAATTGTTTTGGCAAAATTGTAAATCCCATAATTTTGGAATTGAAAACTTGTTTGTCAATTATCGCTTTTCAACGACACTATTCTATACTTTCACCACTAGCGCATCAACGATGTGGTGGAACTATGATAATGAGGATCCAAACTTCAAGGAAAATTCTATGGTTAATATGAATATTGACCAAAGGGTATTTTATTTTCTTGAATGTTTACTTATCGAAAGTACTAACTTTTGAACTTTTATTTTTCAGAAATGGCTCGTGAATCTCTCGACTAGCCTCGCTGCTCAAATCTATGTTTGATCGAGAGAAATCGATCGGGTAGCGCCAATTTCAATGATTGGTATCGCAACTCGTAATTGTCTTGAGGGTTGCCAAAAGACTCAATTATTTGACTACGCCTTGTCCTCCCGAACCGGTGAATGATGCTACGTCAAGCACGAGCCGCATGGCAACCGAGTATGACAAGTATAATGAGGTCGCTCAGCATTATGCTCGGGAGTATGAACTCAAGCTTGCAAAAGCAATTTGAGAATTACTTCCTAATCTCATGCGGATGAATTGCAAAGGTTGTTTGAAAAGCCCGCGATCGTAGAGTCAGATGACTTGATTGATGCTCTTCACGCTTGCAAGCAAGGAGAAGGAAACCGTAGCACCACCGTCTGGAAATGATGAGTTACATGGACCGGTTGGGGCGTTTGAACTATGTCTACCCTAATGACATACAAATTGGCTCGATCAATGCATCCTTAACAAGGAATTTGATGGTTTCGCGCAATTATAATATGCATTGCACGGGAAGACAACATCGAGGTACATGCAATGCTCATTGATTACGAAAAAGGTTTGCCCAAGAAGGCCTCTACACCGCGGTTTTGACCATCCGTATGGTAGAATTTCTAAGCCTAATAAGCCGCTAGCGAACAAGAAAGGGAAAGGTAAGGGTAAAGTCGATAAGGAAAACAAGTTATGACTTATCAAAGAAGAACCCAAGAAGTACCCTCCCAAAAGCGTGAGAATCCTAAGAAGGATCGTGCTTGTCATCATCGCACCGAGGTTGGACACCGGAAGAGGAATTGTCCATTGTACCTGATGAGTTGCGCAATAAGAGGTATAAAATATCGCGCCGTGGCCGATGCTTGTGTACTCTTTGATGATAGAATTATTTGCTTTTCCTCATAAAATAAATTCACGGTATATGATAATCGATGTGGTATTCACATATGTAATACATCGCAGGACTTAGAGAGCAAGGAAGCTTGCCTATGGATGACAATACCGCACGTGGGTAATGGAGCACATGCGATCGTTGAAGCTATAGGCACGTTTGATTTAGTTTTACCTTCGGTTTAGTCTTGTCATTAAATGATTGTCATTACGCACCTTCTATTGTTAGGAGTGTCGTTTATGTTTCCTTGTTAAAAGATATTGGTTTCGCTCATACATTTACCGATTATGGAATTTCGCTCTTTAAATGATGTTTTTACTTTAATGTTATTCCAAGAATGGTGTGTTTGAAATTGATTTGCATGATAATGTTGTTGATAAAAATAATTCGCCTTTAGCATCAATAATAAAAGAATCAAAAGTGATTTGGATTCTTCATTTCTTTGGCATTGTAGACTTGCTCATATAGGCAAGAAACGCATGCAACAAATGCAACACGATGGGCTATTGCAAGACATCAATGATGAATCATTTGTTAAATGCGAATCTTGCATATCCGGGAAGATGACCAAGAAACCTTTACAAATAGTTTAGAAAGGGCTTCGATCTTCTTGGTGTGATACATCGATGTATGTGGACCACTAAGACATGTGTCAAGAAAGGGTGCTACTACTTAACCTTTTATCGATGATTTCGGTCGTTATGGTTATGTTTATTTACTTAAACATAAACATGAAGTCTTTGAAACATTTAAGGTTTTAAGAGTGAAGTAGAACGCAACTAGAAAGAAGATTAAAGCTCTTCGATCCGACAGAGGTGGTGAATATTTAAGCCAAGAGTTTAAAGATTATCTAGTCGAGTGTGGTATTGTCCAAAGAACTCACATCTCCTTATACTCCACAACAAAATGGTGTATCCGAGAGAAGAAATCGTACATTGCTAGACATGGTGCGATCGATGTTTAATCTTACTACTCTTCCCTTATCCTTTTGGGATTATGCTTTGAAACTCGCCGTTCGCATATTGAATATGGTTCCAACTAAGAAGGTTGATAAGACTCCTTATGAAGTGTGGTACGGGAAACCTCCCAACTTGTCTTACTTAAAGGTGCGGGGTTGTGAGGCGTTTGTTAAACGCGACTCTGCGATAAGTCGCAACAAAGATCTGTTAAGTGTGTCTTCGTAGGATACCCAAAGGAAACGATGGTTACTACTTTACTTTCCACCGAAAACAAAGTAATTGTTGCTAGGTATGGAGACTTTCTTGAAAAGGATCTCATATCTCATGAATTCAGGTGGGAGAGTATATGATCCGGAAGATGATCAAGAAGATACAACACCTCTCGAGAACACTAGCCAACCTCAAGTAGAACTCGAAAGTCCGGGCGTTCCACCGAGATTGAAGTGATTCCCATTCGTAGATCCGCAAGGACTACGCGGCACTGAGCGCCTATGTCTCAACGTAGAAGCCGAGGAAAATATGTTAGGGATCTTGGTGAACTCGCTAACTATAAAGTCGCCATGATGAGTCCCGATAAGGAAAAATGGCGAAGTTGCAATGAATGGGAAATGCAATCCATGAAAGACAACGAAGTTCGGATAGAGGTTGACTTACCTCCAAATGCTAAGGTAGTTGGAAGTAAGTGGCTCTTTAAGATAAAGACCGACATGGATGGCAATGCACACACCTATAAAGCTCGCCTTGTAGCTCAAGGTTATACTCAAACCTATGGGGTAGACTACGAGGAGACATTTTCTCTGTGTAGCACATTAGAGCTATTAGATTCTTATAGCCATATTGCACTATGACTATGAGATATGGCAAATGGATGTCAAAGCGCCTTCTTAAATGGTCGCCAGATGAGGACATCTATATGGCGCATCAAGGGTTTGTGAATCCAAAGTTTCGAGCGTGTATGCAAACTTCAAAGATCCATTTATGGGTTCAAGCAAGCATCAAGGCAATGGAACAAGAAGTTTGATGAAGAAATCAAGAAATTTGGTTTTACTCAAAATCTTGATGAGCCATGTGTGTATCACAAAGCTAGTGGGAGTAATGTTATTTTCCTTGTCTTATATGTCGATGACATATTGATCATGGGAAAAGACATTCCAAGTATGCAAGATGTAAAGTCTTATCTTGGAGAGTGTTTTTCTATGAAGGACTTAGGGAAGCAAGATTTATTCGGGGATCAAGATCTACCGAGATAGATCAAGGCGGTTAATTGACTAAGCCAAAGTGCTTACATTGATAAAATACTAAAGAGATTTAGTATGCAAAATTCCAAGAAGGGATATTTGCCGATGCAAGTTGAACATGGCTTAAGTAATAAACTATGCGCAACACACTGCCGAGGTGGAATACATGAGGAAAGTTCCTTATGCTTGGTGAGGATCTATCATGTATGCCGTGAGATGTACAAGGCCCGATGTGGCGTTTGTACGAGAACATTACCGGTCGGTATCAATGTAACCGTGTGTGAAGCATCGGCAGTCGTTAAGAACATTCTTAAGTATCTAAGGGCTACTAAAGAAATGTTTCTAGTGTATGGAGGAAATCCGGATGCGTAACTTGATGTTACTGTGTTTTGCGATGCGTCATTCCAAACTCGATAAAGATGATACTGAAGTCTCGGACGGGTTATGTCTTTGTCATTAATGGAGGAGCGATTATTTGGAAGAGCAAGAAGCAAACAACGTTCATGATGTCTATTATGGTCGAGTACATAGTCGCTCGTGTCGCGATGGAAGTCATTTGATTAGGAAATTCATTTCGGGACTCGAGTAATGCCTCAATCGAATTACCTTTAAATGTGTATTGTGACAACTCTGTTGCAATAACATTTGCCAATGAGCCTAGAGTCATGAAGGCGCCAGACATTTTCCTCGTCGATATCACTATGTTAGAGAACAAGTCGACATAGGTGAAATCAATCTACCAAAGTTCATACAGATGAAAATCTAGTTGATCCCTTTAAGCCTTTGCCAAAAGATAAACTTATCGACCATGTCGATGGGATAGGACTTCGCTTAGCTAGTAGTTTCATGCGATCCGTGATTAGTATTTGGATAAAGGATGTTATGAACAAATATTACTTTAATGAAATAAAATAGTTGTTTATGTTTATTTTTCATTTTCTTAATATTATATCCTATATTTGCATGTTTAATCCGTGAGTAACTTATGTTATTCTAAATAGTCCGTTGTCGATCAATGATGGGAATGTCATTGAATTAAGACAAATCTGAAGTTTTGGTAGAATATACTTTTAAAGTATATTGATCGCTGGACATACCAGATTCACATGATATTCAATGAATTGAATATAGGACTCATCCCAACTTTACATGATGATACTTTTGGATTTTATCATTAAGTATATCATGAAGTGTTTATCCTCGGACTTGAGATACCGATAACCGATATGAATGTAGTGCATTTGTGTAAGATAGTCTAACGCTATCCGTAATTGGTAGTTATAAGGGCTATTTTCTAAGTGTTGCAAAATTCATGAGTTATGTTTGTAGTCAAGAGAATTTGTTCCTTTGAATTTGTTTCAAAGCATAATACTATATTTGGGCCCTCGTAGGTTGACAAGATGTTTGTATGGCCATACCCAAGATCTATCCGGAATACGCTCGAGATGATTTGGTAATCTTGTTCAATCATATAAAACGAGAAAGAATATTAACTTATGAAATGACTTGATCCATATTCATAGTTAATGTAGTATTAGTAACAAAGGATAAGTAAAATGATGAATCATTAAATGGTTTTTTCCAGAGACCATGCTCGATTCGATCCGGGGCGTTGGCGTGAAAGCTAGACTCACTCAATGTCATTACTATATTTAGTAATATCCAAGTGGGAGCTGAAAGGTTTTAATGGATATTTAAATAATAGTATGTCCGGATTCGAACTCGAGACTTCTGGATGCACACATTACGATGAGAATTGATGTACATAATTAATATAAATAAAACGTTATTATTATTAATTATTAATCACTAAAATAAAACATAACGGTAGTTAAATGATTAACGAGGTTTGGTTAACGGTCGTTAAATATTAACTATGAGGACTAGAGATGAAATTAGTAGACAAGAAGGATCCGGAACCCCTTTGGTTTTGGGTGGCCGGTCGTGGGCTTCACAAACAAAGGAGGTGGGATTTCTTGGTCACCAAGTTTTGAGAATGTATATATACAAACCCTTGTATTCATTCTTAAACTAATCTTGGATCACTAATAACCTAATTTCTCCTCTTCTCTCCTCCCTCTTTTCCTTGGCCGATCGGTTCTACCCTTCCTCATAGGGTTTCGATTTTCCAAGCTAAAGAAACTAGTGTTTGGTTTATTTGTGATTCAAGGAACTAGCTTCTCCACATCAAATCGCTATTAGTACGTGTGTACAAGAACGAAGAACAAGCACACTTGAGCTTGTAATCCTTGGTGGTCGATTTCTTGTGGTGATCGATTTGTATAAACCCTAATTTAGGGTTTTGGGTTTTGTTACTTGATCACATAATCGTTTGATTACTTGAATTGCTAAAAGGTACGCACTTTCTTGTTTGGTTAATTAATTACATATATTATTCCTATAGTCTTCCGCTGCTTGCTTTGATGATGTATTTGTTTTATGTATAATTGTTATGAGTATAAAATTCCAACAATTTCTTGATGTAATATTAACATGAGCTAATAGTCTAGTACCTTTAGCATCTGTTTCATAGTAGAGATGAGATCTATGCAAAACCAATGTTATCCAAAGAACAAATGAGAAGATCTCAACCATCCATTCACCTTGAATCTAATGGCTTAGATGAAGCAGAAAAATATAAAGAAGGGCAAGATAGTAAAATCAATTATCTCAATAAAAACAATAAAAAAATCTAGATCCATCTCATTTGTTACCTAACTTTCTCTCTCATCAAAATCAAAACCCACATCTATGCATCTAATCTCGTCGGAATCATCAAACGTCGCCGGAATCACCATGAATCCGACGGATTCATCAACAAAACAACCGATTCTTCATCAAATCCACCAAGATCGACATCAAAACCGTCGGAATCATCAAACGTCGCCGGAATCACAATGAATCCGACGGATTCATCATCAAACCAACCGGATTCTTCATCAATCCGCCGCATCGACATCAAAACCATCGGAATCGCCATCAAACTCGCCGGATTCGTCATCAACCGCCGGAATTGTCAACAACCACGGATTCATCAACAAACCGATTGACATAGATGATGTGGTTACATATGATGTAGATGATGTCACATGATGATGATGTAGATGAAGTACTCACGAAGTTGATATGAAGGAACATGATGGTAAATCCTGGGAATCGATTTTGTCGATTAATGGGATGAATCCCACGGGATTCATGTATATTCATTGAATCATGAATCCCATGGGATTCATGGATGAATCCTCCGATTCTCGATTTTGTTGTTTAATGGTAAACTAAAAAGATACTTAAATTCATTTGAGATCCCATGGGATTCATGGATGAATCCCATGTGATTCACAAATGAATCCCAAGGATTCATACACAATCCCATGGGATTCTTTATGAAATCCCATAGATTCATGCGTAATCCCATGGGATTCTTTATGAAATCCATAGATTAATGCGTAATCCCATGGGATTTCATAAAAATCCCATAGGATTCATACATGAAGCTATAGATATGTATACGTAATCCCATAGGATTCATACTGAGTTATCTTAATCCCAACCGCTTTTATATACGTATTCTATAAAATCACCAAGACCAACTTTATATGAACACGCTAAGACACCGGGCGGATCAATATATTGGAAGCCTCATGTACAAGAAGGAATTCCTGTAGAGGGAAAATACTATGAAACATTAGATGAAATCCCAGGGGATTCATTGTGAGTCCCATGGGATTTCATAAAGAATCCCATGGGATTCATTGAAAGACTTGTAATATATAACTTGAATGATGTTGAATCCCATGGGATTCATTGTAAATCCCATGGGATTCTTTATGAAATCCCATGGGATTCAATGTAAATCCCATGGGATTCTTATTTTTATTTTTTTTATAACATGTTTTTAAAATATATTTTTTATATAACAGTTGTAAAGCTCAGATAAGGTTAGAATTGGATGTCATTTCGGAAAATACAAGCTAGTTCAGTTTATTGCAAAACACAACCATATGCTCATACCAAAAGAGTACAAACATTTTACCAAAAGCAAAGAAGAATGACACAAGCGTAAAAATGTTTGTTGTTAAAGTTGCAAAGAACAAGATTGGTCCAACACGGGCTCACAACTTGCTAACGAGTATGAAGGGTGGGTATGAATATGTTCATGGGACGATTATGATTTTAAGAATGAAATGCGGATGTTAATATGTTCATGGGGAACCAGAATAGGTGAAAGCCAAAACCAACTCGTCCGGAGAAGCCAAATGTAGATGTAAAGTCGAAACCAAAAGTTTCTTGATTATTTATATTCGGTTTCGGTTTTGTTAGTTATATTTTCTTCTTTACTTGATTATTTAGATGATTTGAAAAGAAAATTCTTTTACTTTGAATATATCTTGTTTCTTACTTATATTCTCAGAAGAATCCCATGGATTGTATATGAATCCCATGGGATTCACTTCAATATATCTTGTTTCTTACTTGTATGTATGAATCCCATGGGATTGTATATGAATCCTAAGGGATACGTAAATATGTTAATAGATTAAGTGGAAAGATTAAGTGGAATCCCATGGGATTGTGTATGAAACCCATGGATTGTGTATGAATCCCATGGGATTATTTCCATATTCTCTCTACCATACACATATTTTCAAAAGATTAAGTGGAAAAAAGTCTATCATAAAGAATCCTTTGGGATTATGAATGAATCCCTCGGATTCACATAATTAATCGATAAAAGACAAATAATAGTTCTACCACGCAAACGCTCGTTATACCATTCAAGTTTTAAAAGACAAAATAATGCACATGTTCTCGCTCACCATACCATTAACGCCTAATCGACAATTGTTCTACCATGCACAAGTTCCCATTCACATGATCTCGCCTACCATACCATTAACACCTAAATGGACAAATTGTTCTAGCATTCAAAAAGACATAACTTCTTCAATGATTACATGCGCTCACGTGCTTCCCTATTCTTTACTGCTTCAAGAATAATAGTCATCTTTTCTTCATGAGGAAGTTTATGCTTCTCCTTATCCTTCTCCTTCACCTTCTCCTTCTCCTTCTCCTTCTCATTCTTCTGTACAACACTCAGCACATTCTCATTAGCCAAATCGAAAAACAAGCAGAAATAATACTACGAGAATCATCCAAGACATTCTTCATCTCCGAACAACACTCGCCTTTCCCCAACACCGACACAATCTCATTCTCCTTAACAACACACGCCAACTTAGCAACATCAACAATCGATGTTTTCTTCGCCTTTTACTCGCCTTTCCCTGAACAACCTTATTCCCTTGTTTATTCGCCTTAATATCATCATAAGGATTCCACCGACCCAACGTAACATTCCCTTGTTTCTTCGCCTTAATATCAAAAGGATTGTAACGAGACAACGGCATTGGGTTCAATATTTTACCTATATCAATTTTAAGACTAAAAAGTAATATTAGTTTTGAGACAAATATTAGATATAAGCAACTAACAACAAAGATAATCTCATCAATCACAAAGTCCTAACACTAACAAACAATACGTAAAAATACGCAACTATAAATCGATTCCTAAAAGCTAATACAAACGCTCATTCTATGTGAATCCCATGGGATTCAGTGATAATCCCATAGGATTAATCTTACACAAACTGACAATTCCATTTGCTTATCTTCTTATGTCTATCACATCCAAAAAATAAGCAAAAACTATAAAACTTATTTCAATTTGAGAAAAGCATAACAACTAACTACATCAGAAAAATAAGCTAATTCAAACAGACGGATTCCCATAACAAAAATAAGCTAATCCAAAAACTCATTACATCAAAAAAAATTAACTAATCCTGAAATCTAATCTACTCTTGATATAACCTAATTCAAACGCTGATTCAGTAACAAAATAAGCTAATACAGCAACAAAATAAACTAATACATTCAAAAAAAATAAGCTAATCGATCACAAAAATTTAAAATAAAGACTGATTTAACAAAAATATACCAGAATCGACATTTAGAAGCTTATTTTGATCGGATTCCGCCGACGAATGGTCTTTAGATTGAGATATTTCACTCGTAGGTCCATTTTAAAGGAATGAACGGTGATTTCGCGGTGGTTTGAAGGGGTTTGACAAGTGGTTTGACGGATTTAGGGCGGTTAGTCGAATGTGTGTGTGTTGGAATTGGGGAGAAAACGTGTGTGTGTGTTGGGTGTGTGTGTGTTTTGGGTGTGTTTGACGGATTTATTAGTCGAAGGTGATAAGACTAAAATGCCCCTCCGCTTTTTTTTTTTATAAAAATGTAATTAATCTACACCGTTGGATGGAAGGGGAATGGATGGATGAGATCTTTTGGTTTGTGCTTTAGCTAAATGGTGTTTCGTATAGAACTTTTCTCTTGATATAAAATGTGGCAAAACCGGCAGGCAGGTGGATTAGGTAAGAGGTCAGAACCGTAATCTTTTTGTACAAATTAAAAAGGGTCAGCCCAGGCTGGCTTTGACCTGGAACACTTTTTTTTTGAAATTCTTAAAACTTCTTATAAACAATTAGCCTGTCAAATATATTCACAAGAATCATAGTTTTTCGATAATATAAACTTTTTGTAATCATACTTGACACCTTTTCAATCCGTTTGACTTGTTTCCTCAGACATAGATATAACCAGCACCGACCCACAGATAATTAAATGGGTCAAGGTTATGAATTGGAGAGTTAAACATAATACCAGTGGATGTAACATGATCTGGTAAAAAAAAAAGAAGTATATTTTATGGAAGTATTTACCTTGCCATGTTGACTGTTGGTAACTCGTAACTTCTGAGTTATTGACCCATTACCGTTTCCAGCTAGAGTATTGCTACTAGCAGGTTCCAAATGCAACTGAAGAAACTGTGGATTGGAAAAAGCAACATATCAGATGGCCTATTCAGATTAAAGGGATGCAAGCATTGTTTATATATATGATGCTCCACCCCTTAGCATTGAAGTAAAAGTGAATCAAAAGCACAAATGAGTCGTTTAAAATGAGGTGACTGTTACCTTCGGGACTGCTGCCTGGAAAATAAAGTCCGTATAGACATTGGAAGACTTGTTCGCAAAATTTGCTTCGATTTGAGTTGTCTGTGGACTTTCAGGTTGCTTAGAAAAGTTGAACGTTAACCTCAAAGAGCTGCTCTCAAAAGCAACTAATGGTGGATATGCTGGACCATTATCTTCTGTTATGAACCAATGGTGGTAATTAAAATCTTGAGAAAAAAAGTAATTTGCTGTAACCAGATTGAGCAATAGGATAAGGAATTCTTTCAACCAGTGTAGACCTTCACGTGTTCATTAGCAGCGTTAATATCGTAAGGTAAAACCAGTTGATTTTTTTTTTTTTTTTTTTTTTTTTTTTTTTGCTTTTTAGAGTACGGAAATTACAACTTTGTAGTATGCATAGAGTATATGCAAGAGCTGGTACTAGTAAAAGAGTAAACCATACCTTATATTCTGATGTTTTTCAAGTATAGAATCGAATTCAATGGATCTCTGCTGCAGTTCAAGCAAAAGGCTTCCTCTAGATTGAGTAACAATATTCTTTATTCTCCTACATATAACAACTTTGATATCAAAAACTTCATCGCTTGTAAGTTTGCACGGAATTGCGTACCAGGACCTGCTTTTAACAATCAAATTAATAACTTACTGTGAGCAAGAAGGAAAACGGGAGGACAGCTTCAACAAAGCAATCAAACACATAGCTCTGGTAGTAAGATCTGATGGGTGGCGTTTGATTGCAGTTTCAACAACATCCACAGCATCATTCTCAGTTACCTGTTCATAACAACTCAAATTAACAACTTTTGAAGATAGGAATGGGTCCAGTTTTATATAATTGAAAATCTAACATATAACATGAACTCGTACGATTATGGAGAAGTAAACTCACGGTTATAAGGTCCTCAAGATCAAGCATTCCAATACCACTTACCAACATGTCACCATATTCTCCAATACACCATACAGCTACCCGAACAAGTGTTTCCTGTTTTTGGGATCAATAGAAAGCATATATTAATACCTATATGCAAGTACTGCTTGTACAAATGATGAAAACATACCAGTATTACTTGAGAGTAAACCAAATTGACCAACATTTACTAAATGCAAAGTTGATGTACCTGGTCATCTGATGTTTGGATTGCCTTGTAGAGTGACCGTACTGTATACCCATGGAGGTTAGGAGCATTGGTTATCACAATAATAAGGGCATGCCATACTTCATCCTTTACATGATTTCCAGCCTACTAACAATAAAACATGAGATTAGGAGTCCCTTAAACTTCTTCAGTCGGCTATAAATGAATTTCACTATGGTTTTTTAATGATTGGAGATTATTGGGTCCATGTGGAAAATGAGTCATTGCTTAGATAAGCTCACACCAGAATACATACCTCAGAAAGAACCTTGAGCATCTGATCAATGTACCATATCTTGTCTGGGGAAAGCCTCGAACACCAAAGAAAAGAAAGATACTTATATTATAAGTTGAAATCAATGAAATTTTGCTATCTCATGTACTATATTACTCGTATATCTCAAGTCTAAACTCAGTGTGCAAGAATTTTACATCGGCTGAAGCTATTTCCAAGTAATAAATACAGCATTAAGGTAAAAACAAGATGATGCTGTGAGCATAAGTATATGCTGGAACTTACTTTTCCACAATGGAGCAAACTTTTGCAGTAAGGTGTACGAAAGTATAGGCAACACAAGATGAACAATATAACCTTTATTCAGATATAAGCTGCAATAGTTAGCTTAGATTAATAGTATCCAAATGTTACAAGATTAGATTAATGTCAATGAGACAATAATCATGTAAATGTAAAGACAAGACAAGATCAGTGAAATGATCTGAAAGTAGAGAAGAGAGTGATACAAAAGACTGCACACTCAAGTGTGTGTAACCCTAGATTAAGGGACTTATTAAATAGGAGATTAAGTTACACTAAGACCCCTCTAACGGCTATAAATGACTCATCGTGTAAATGAATAACGCTCACAGAAACCGACTTCTTGGAACTTTAAACCTTTATTCTTTGTCCATGAATAACCCTCAGAGAATCTCTCGCAATGATCATAACTTGAAAGCCATTAGGAATCGATAGAATGATATGTTTGCCACAGATTATTACTCCAAATTCTAACATTCCCCTTAACTCGATGAGCAAACATATCAAACAATATCAATTTTTCACACAAAATTTATCTTTGGTAAGCAGGGAGATTTTTAGTGAGAATGTCTCAGCTTGGTTTGAAGAGCCAATCTTCTTAGCACTTATAACACCTCTTGCAATTTTCTCACGATGAAGTGAAGATCAATTTCAAAGTGTTTTGATCTTTCATGAAAAACAGTGGTTGATAAAGACAAGTTGTGAAGCGATTTGTTGTCACAAAAAGATTAACAGAAGATTGATATCAACTTTTAGATCTTTTAGGATTTTTGAATCAAATGATTTCACTGCAGCGAGAGACATAGATCTATACTCGCTTACGTGGAAGATTTTGAAAGAGTGTTTTGTTTTTACTTTTCCATGAGATCAAACAATCATTGAAGAAAACACAATAACTCGTGATGATTTTCTCGGTTTTCTTGCATTTGGCCCAATCAACATCACTATATCCTTCAAGATGATTTTCGAGTTGATGAAATTGTACCTAGACCTTTTCCGGAGCTCCTTTTAGATATCTCGAACATTGAGGGCACATTCCGTGAGATTTTAAGGAGAATGCATATATTGTGCCGACAATGAACCGAGTATGAGATGTCGTCTTGTATGGGTGATATAGATAAGTTTCCAAGTAACCCGATAACCGATGATGTTGACAAGCAATGGGTCATCAAGGTGGGAATGTATGGAAGCACGAGTTGGGTTCCATAGGAGTGGACACAGTTTGCACCCAAGAAGACCAAATTCTTTGAGGAGTTCAAGGCAGATTTTCTTTGAGAAAGACAAATGTCATTCCCGCTTTTAAAACCTCAATGCCAAGGAAATATTTTAGATTTCCCAAGTCTTTGATATGAAATTTGGATTTTAGAAACTCTTTAAAAGATTTATCTCATCAATGCGTTTCAGAAGAACAATATCATCCACATAAACAAGCGAGCAATAAACTTGTTATTCTCTGCTTTGGTGAACAGGAGTGATCATTAACATATTGAACAAAGTTATTTTCTTTTAAAACACTCACAAGTTTTTCATTCCATTTCACGGGAGCTTGTTTTAGGCCATATAGAGACTTGACAAGTTTACAAACTTTATTTTATTGTTCTCATTACGTAACCCTTGGGGATGGTCATATAGATATCCTCATCAAGATCTCCATACAAGAAAGCATTGTTAACATCAAGTTGAAAAAGAGGCCATTTGTTTTTTACAACTAAGGCAATAAGACATCTAACAAGAACATTTTCACAACAGGGAAAAAGTTTCATCATAGTCTATTCCTTCCCTTTGGTTATAGCCTTTAACAACTAATCTAGCCTTGTATCTATCAACTTCACCATTGGCTTTATATTTGATTTTAAACTCCATTTGTAACCAATGGGAGTTCTATTAGAGGTAGATCGCTTATATCCCAAGCATGGTTTTCATTTAGGGCCTCAATTTTAATTCATAGCATCTACCCAATTACTATCAAGGATAGCTTCTTCATAATGTAGGTTCAATACTTTTATTAAGACTAGAAGCAAAGCAATAATTATCCTTGTTAATATTAGAGTAATTAAGAACTTTTTCAACCCCATATTTGACTTTTCCTTCAACAATAAAGTCATTTAGATTCTCGGGCAACTTAGAAACTCTAGTTGACCTTCTAGCGATGAGTGGTGGCAAGCCTCTTTCTTGTTCAAGAGAATCGGATGATGTATCGGAAGAATCGAAGATGCATCGCCAGGATGTGATTCATGTGATATGTTGCCCTCGTGGTGTGTATTATCATCTATAGATGTTGCAACCGGTTCATCAATCCTAGTAGGATGACTTACCACCGTGTTATCATCATAGGATATCACTCTCCCTTCATCATTGGGACTTGTTTGTAAGTCAAAGAAATTTTTGTGGTTTAAATCTTTAGGCACATAAGTTTCAACAAAAGGATTTGACACGAATTTTTCATTTTGAATGGAAACAGGTTTCATAAAATTAGACATCTACGTAATAAAAGATATTTTTGTTTCTAGGCTCAAGAGTTTATAACCTTTTTTTCATTTGAGTAACCAATAAGAACACTTTTTCGGACCTACTACCAAATTTGTCGAGATGTTGAGAATAGTGGCATAGCATAAGCGACCAAAGACTCTAAGAAGAGAGAGTGAAGGGTCATGCCCATACACAAAGAAGAAGGGGACTTGCAGACAGAATCAAGAGGGCAACTGTTTATGACATAGGCAAGATTAGAACACATTCGGGCCAAAGATATAAAGGTAATTCCCACAAACATAAGGGATCTAGCAACATTAAGGAGATGCCTATGTTTCCTTTTCTGCAATGCCATTTTGTTGTGGTGTATAAACACAAGATGTTTGATGTAAATTCCTTTTCATGAAAGAATTGTTGAAGTTTATTATTGACAAATTATGTCCCATTATCACTTCTAAAAACTTTGACATTGTGTTCAAATTGATTTGATAGCATATGAGTAAAGTTAACAATGGAAACATAAACATCATCCTTCCCTAGCATATAAACCCACACCGCTCGGAATAGTCATCAACTATGGTTAAAAATATTTATAACCATCTCGCTAGTGATTTTATATGGTCCCCAAACATCAAGGTGAACAAGTTGACCAATTTTAGTGGATTTATGTTCACTTAGAGGAAATGGTTCTCGGTTTGTTTAGCTTTATTACAAGTATCACGAGATGATCGGTTCGGATGAACTATCAAATTTAAGAGTGGGTTTAAGTATGTGTAGGACTTGGTCGGAGGATGACCAAGTCTTTGATGCCGAGATTTCTAGAGACATGACAAACAGATATGCAATTGTTAGAAGTAATCTTACATGTAGAATCTATATCAAATATATATAATCCATTGTATTGTTTACCAATCCCACAATCCTTTTTGATGTAAATCAGTATATAGCAATTAGATTCATTAAACCCAACAAACATCTTATTGTCTCTAGCAATCTTATGAGCAGATAGTAAACTAACATTGTATTCGGGAACAACAAGAACATCAAAGAGAGTTAGGTCATTATTGACCTTTAAATCACCAATTTTAGTAATTAAGGCTCGAGTACCATTGGGATGTCCAACAGTTAACCCAAGATTTGAAATGTTAACAACATTGATTAAAAAATTTCGAACACGTCATGTGTTGATTTGCACAGAATCAACAATCCAACCAAGACCGATGTTTCGAGATAAGGATTTAGTGTTGTTGTTAAAAACTTGTTGAAGTTTACATTAAACTTGACACGCCATTATAGAAGGTTCTGAAAAATTTTACACCGCTAAGTTGGCATTAGCAGATGACACATTGTTGTCATTGAGGAGACTCATAAGTCTCGACATTCATTAGACAAGGAGAGCGGAGAGTTGCTAGCACTATTATCGATGACACAATTGGTTTCAAAGAAACATTATTCTTCTTGAAAGGTTTACCATTAAAATTTCTTTTAACATATCCAGTAGGATACCCAACAAGATCATAACATCTATCAACAATATGACCGGGTTTTTGCAATTAGTACATTTGAGGTTCATGTTTGGTCCTCGCTATTAGAGTCGTTACCATTATTAAAACCGAAATTTTGTTGTTAAAACCTCTTTTGTTATCAAAAATTTTCCATCATCGAAGTTTTTGCAAAGAAAAGTCGTAGCATTGGGTTTAGCGAGCTATTCCACATGAGACATTCGTGAGATTCTTCTCCGAGACAATGAAAAGCAGTTTTGACATTAGGTAAAGGATCTCGGTTAAAATATTGCTTCGATGGGAACATAGGAGTCATCAAGACCCATAAGAAATTGCATTAACTTGATTAGGCGATTGTGTTTTCAAAATGTTTTGCGCCTCACAAGTGCGGGGAGGCAAGCCGATCATACAATCAAATTGTTTCCATAAAGAGTTAAGGTTGTTATAATAATCGCAGAGAGGACCCACTTTGACTAAGAGAGTTTATGTTTTATGCAAATTAAAGATAGTTGAACCATCAACCTTATCATAGGTATCTTTAAGATCATTCCACATTTCATAAGCGGTTTAGCATATATAGCACCAAACAAATAGTTCGTGAGAGAATTAAGAATCCAAGTAACCACAACAGAGTTACAAGTATCCCATTGATTAGCAAGACTAGGGTTCGAATCATCCCTTATACAAGTACCATCAATAAACCCTAATTTATTATGGTTCCTTAAAGCAAAAGTCATGGCCATATTCCATATTTTATAATTTTCAATTCCAGTGAGTTTAATAGAAATAATGGGAGTACCATTGGTATTGTTAGGATGCAAATACAAAGCATCACCAAAGGATAAACTTTTCTTAGTGGAAGAACGACCAATATTATCATCACCAATAGCCATAAGCAATAAGACAGACAGATATAGTAAGACAAAACAGACAAAGAAATAAGGCCTTGAATTTAAGAAACAACAAGCACCAAGCCTGTGGACTAGGGTAAACCAGATCAGGTATTCGTACCACTCAAAGGTGGCAGATCAAGATGTTAGTTTATCCGTTTGCACCCAGAAAGACTTAAGTCTGTATGTTTGAAGAAAGGATAAGACTTAGACTTACGAGAAATATGCGTGAAGAACAAGTCACAATTACCCTAGATTCACTTAGTCTAGGGCTAATTGTAAGAAGAAGATAACCAAATGATTACGCCAGAGTAATAACCCCAAACCACCAATTTGTTGTCAAGAGAATCAATGAGCCCAAGCTCGATACCATGTACGAAAGTATAGGCAACACAAGATGAACAATATAACCTTTATTCGGATCTAAGTCGCAATAGTCGACTTAGATTAATAGTATCAAATGTTACAAGATTAGATTAATGTCAATGAGACAATAATCATGTAAATGTAAAGACAAGACAAGATCGGTGAAATGATCCGAAAGTAGAGAAGAGAGTGATACAAAGACGCACACTCAAGTGTGTGTAACCCTAGATTAAGGGACTTATTAAATAGGAGATTAAGTTACACTAAGACCCTCTAACGGCTATAAATGACTCATCGTGAGAAATGAATAACGCAGTGAAACCGACTTCTTGGAACTTTAAACCTTTTATTCTTTGTCCATGAATAACCCCTGTAGAATCTCTGCAATGATCATAACTTGAAAGCCATTAGGAACTGATAGAATGATATGTTTGCCAT
The DNA here is from genome assembly GCA_022545495.1 of Chrysanthemum lavandulifolium. Classification (NCBI taxonomy): domain Eukaryota; kingdom Viridiplantae; phylum Streptophyta; class Magnoliopsida; order Asterales; family Asteraceae; genus Chrysanthemum; species Chrysanthemum lavandulifolium. The sequence goes on from CM040242.1 coordinate 289,032,151, forward strand.
AGATTATTACTCCAAATTCTAACATAAGGTCTCCTTGAAGTATTGGTCACTAACTTGTAGATAATCAATTAACTCTTTGGTCAAAGGTTTAACATTGTTCTCATTCATCGGAAGGTATATAAGTTCAAGAGCTCTTTTACGAATTGAAGCATCGAATCCACGAAAACCAATGGCACACCATATGAAATTCACATGTTATAGTAAAAACATACGTGCAATTCGCTCCTGAATCCCCAAATATATAGTTAGGGCCCAACAAATTATAAGTCAATTAATAAAACAATTGTTAAGCCTCAAGCAAATATACATCTAAGTATAAGTTAAAAATCACCTTTACACATTCTAAGATTGTTGCTCGATGTCTCGCGACTTGATCATCTCTGAAATTGCTTTTGTTATTTTAAACGACTAACAATCCGGAAGCTAGAATGCGGAACTTGAGCTATGTAGAAAAGCGATACACACACCCTTGTACCGACGTAAAGTAAACAATTACACGTGTGCTCCCAAACGATTTATATATTGAGAACGATGAAAAGAATACGATACATGACCCTCCCCTCACCTCTTTATTGTAGAGATGAGGGGAAAAAACTCAACCCTAAAAGAGTTGAAGTTGGCTACTACAAAGGAGAAAACAAGACGCATGAATTCCTTAACGTAACAAGTTGTCCATGCCATATATATAGCATGGGAACCGACATGCACATTCCTATTTGACTACAATAAGAATTAAAGTTTCACAAAGACCCTAGACTATCTAACTATCATCACTAATATCTAACGACTTTCATCAACATGTTCAATGCCACGATCCGCCAAGTGTGTAAACAAAGAGGTTAAAATTCTCATGTTGGCTTTGGTCAAAGAAAGATCAACATAAGTTTCAAGACTCATCTCACTCATCTTTTAATGTTAGCTTACCATGGGCCGCACATACTTGAGTGCGGAGGGTATGCGTGCAGACTCTTATAAAGGTATGCGTGCATATGTGCATATCCTTATAGCATCTCTAGTGTAAAAACGAAATTCTTGCATCCGCCATCGATGATGGTAATTTTCTTCATCGCTTTAGGTCATTGTTATGATAAAGCGAGTTGCATCGGGCATAGAATCATAGAGAGTTTGTACCTTTGGTTTGAAAATTTGAATATGGAAATATGAGCTAAGTGGTTAAATTTCTTATGTACCCGTATCTTGTAAAGACTAAAGACTATTTAAGGAGTATTATTTTACCATTATTGCTCGGTGATTTGATTTGTTGGAGTGAATGGTATTCTGTTTGTACATGTGAAGTGCTTTATTGAAGGTGACAAAATGTACAACACAATTTTATGTTCTTATTCGAATTTGTTTTCTTTCCTCCCAAGACTCTTTTGAATATTGCGACTCAAAATTTTAAGCATATTTTTTTTTTTTTTTTTTGGAATAATATACAATTTTAAGAGGTGATCCATTTTTGTACGAATTTCAATCCGATCAACCAAAAATGATGTCAATATTGCCGATTATACTTTTAATAACAAAGTGTATGGTGATCAAAAACAATGAAATGTCGAAGTGTTAGGAATATTTGTCCATCTTAAAGTTGGTAGTGTTGTATATTTAGCCCTAAATTTTGTGTTATTTTTAGTGTACATATCGTCCTTGTTATTAGAATTATACTAAAACGGTAAAATTACAAGGATTTTACCCTTGTAAGTCAACTTTTCTTGCGTTACGTATTCTAGGAGAGTACTCGCGCATAGGTAGAAAATTCAAAGTGGCAAAAAGTTGTAATTGTTAAGTTGTGGTTAAGTGTTTCGTGTATGAAATGAATGAATATGTTTATTGGTTTATACCTTTAAGTTATAAGTAGTTGTTGAAGGAAAATATGAGTGTAAAATATAATGTTTGAAGAAATAAGAAGTAAGAGTAGATTAATATATGTTTTACCTTTATATATAGTAGAGATATGTCATGAAAGTATGGTAATGTGTTTTAATAAGGATTCGGATCTTTTCAAATTCAGCTCCTCATGTTAACATATTGTAAGAGAATATAAATTCGTAAGTCCCATATTTTATTTAAGAATGATTTCACAATTTTATTCATTTTTATGTTATTGATTCAGTATGACACAACATGAGACACAAACATTAAGGATTTCAATCCTTAATTAGTTGATACAATATGTAAATATAAACTACAAATTCTAAGACTACTCCCAGGGGTTGGAGCGAGCCTCCATGACCAAACCAACTCACGCACCACCCTTGTTGGGTAGGCAAAGCTCACATGTGAGGAATGCAAAAATATAAAATGAACGGAGGTTCTCACCTATGAAACCGTGCAAAGTGGGCTTCTCTTTATTTTTATATTATTAATTATTTGGTTTGTGAGGACGTATTTGTGGTATATTTATATAAAGTAGATTATTTTAATGAAATGTGGTGGCGTGGTGATTATTGATGATAAAAAGTGAGAGGGAGTAAAGGTAGAGAACAAGCTGATGTGGTGCTGATATTGGAAGGGAAGTGATGTCACATTAAGAGCAGTTTAAGCGAACTCTACAAAAACCTTTTTTTTGTTTTTCGTTTTTTTTGTTTTTCAAATGTCGGTGTTGAATGCTTGTAATTTGGCTTTATTAGAAAAGTGGTGGTGGAGGTTTCAGGTAGATAAGAGAGACTTTGAGTTAAATTAATCAAAAGTATTTATGGTGAATATGGAGGGCTAGGGGATGATAAGCGGTAGTGAAAAATGGGGTGACATAATTAAAGTGGGGAATGATACTGAGAAAACAAGGGTTCTTTTTAAAGGATCTTTTGGCATGATGGTTGGTAATTGACACAATACTCTATTTTGGCTTCATAAATGGTTGGGTGAGTTTAAGTTCAGCGATAGATTTCCTAGATTATTTGCTCTAGAATCTAACAAACATGTCTCTGTGAGTGGGAGATGGTCATGGGGTTTGGATGGTTGTTGAAAGTGGGAGTGGGGTGGGAGAGGAAGTGGTGGGGGGGCGAACTTGAATGTCACACCCCAAATTACATTGCTTGCATGAATGGAATTCTTGGGATTGACCGTCATAGCATCACAATCACGAGTTATATTGAACGACCTAAAGTGTCGTTTGGAAAATACATCGTTTGCTTTAATAAAACAATCAGAGTTTACAAATTATAGGTCCCAAATGAAAATCAACTTGTGCGGAAATAAATTTGATACAAGCTAAACGATGTCTAAAGTTCATAAAACCCAAGTGAGACGCTTCGTCACCGCGACTCTATGATGTGTCCAAATGCATGCCATGAATTGAATGCCTTAGATACCTGAGATAAAACATGCTTAAAAAGGTCAACACAAAGGTTGAGTGAAATCCATAGGTTTAATTAATTCGTTTGAACACAATAATCGTAGTGTGAGTTAAATTGTTTCACACTCATCGTTGAAAACAAAACGGTATTTATTTCACTAAGTTCATGACACCAAAGCGTAAACATCGCACCAATAAAAATTGGTAATCATCGTTTCATCGCCGCCCTAATAAGTAAACTTGCCAATTTACCTTAATGATTCAATATAGTGCGCCGATTTCCCTAACGGGTCAATAGGAGCGGGAGTGTTAATTCCAATAGGCCTATTCACAATATTCGCTCACCGCAAGTGACTAATGGTGCATGATGTAGGGACTTGAACATGGCAAATACTTAGTGACAATAAAACATTCGGTTATAGCATACTGATTCAAAGCATTTGTGTTCGATTAAAATGTAGCATGTATCTCCCAAGAGTTTGTAAAGCAGTTAAAAGAGTAAAAGTGGGGCTATGAACTCACCGTTGCAATGATTACGATGACAAAAGTCGATACTACTCGAAATATAGCGTAAATCTGAAAATGACCTATTATGAATGATATGATACGTAATGAGTTATGATGTAATGTTATGCATGCATTTAGTATGTTATTTATACCATTTGCGAGTTTTGAAAATAATACTTATCGTCGAAAAATACTCTTTTGACGTCTTGACCATTTTTAAATTACTTTACAAGTATTTACGTCAAAATGTCATCCTACAATAGTTTCTTAATGATTTATCGTGAAATTTTAACTTTTCGTCGTAAAATAATGTCGTCGGAAATTTCATGAAAGTGACAAAAATGGCTTCGAAAAGCTAGTCGTAAAATGGTGTACGTCGAACGTTAGGAAACGAACTCGACGGTTTTGGAAAGCTTGTATCAAAATCTAGAAGTTTTAGTACATGATTTTTCGTCATAGAGGCCTCGAACATAAAGATAATAGAGGTTAAATATGGTGATTTTGTTCAAAAATGTGGTTTAAAAGTGAGTTTCGGCAAAGTTTAAGCAACCGTAAATAATTTATTACAACTCTGCTATACAAACGGTTGGTCATTTTGAAAAATATGCTTGGTGATCTCGATTTTATTAGAAGACATCTCGTTACAAAAGTTCCACATCAACGTTAAAATAGCCTTCAATATGGTCGTTTTGTTTACCGTAACACTTGTCTCGTAAAATAATATAGTTTTCTTAAATAAGAAAGTTACGGCAATTTTATGAAAACGTGTATATTTTAGTCGTTATAAATCCGCTTTCACGCTTTTATCGTCCTTAGCTTCGTATCAAAGTATACTAATATATTTTTGATAAGTCGAAATAATTTATAAAGCTTAAGACTCGTTTTTGACTCGTACAAAACAAAAATAGGTTGCTGAAATTTCAGAAATTATATATTTCGTCGTCAAACTTGAAAAATTCATAACTTCTTCGTTATAACTCCGTTTTAATCCGTTCAAGCGGCCACGGATTCGTTTTAAAGTATATTTTCTAAATATCTAGGCCAAAAATTCGTGTCCACTGTCGGATTTTCCAGAAATACAAAACAAGATCAGACCACTTTTTATACTTGTCGAAAAGAGTTTTTCTCGTACTAAACCTATTCCAATCCCTTCAAATCAACTCCAAAGTTATTCTAATCCTACCATACACCTTCTTAGGGTGTCATGGTTTCCTAGACATCATCAAGACTAATATATAACAAGGGATAAATTATAGGATGACTTATGTATAAAACTCTAAAAATAATGTTAAAAATGGTATAAATATACACAAGTCTTGCATGCTTGCTAAAAAAATGATGAAATACATATGAAATGAAAATGAAAGATGTAAAATGAAAGTGATATGCTTACAAGCTACTTGATGAGGTGATTAGAACAAGGATTAACCTAAACACCCTAGGTTTTTATTTCAAAACCTTTAATAAGAGTGTATCCTAGATTGTTTTAACTTGAGCTTGAAAATTTTGATGAAATCTTCTTTATCTTGTGGCTTGGCCGGTTTTGAGACAAAGAAAGGAATGAGGAGAGAAATTTGACTAACTTGAATAATTGTTTTGAATGAATGAAGTGTGTAAGTGTAAGTTGAGTATAGATCTATACATGTAGAAATATTTACCAATCAATTAATGCACCACCCCCCTTGGTCGGCCAAGGGGGTATGCATTTGAAAAATACATATTTTTTTTTTATTTATTGTGTAAATAATTGTGTAAGTAAAGATAGGTAAGTACAAATATGTTGTAACTTGTATACATTTGTGAAATTTGGGTAGTGTTGTCTAAAAATAACTTTTAATGGATCCAAGTAAAATATATTGAGGTCATAAAATTGTAAAAATATATTTCTTGCAAAATTTGAGTAATATAATAATTATCGTGTAGTTTTTAAGAAAAGCGTCGTAATAATATAAATTTAACGATTTATATACAAATGTAAGTATAAAAATATGTCGGGATCATTTTTGGAAGTATCGGATTAAATGATCAAAATAATAACTTACGCGATAACGTTTATTTAATATGAAATTTACGCGTTTAAGGTGAAATGCAAAATCATGAATGAACTAACATGATGGAAATGATGTTAATGAAATGTAGACTAAACTTAGTCTATATGAAATGTCCGTGATGATATGATCATGAATTCGCCGCTAAACCATTAAGGTTACGCGAATTTGAAACACGCAAACCTAGTTTACGATAAATGATGAAATGGTGAAGCATGAATTGTTTTGAGAAATGACCTGAAAGTACGAGTTGTCACATTGAAGAACTGACAGATATGATCAAAAGTTTTGTTTCTTGCTCTTTATACCCAGATGCATGACGTTGGTCTCTTGATGAAAAGAGTCATTTCTCGGTAAAAAGTCTTAGGGATATGATCGATAGAAAAACACTCTAACTCGAGTATGGTGACCCAAGAAAAAAGTGGTGCAAAATCATTCCGAGGAAAGTATGTATTTTTATTTGGCGTTTAAATTAAAAGAGATTATCGGTCCACAAATGGCTTAATCACATCGGTATGGATCTTCATTCTACTCTTTGTCCTCATTGTAATGAGGAGGAAGAATCTGTAACCCATTTCTTCTTGACTTGTTCACGGGTTTCATAAGGCTGGAAAAAAGTCCTATCGTGATGGGGCATGAGTAATGTATCTTTCGGGTCGGTTGATGAAATAATAAATGATTAAGGGAGACCAAATTTTCATAAGAAGCAAAGAACCGTTTGGAAAGCTACGGTATGATCCATATTATATACGATTGGGGGGGTGGGCGAACTTGAAGAACTGACAGATATGATCAAAAGTTTTGTTTCTTACTCTTTATACCCAGATGCATAACGTTGGTCTCTTGATGAAAAGAGTCACTTCTCGGTAAAAAGTCTTAGGGATATGATCGATAGAAAAACACTCTAACTCGAGTATGGTGACCCAAGAAACAAAGTGGTGCAAAATCATTCCGAGGAAAGTATGTATTTTTATTTGGCGTTTAAATTAAAAGAGATTATCGGTCCACAAATGGCTTAATCACATCGGTATGGATCTTCATTCTACTCTTTGTCCTCATTGTAATGAGGAGGAAGAATCTATAACCCATTTCTTCTTGACTTGTTCACGGGTTTCATATGGCTGGAAAAAAGTCCTATCGTGATGGGGCATGAGTAATGTATCTTTCGGGTCGGTTGATGAAATAATACAGTAAATGATTAAGGGAGACCAAATTTTCATAAGAAGCAAAGAACCGTTTGGAAAGCTACGGTATGATCCATATTATATACGATTTGGATGGCAACAAATAAAAGACTATCGAGAACAAAGTCACAAACCTTTCAAGAATCTGTGATGAACTTCAAGTGTTATCTTTTTTGTGGGTCGCAAATAAAGTGGCTGCGAGCTATATCTTCTTAGAACGAATGCTGAATAAATCCAACTTTGGCATGCAAATTATGAAGTTTTTGAATTTTTTGTTTTGACGTATGTTTAGTATTGTTTGGATCCTTTTCTAATAGTCTTAGTGTTATGTTCCCTTTGTAAGTGCCCATATGTCTGTTGTCCTATGCCTTATAGGATTGACGTATGAGAGTGCACTACAAAATTAATGCCATTTGCTCACTAAAGCAAGTGTGAGCAAAAAATAAGAAAAGAGTCACTAAAAGCTATTTTATCAACTCCCGCTAAAAAGAAAGGAGTAAGTAACATAGGGATCACTAAAAGTCTATTATTACTAAATGTTTAGTGAGCAAAAGTTCAAAACTTTTACTCACTGCACTTTTTTAGTCAGTAAAGGTTATACAAGTTTTCAATAAAATCACTACTATGACTAAACTTTCAGTCAGCAAAGCCTTTACTAGCTTCCTGTAAAATCAGTTATATATAATTGCTCTTTTAAGCTGTACAGAACTACAGATATCCAAAATGGTTTTATTGACTATTTCCTTTCATCAGTAAGCAAAACATTTAGTAGGTAAATGGCTTTTATTTTGTAGTGAGTGGACTGTTAAACCCCTACCTCAAGTAATGGACTGCTTCAAAAAGACCTTCAGCATAAACATAATCTACAAGAACTATAATCCAAGTCTGCAATGAAATACTCTCATTAACAAATCGTAAATATTGATTAGCATGCAACAGGTTTGATAAGATGATGGAACATTTGGATATGAGCTATTGGATACACTATTCAATAAACAATGGAAGGAGAATGATGATCAGTTAGCAAATGGTGTGACGAGAAAATTTTCGACATCGAATACATCCAATGTTCATTGAAGATTGGAATATACACGTACATTTTTTTTGGTCTCAGAATCAACCGAATCTTAAGATCACACAGATACAATACAATCATTCTTGTTTGGCATCATCCTCCCTCACTACATATAGTCATTCGCAGAGACATTTCATTTTGATTTCAAAACTTAAAAGAGTTGGTAGTAATATCATAGAACAAAAACACACGAAATGATGTTTGTATCCATAAATCCTTTGACATAAAGGCTTGGCAAACTACATAATATGAAATGCTGATCATAGACCTGAGATGCATATACTTCCTAGCCACTCTCTTCATTCGGAGTCGGAATCATTATTAGCAGAATATCTCACTGTCCTTCGTCTACTTTCGTCATATTCAGCTTCTTCATCGTCATTCTTTTTCTTCTCCTCGATTATACCTAGAGAGCAATAAAATTTTGAGACCAACATGGTACAAAAATTAACCAACCGTAAGGAGTGATTTTAGATGAAAGTGTTACCTTTTTTTATCAAATAAACTTCTAACTTCCTCGTGCTAAAATCATCTTTTCCTCCCAAATCTTGAAACCCAACCAGCCTATCTCCTGCAATTCCGTTTCTGTAAGAAAGAAAAAGAAAATTATCAGTCCCACAAGGCCACAATAATACCATGGAAAACCAAAACTTAGACTAATACCATTATCATGAATCTGACCTGAACAAAATGACACACGGCAGCATCTTTATTCCTAATTTGGTGACAAAGAATGGGGAATTCTGCACGCGACATACGAAATGATAAAACCCAATAGAAGAGTAAAATACTGACTACGCCTAAGTAACGATGAATATACAGACCTCAGCGTCTACTTTAATAAACTTGGTATTTAGATGACTTGTTGCAAGAGTCTTCAAATGCTTGTCCATTATCCTACAAGACAAATAAACAGTATCATCAAGAAAACTGTATCATCTGAAATAATATCACTGATTATTTAGTTAAAAAAATAAAAAACTTACTTGCAACGATAGAACTCGCGATGGTAAAAGTGGCAAATCACTTTTTCACTACCAGTGACTTCACCCAAAAAGTCTCCTTCACTTACCTCTATATACTCTCCATGCCCTTTTTTAGTCAATGATTGTCGCTTCTCAGCTTCCCTCTTTTTTTAATGAAAGATCAAAGAATAAAAGAATATTCCATGTTAAGGCCATTGTCTCAATTTACGTAATAATGTGTGTAATTAAAACTAGTCCAATTACAACCTTAAGAGCCATAATCCTATCTGCATGTAACTTTTCCAGCTCGGGGTCCTGATATGTAATTTGATGTGAGTGGATTCAATTGGACACTTTGATTAACAAATATATATTGTATAATGATAAATGCATTCACAACTTACATCCATCAGCTCATCGAGATCAACCTCCTCATTAAATGAAGATGATGTTTGTGCCTTTTCTTGAGCCAACAATTCCTGTAAGAATAAATTAAATGAATGAGGAGTAAAAAAGAATACACAAATGAGATATATAGTTATACTCAGGTTTATTTAGGAGGATTTTGAATCTTTCATCCTTCATCTCTTATGACATTATCAAAAACCAACATGCATCATCCATGGCATTACATAATGAAAAACAACTTACTTATTACCTAATGTAAATCATGTATGCTATCAGTTAATACATCCAACGGTTCCCTCTCATACATCATAATACCCTCAGAAATAACCTGGATATGCATTCTGTAAGGTGAGAAAATGACAAACAATAATCTTGGATGCATCCAAGTCTACTGGTCATGAATGTTTATTCTTCCTAATCCTTTGTCAAAGGAGATAAAAAAGCTCATGAGATGGTCTCTTTCATGCAATGTGAATATGAAAAGACGTACGGCCAAGGTTGGTTGGAGTGATGTAAAATTATAACTAAAAGTGATATCTACCAAACATATTAAAGTCTGAACTTTGCGATGAAGGATGTAATAACGGATGGCAAGTGCAGATTAGCCATATGTAACGATTCACTATAAAACCTCAAGCAAGATCAATTTGAAAATTCAAAACGGGTCTTGACTATACTAGCACCCAAATAACATGTCCACATTTGGCTCTTTAATTATCAATTTAATAACTTTCTAACTACAAAACCTTAATTTTTTTCTCTTGAACATATACTTATATAACCAAATAATACAATATCTGGAAAAAAAAATTAAAATATTACCTTTGATAATCACGAGCAGCAGCAGCCATAACATTTCCATAAGCCAATGTTTGCAGAGTCGATTTTACTGTGTCCGGATTCATTTTTCTTATCTCTTTCTATACAACCCTAAATAAATAAATTAAATGATTTGTAAAATTTAAGGATTAAATTTGGTTTAAAAAAATAAATAAGCATGATAATGCTACTATGTTTATCGGTGAACTGATCCAACCGGAGGGTATAAAACAAAAAAAAACTCAATATTATATTATCTATACTACTATATAAAGCATTTGAGACATGCTATTAACAGAAGGCTTAAAAATTCAGATTTAACAAATTACTTAACAAAAATTCAGATAATGTTAGAGAGCTAGGTGTCATAACAAGGCTTAACTTCGTCGTCGCGCCACCTCAGCGCCACATCAGCATACCACTTCCACAACTAACCACAACAAAACCCCCTCACTCACAACAAACCCCAACTTACTCATTTGGGTCCCACATACACATTTATCAACCACACAGCCACAATAAAAAATAAAAAATTAGTACAAAAAGTAAACGAGCTCAGCTCGTTGTGGTGACGACGCAGGGTTCGACGACGAGCGACGACAAGCCCAGCCGGTGTGGTGGCGAGCGACGACGAGCTTGCCACGGTGGCGACGAAGAGGACGGCGAAGACCACACCTTGTGCTCTTACAACACACACACAACAAGCATCCCTCTCTCTACACCAGCCACCACCACCACCATCAAAAATCTGCCGCCACCATAAAAGAAAAAGATGAGATGAAGAAAGCAAAAATTAACAAACAACAAAATCCTTACTACAGTTCTCAAATCACATTATACGAAACCAACTACAATCTACCAACTCGTAACTAAGAAGATACAAAAAGATCTCGGTTTTATTTATCGTGAACCAAAGATCTCACTATCTCAGTTTCGTGTTCGGTATTAACAAAATATTTTTAAAGATTTATAACACGATAATCATCACATATCTGTGAGAAACAACCACTTCTCTTATATATCCGAAAAGTTGACAATAAAAAATCTGTTATTATCCTTCTTTCTTTCTTTAAACGATAAACAAAAACATTAAAAGGTACATACCCGAGAACTTTAAAAGACCTTGAAGTGCCTGTATATTATTTTGGAGATATAAGGTTGGAGTTAGTTTTAACTGTGTTTTGTTCGTGTGATGTAGGAATGACTGAAAATGAGTTTTTGTTTAATGGAGAGATAAGGTTGGAGGAAGCAATGTGGATGGTAGATGCGTTTTTTGTTGCAAAGTTGTATATGTGATAGGGTTACTAGAATTTTTGTTGTTGTTGTTGTAGATGGGCTTTATATAACTTAAAAAAACTAAGGGTTAAGAGTTATTATGGGTTGGACTATGGGCTTATTTGGTTGGAAATCCATTAGCAGAAATTTTTTTATACTATAAGTTTGGGCTATTAACCGTACTAATTCGAATTTAGCTTAAATGGCTGAGATGATTTTACTAATGCTGCCTCAATCCCCTTACTTTTCACTGTCACGTCAGCTTTCTCTCTCCAACGACCTTCAGGCGATTGGGTGTCCCAATAACGTGACCTACACTATAAAAAATATACCCCACAAATTTACCTTTTATAATAATTAACACACACAAAAACCAAAGTTTATTCGATCGGTGCACGATTCATTCCTTGCAAAATGGTAGGCGATCGATTTGTCCATTAACAACAAGGATCGATACAAATCGATCGACTATATACAAGATCGACTAGGCGATTGGCCTTATTGGGCTAGCCTAAAAGGGTTGGAGGTGAGGTTATTATACATAATATCATTTACCATTAAAACTTGTATCGCTTTATCAAATTTTGTCACGTAAAACAAACCCAATAAGTTGAAAATATTCACCGCCCACTATAAATCATATAAAAACAATATGAATACTCAATTTTTATCTTACCAAAATAATAAAACCAATGATTGCATGAAACTTTGTTACACAAAATAACACAAACCAAAAATCCAAAAACCAATTGCAACACGCAACACCGAACAAGGTCATATATACAATTGAAAATATTTATGTAAACCAACTTTGACTCGAATTTCTAACATTGGCTAAACCATAAAAAAACAAGAAAAAAAAAACAAAAAACCTTTCCCATAACACAAGTTATATATACTTTTACTTACTATACCACATTAGTTTGCACCAAGTACAAGTAGATGTTATACTTAAACTCATCACACTTTTTAATGGGTCGTATATTCGAAAGCTTGCTATAGGTTTTTGGTGTAGCTATAAAGATATGTTTATAATGGACTCTCATTTAATGCCCGATGCATTAATATAACGCTTTTAACTAATGTTATTCTTAAAATATCCGTTATTCAAAAGAAAAATTATTATACCACATGATACAAATCAATCAAGCTAATAATCTATTATAAAAACTTTGAACTGTGTTAACTAGCGAGTAACTTTCAACGTTAATAATCACAACTTTGTAATACCACTTGCTACCATTTTCGTATCGCCATTACATCGTGATGGACAAGTACTCTACTATTTTTATATGAGAAAGTGTAGAATAAATTATTCCTATAATTCTCTCAATATCATTATCACAAAAAAATTATAATCGAATAATATTGTTTATCAAAAAAAGTTGATTATAGAGTACCCGCCGCCGCAACGTGCGAGTACTCTGCTAGTAAGTATACAAAAGAAAGAAAGAGAAAGTCACGATCCGGTCGGTTTGTGATTTCCAAATCTTTAAGCCAACTTTGCCACATGTCACTCTCTGAATCTGCCAACAATTAGAGTGTAACTTACCCGCGTTTTCCTTTTTATTTTCCTTCTCTTTTTTGTATTTGTGTGTTTTTGTGTTTGCGTTTTATGTTGTTGTTGCAGGTCTCGAAGCTGCTAGAGGAAGAAGAAAGGTTAAAATGATGATATGCATACCGCCAAAGGAAGAAGAAAGTAACATAGTATGTTAGGTTAAATACCAAAATGTGATAATGGGCTGTTTAACGGGGCTATCATATGAATTTTTGTTAGTTGTCATAATGGGCCTAGTGTTTTACAGTAATACTCAAAATTGGATTCTCAAATTTCAACCGATTATGTGTCTTTTTTCTTTTCTTTTTTAATTTAATTTAAACTTATTTTATTTTAATTAACGTATGTTTTTTATTATGGTAAAAAAGTAAATGTTTGGCTATTTATTTTTGGGTTTTTAATTTTTACAAACATAAAAATAATATTATATGTTAGGTTGAGTTGTTGATAAATGGTAAAAAAGTTGAGATTGGTTGTATGTATAGATTGTATATGTGGATGAGTGAGAAAATAATATTTTAATGAAAGATTGGGTTGGATGATATTGTAAATAAAGATAGTCTTACGTCAGATCTCAGATTTGAAGTACGGGAGAGGAGGATCTTGGTCGAAATGAATGTTTTTTAATCTGATTAATTATAAAGAAGCGTGATAATGTTGGGTTAAGTTTTAGTATCAGTACCTTCACTATTAGAAAATGGAATACATTCCTTAAGTCTTGGAGAATATTGACAGTTGCATCACACGACGGTATCATAGGGTACCTTGTGCTCTAACACGCTTGTTTTATCAATTGTCGTTGGGTATGAGAAGCTTGTCGCTCCAACCACGCGCGGGTTGTGAAAGTTTAGATAGTGTTTAGCTGTTAAAAAAAATATTATTTTTTCGTTTCTAGATTCCTTGAGAAGGAAATGATTTTTCTTTTATAATGAAGAGTTTGAGAATTTTGAAAACCCATAAAGATAGAGTTATTTTAAAAAGATGTTTAGCTAAATGTGGAGATATTACTAATGGTGATTAGTGTTAGAATGATATACTTGAGTGATAGATTGCGAAATCCCGTCTTTTCTTTTATTTATTTATTTATTTTTAGAGAGAAAAAATGTAAAAGGGTAGATTTGAAGTTTTTATTTTTTTTAGTTAAAATTTGAAAAGTGAAAGTTTTACCTTTTTAAAAATAGTTAGAAAAAAGTTACAGTAGAATAAATGGGTTTTCAGTTTTTTCAATTTTTTATAAACAAATTTCTGAAAAAATGTGATAGTTTTTTACCGACTAAACACTCCTTTTTGTTACTCTTTTTAGAAAATGTGGTTGTGTTTTAGGTAGTATATGTTATGGTGGAAAAAAGGGACAGTGGTCAGTGGTCACGACTCACGAGGAAAATGAAACGATCACCATTTGAACATACTTGATGCTTTTGGAGCATGTGTTGTTTGAGTCTCAATTTTTTTCAGAGTTATTACTAGGATCACTAAAAACATGGCTAAACTGGCAAATCTGGTGTACCATGAATAAATTGGTTTGTAAGTGGTAAGTGGACCTCTTTTTAAGCATCACTAGAGTGATATCATTTTGAATCAGCCATAAGTTTAAAGGCGCTTTTAGACATCACAAAACAATCATATCTCTTATAAACTATATACAAGCCTACTTTTTGGTCAAACTCAAGATCATATACTCCTCGTTAAAAATTTGCTGGAAAGACATCAACTTCCTATACCGCACGACCATCGATACAAATATACCACAAGGCACCACCTAAGACTTAACTCGAAATTATCAAAATTAGCTAACCGACATTCAAGAGACTTGATGCATATTTTCATTTATTCATCACTTGGCGCCATGCCTTGTACAACTTTATTTAATTGTCCATCTCATTTGATGTTATGTAAAACTTTAGCGGAAGGACCTCGGTCCCCACAAGGCCACAAACGTTGCTAAAAGATACACAAGAAACACAAACAATGCATTATCGATCACCAGTTGAACCAACATACTTGTGAAAAATTTCTTTTGTTGCTTATTGACTTGAGATGACACCCTAGTTAACATTATTTGTTGAAGTCACGTTTTACAACAAACATGTTCTATGATACATGACATTATTTCTCATATGCACAAAATGGAAAAGTGGCATGAAAATGCATGTCGTATACTCATATAGCTTTTACAAGCGGTGTAGTTCTACACTAGGGATATTGATTTATATTGTTTGAGCAGTTCCTTTTATAGCTTGTTCAACAGGTAGTCTTTCCAAACTCGATGCACCATAAAATCCATGAACTCCATTAGTCTTCTTCAATATAAATTTTGCTTCAGTTGAACCAGATATAGGACCTGCAAACCACATATTATCAAGTCTATTTCCAATCACAAATATTTAACCGTTAAAAGATGAGTAATACCTGCATGACATAACACAATTGCATCAGGATTGATTTTATGTGCAGCATCTGCAATAGCTTGTACACGAATTACACTTTCATCTAGTGAGACTACTGTCTTTGCTCCAATTGAACCAGACGTTGTGAGCCCCATATGTGCTACAATAATATCAAGACCGACTTTTGTCATTTCAACGACCTCCTGTTCGTTGAAAGCATATGGTGTTGTTAACAACCCCATTTTATGAGCTTTGCTTATCATCTCAACCTCCAAACTGAAAAAAAGTTAAATGATATAACACTATTTACATAAGTTAAATTTATAGAATTCAATTATTAAATAATGGTTGAAAAATACATACCCGTAACCCATTCCAGTTTCTTCAAGATTTTGCCTAAAATTACCATCAAATAGCCCGACGGTTGGAAAGTTTTGGACTCCACATAATCCAATCGATTCCAATTGTTTGAGAAAGTGATCCATTCTTCGAAAAGGATCGGTCCCACATACACCGGCAAGAACAACTACTTCTTTCACTACCGGGAGTACTTCGTTAGCCATGTCAACCACAATAGCATTTGCATCAGCAAATGGTAACAATCCCGCTAAGGAACCTCTTCCCGCCATCCAAAACCGCCCCGAATTGTAAAGTACAATGAGATCTACACCACCCGCCTCTTCAAACTTGGCAAATATTCTTGTCCCTGCACCCGCCCCTATGATCGGTTTTCCTTGCGTTATTTGGCCTCTCAACATCTGTAACACACTCTGAGTTCTTTGCAACGTCTATGTTATTCAGCAAATAGTTGATAAAAAGTTATTATTTTATTTACAAAATATCGTGAATCAAAGAAGATTGCTTACCCGGCTTTGCATCGGAAATTGAAGTTATAAGAAATAGTTGTGCAACTCTTGGAAAGTGTGCTTGGGGCATCGGGTTGAATAACCGTTTGTTTCGACTAGAAACGTTAGGCTTTTATGTATCTCCAAGAATGAGTCAACTAAAGCTTTTGCAAACTCGGTGTCATTGATGTGATATTGGTAAACCTTCACCTAAGTTATCTTGGAAGATATTCCATGGGTTAACAAATTATAAGACTTTCGGAAATTGTGACATAGTTTGATTAATAAGCGACTAACCTTCCTATCTTACGTAGTCTCGATGAGTCTTTTTAGTTCTTCTATAAGGGTACCAGTAGCATTAGTATCATAGAAAGGCTTTCCAGGTGCATCGAGAGCCGAGATGCCTATTTCTGGTAGGCATACACGAACCTTTGATGATGCTTTGTTTACTTTTCGAGCAATAAATTCAGCAAATTTCTTGTTCTCGATCGTGGTTCGCATCAATGAGACCTGCATATGTGAATGTATTTCTATTAGATCTCAAAGATATTGAAAGATGCCGAGCATCTATCAACTATGTGGAAAAACTAATATAAAGGTGTGAGCTATCGTGATTTCAAGATTCTTGCTACATACTCATTCATTGGAAATGGGTGGGCTGGATAACAGTCAACACGGATAAAAAGATTAATGACTAAAAATGGGATGGGTCAGGTTGGCATGAAAATTGCCAAATCAAGTTGACATAAATTGTTTGACACCCAAAAAATTAGGATGTCAAATATGATCACGACAACTATGTTATTTTGATGATAAACCCAAATTCTGTTAATACTACATTTAAGGATGTTATATGTCAAGAGTTTAGTCTCTGCGACTTTTGACCCATTCAAACACTTTGAGCACTTTAAGTTTTACATTGTATTTTTATTTTACTTGTTTGGGTGAATAAATATCAAAATCGCCCCACTAATTAGTAAATGGGTTGAAGGTGTCACCGTTAGCAAGAGCAGCAAAGCCACAAACCGACAAACAGATGGATCTCGACAAATTTTGAGGACAGTTTCATATCATTGGATTAGCAACTAAATGTTTATCGAAACTACATGAGTCCGCTAGTATGACTAGATGACTATACGCCAACCAATTTCTTACTACCGTTTGTGGTATTCTGACCTTACAATGGCATCACAATAGCATGAACAAGTGCCACATGAAGAGTCACTTTGTTCATTGTGTTCAAATATTTTCCTCTCATGGAAATTTGTAGGTATTGTATTCTTAGCACCAAAGTTCACCATGTCTAAAGCTCCCACACAGAAGAGACTTAAAAGTCGATGATAAGAGTGAGGTTCCTCCACTGCCACCAAGCCCAATAATGCCAGCAAGGAGTCCACGTTGGTGAGCTTTTTTAATGTAAAGAGTGAGCGCTTTATTCATGGGCTTCACCTCGAGCATCTGGAAGTTGAGTTTTAGGCCGGTTTTCAAATTCATAGTAGCTGGAAAGAAGTTCGTTTCTTGACACATACTTAAAGTCCTTGAAGTTGGTTATCGGGTTTGGTCCAACTGACACATCCACAACTACAACTTGAACCCGCATTTATCGATACGAGACTTTTTATAATTACACAGATAACATAAACCATCATCTGATTCCAAATTGGCTATCAACAGCACCTTCTTGTAATGTAAGCAGTGTTTCGGATTCGTTATTAATCTGATTATTTGCGAGTGAAATAAGCCACTTTGAATGATCAACTAAAATCCACTTGGACAAAACAGCTTATTTCACTCGCAAATATTTGTTTCCAACACAAGCTAAAACTTGTACTAAAAATGCGCTAAAAGAAAGATGTTCCAAACTATTTTAATGAAACCATGTTAACTTAGATTGAAATCATATCTGAGTCACTTCATTGTCAATCTAATGTCTAAAAAACCCACCAAATAAACCAACCTACAAAAACCTTGTTTTTGGCATGTTGTTGACGAATTAGTGAATTACCTGAATTTGAGGGATTGTGTAAACTATTAGTCATTAGGTGACATGCATGGATTGGGAAAGAGACATGTGACAGACTGAAAATGGATTTCTGATTTTTTTTATTTTTTTATTTTTTTTAATATAATTTTAGTTATTATAAAATCAACTATATTGCTTGTTCTAACAGCATAACATGAGTTGGTTTTGATATTGATAAAAGATTATTTGGCTTCTTATGAATATTTAAAGTTGAAAGATTAAAATATGGAGTGTTAATGGATTTGGTATGGAAAAATTTGGAGCATAACTGGAAAACCAAACCGTATTATATATGTGTATTATATAATTGGTTTGCTGTGTTGCCAAAAAGATCTTAATTAAAAAGGCAAATGGTAAAAAAAAAGTATTATACTTGACACCATTTGCTTTTATGAGTAGATGAATAATATTTTTTCTTTTAAGAGTATATCTTTCAAATTCATCATCTTTGCAGTATTTTGCAAAAATTTTGGACATTTTCGCCTTTTTAATGGAAAAAAATTCAAGGACAAAATGTCACATAATTTCCTAAAGAGGATGAATTTGAAAGATAAGACCCACAAAAGCAAAACAATTTGTTCACACCACAAAAAATGATGGCAATAAAGATGACATTTTTTTGTATCATTTGCCCTAATTAAAATTGTTGATCATTAGGATTTAAAGAATTATTAGTTTATTTTTTGAGTAGGATAATACTATCCAAAAGAAGAATATTGATATGTTTAATAATGTTTAATGATGATTATAATTTATTTTATCGGATATATATATATATATATATATATATATATATATATATATATAGGGTAGGGTTAAAATGAAAAGTTTTTATAATGAAAAGAATGAGAAGGATGTGTGGAGGTGGCGCACACCTTCTTGCACATCACCATGCCATGTGTCACCCCACCCCCCCACCCCCCCCACCCACCCCCCCCGAAAAAAAAAATTTCCGCAAAAAAAATTTATTTTGGCAAAAAATTTTTTTTCCATCAAATTTATTATCGCATCACGGTTATAAAATATCGCATCACAATCATAATTGTGATGCGAAGAATTTATAACCTTAATGCACTAAAATCATAATTATGATGCAAGAATTTATAATCAGTGATGCAAGAATTTATAACCTTAATGCACTAATAAGTTTTGTGCATCTTTATTATAAGTTATCGCATCATTCCACAAAAGTGTAGATTGGTGGGAACACTGACCCCGGTGCCTTTTGGCACCGCCACCATTGTCCAATTCTACGAGGAATAGCTCCCAAGAACTCTCCGGCCTGGTGGGCTAACCTGGAGTGAGCACGAGCCAAGACTCGGACCCTAAGTTCTTATTCCACAAAGTCTCCAGGTGTGTCCACGGGTTTTGGAGGTGGTACCTATATGAAACAAATGCCAAGGATGGGACTTGATCTTGGGTCAATTGACTCAAGACAAGTGCTCCAACCATCGGACTAACGCCCATTGGTAAGCCATCGCATCATAGTTAATAGTTCATTGCATCAACTATGATGCACTAAAATCAAGGTTATAACCTTAAACGCACTAAAATCACGATTGTGATGCAAGAACTTTATAAGCGTAATGCAGAAGTTATAACCTTAATGCACTAAAATCATAATTGTGACGAGAACTTATAACCTAATGCACTAATAAGTCTTGGTGCATCTTTATTATAAGTTCTTGCATCATAGCATAATAGTTAAGTCATCAACCATGATGACTAAAATCAATGTTATAACATTAATGCACTAAAATCATGATTGTGATGCGAGAATTTTATAAGCGTGATGCGAGAATTTTATAATCGTGATGCATTAATTTATAACCTTAATGCACTAAAATTATGATTTGTGACGCGAGAACTTTATAATCGTGATGCAAAGTAAAAATTTTAGCGGAAAAATTTTGGCGGAAAAAAAAATTTTTGCCTCAAAAAATTTTTTTGGCGGGAAAAATTTTTTTTCGGGGGCGGGGGTGGGGGGGTGGGGTATGGTGATGTGGCGTGATGATGATGGCGAAGGCGACACACGCCACCTCCACACGCTTTCTCATTCTTTTCATTCTAAGAAACTTTTCATAATAACCCAAACCTATATATATATATATATATATATATATATATATATATATATATATATATATATATATATATATATATATATATATTTTGTAACAAAAGGGTCCCATGCAATGCATTCCCTCATAATATACGTTTTGTCAATTTCTCTTTAAACATCACTTTCATGTTTACTAACAAAAGCTTTCAATCTATATTTTTATTTAAAAAAAAAAAAAAAAAAAAAAAAAAAAAAAAAATGAAATGACATTTTTCACCATTGTGGTTTTAAAGAGAAAGACAAGGAAAAAACATAGAATCAATTGGTAAAAGAGATGCAAAGTCCAAATAACCAAATGAGAATAAAGGTCGAAGCATGTGACACCTTTCTTTTCCATTGTTTCAAAACCTGTCCTTTATTTTTTTCCTTGTTTTGGTTTTCATTTTTTACAATATCTTCAATTTAGTTTATCATATGATATGTTCGGATATAAGTTAGCTCAATTTTTTATTTTTTATTTGTTATTGATGTATACTTGTCCATGGTCTAAAGACTCAAATAAA
This sequence comes from Chrysanthemum lavandulifolium, assembly GCA_022545495.1. Taxonomy (NCBI): domain Eukaryota; kingdom Viridiplantae; phylum Streptophyta; class Magnoliopsida; order Asterales; family Asteraceae; genus Chrysanthemum; species Chrysanthemum lavandulifolium. The sequence goes on from CM040242.1 coordinate 289,053,165, forward strand.
CAATTAGGGTATACCGGCGACAAGCCATTAATGTTGGTATATAATTCTACTAAATTTCGTCGAATGACAAACAATCCATATCCAACAAAAACTGTTGGAATTATATAACACGACTAATCATAAATATAAACAATAAACATCAAAGTAAGTGCGGGCGTGTAGTGAACATATAATGAATAATTAATTAACTAAAGAATAAAGATGCGTCACTTTTCGATTCTACCAACGAGAATCAAATCCACAACCAAGAATAGGATGAACCCTAATTAGGGTTTATAGGATTATATGAATTACCCTTACTGTTTAGTAATTCAATCCAAGATAATAACAAAGTATGTTATTCTTATGTTTTGACACACGTCTTAAACCGAATTAAAGTAATGCTAGTTTTATAAAACAAATAACTTGGTTTATAGGAAAGAGTGAATCGACACCAAGAGGTGGTGTACGATCGGTTTGGATCAAAGAAACACACACAAAACTGCTTTTAGGGTTTAGGTAATGAAGCACAAGAGATGGAAAAATAAAACCCTAGCCTTGTTTATATACTCCAACTAAACTTGGTGAACAAGTTGAGGTTGTTTCCTTTTCTTTAGGCCGATCGGTTTGGAGTCCTCAAAGGATTCCTAACCTTCCCAACTTTTGCAATTAGATCCTTTTCCATAAACATTTAACGAATCGTTAGTCCATTACATTAATTACTTAACGTCCGTTAGTTATTTCGTTTAATAAATAAATAAATATAACGTTTATATTTAATTATTAACTTTAAATTCTCATACGTAAAGTGTGCAATCCCATAGTCTCGAGTTCGATCCTAACTCACGCCTATTAATTTATTGTCCATAAACCAACAACTCCCACTGGACATATCTTAATAGAGTGATCACATTCGATTGCGTCAGCAACACTTGATGCTCTAGTACAACTCGAGCAAGGCTCCGGAAAACCTTTTAATGATTTCTCATTATTATTATCCTTTGTTTCTAATACCATGTTAAATAAAGATATGGAATTAAGTCATTCTTTATCCAACTATTCATTGCTTTCGTTATAAGTGATTGAGCAAGATTACCAAATCTTCCGAACATATTCGGGAGATTTTGGTGTGGCCACACAAACATCTTGTCAACCCTACGAGGCCCAAGAAGATTAAACCCAAATAAATTTGAAGGAACAAATTCTATCTTGACTACGAGAATAACCCACGAACTTTGCAACACTTCGTGAAACAACCCTTATGACTACGATTCACGATAGCGTTAAGTTGTTCCATCAAGTGCACTACATTCATGACACTTATCTGGTATCTCAAGTCTGAGGATAACTATTCATAATTTACTTATAACAATATCCACAAAGTAAATTATGTAGTTGGGATAAGTCCTATATTCAATCCATTGAATATCATCTGAAATTGGTATGCATTCTCATCAATATACTTTCAAGTATATTCTACCATATCTCTCATATTTGTCTTAGTTTAATGATACTCCCATATCATTAATCGACAACGGACGATTTAGAATAAATAAATTTATTCACGGATTAAACATGCAAATATAGGATACAATATATTATAAAATCAAACATACCAAGTATTTGATTTATTATAACAATTGTTTAACATCCCTTATCCAAATACCAAATAGATCAATACATGAAAATTCCAGTTGATGAATTATGCCTCAAGTAATGACAATCATACTTGTTAACAAGGCATAAATCAACCAACTTGATCTATCATAATTTTGAGAATACTTATTTCAAGAATTTCAATTAGTGAAGTCCTTGTATGTGTGCATTCAATCAATCCACATAATAATTCATAAAGTGTGAAACATCCTCTATCACCAATTTATGACGATTTAAACTTTCAAACATTTTTAAAGTTTAAAGTATTCTTATTCTTTTAATTTATAATGCAACTGCGCTCTTAGATAAGCACAACTAGGTCACATGGCCATTAACAAGGATGAAATCCTACCATGACTAGTATTGAGTGTCATCTCAATTAAACCAGCATCATTGTATACAAACAACAATGTGCCCATTAAAACTCCGTAAACTTTAATATCTTATTATGTAACGTTTGATGCTTTCCTAACTTTCAAGTTTAAAGCTGATGACAATTTGCACAACAATTGACATATTGTTCATCCATAGAATCTAGGAGCAATTCCAGGTTTTAAGGATGTAATTCTATTAGAATATTCATTACACAAGTTATCTAATAACTTTAGTTAGATATCAATGTTGTCAAATCACTTCTTATTCAAGAATGATACAACAATTTTAATACACTACATGATGTACATGATGAATCTACTGTGTCAAACTTAGACTTCATTCACGCTCTATCTTGTAAAAAATATTTATCAATTTCCCAAATGATATATCATGTTTTATTAGAATCATTTATTTTATCGCACATGTTTATTAACAATAAACATATATTCCAAGGTTGTATGTTTTAATTCTTAAATCTTATAAGTGAAGTTTCATTCCAATCTAATACTTAACATTTAGCTTACAAGGAATGTTACTTCCTATATGTTATTCAACATATAAGATTTAAAATCTTAACATAATACTCCCACTAGCTTTCGTGAATACTTAAAATTTATCTTATTTTAATTATAAATCGAAAATGGATTTAATAATTTAATATAAGAATAATTTCATAGATGCATGCATTTATCCATTCATGAATTATTGCACTGTGACACTTCCAAAGATTATATGAATTCAAAAACCTTTCAATTACTTACCGTCCTCGCCAAGTAATTTCTCAAGAAAGAGTTTTGATATTCCATTGTCATATTTCATATTAATGAAAACAAGTATGACAATTATCATCTTTATATATTTAATGTGTCTTAGGAAAGAATGTTCAATCACAATTAATTGCTTAAATATGATTAATAATCTTGTCATAAAACATGCATTAAATATGTGTATAATATTGTCCATATGATTTCTACATAGAAATTCAAACCACTAGGGTCTTTCATCTCTTTGAAGAAACTCATTTCCATTCTCTAGTCTAACTATTAAGATAAACTAAATTTCCAAAATTGATTATCTTTATGGATGACATCTTTAACATTCATAGTATGAGTAATTTACCCAATTCAATATTTGGTAATCTATCATAATGATTATCGTGTTTACTATAATCCTCAGAACTCATATTTCTCAAGATTTAAGTCAAATATCCGAGATATCCTTGCAGATCTATGAATGAAAATTCCATCATCATGAGGTCTATCATTTACATGTCTAACCTCATCATGATATTTACTAGTGTGTTTTAGAAGATTATGTATCTTGTTATTTTATCTTTCAAGATAGAAAAAAAACTCCCACTTGCCTTTTGTAATATATATAGACTATCTATATATACTTAGCAATTAGAACAAAACTACATTGTTCTCTATTTGGGACATTACAAATACACATTGATAATTCTTGACATTAGTTTGTTAATAACCTATTCATAAGTAGTTTAACAAATTCATAATCTTCAACTTTAAAACTTAATGTGATTCATCACATTCCATAATGAAATGGTGTTTTAACAATCTTCTAGATTGGAGTCATATTGAGTATATTCAATCCATACTCAATTTTCTAACCTTGTTACTTTTTAAGAAAGAAGTTATGGTTATCTTGAATCAAACAAATCAAATAAGTCGATTCTCCTAACCGAAAATACCATCAACTTGTGGTATTTATTAGAATTAATATTGTAAGACAATCTAACAATATTTAAGATAAACATATTCCTTTTGGCTTACCTATTTACCAACTAAGTCAACTTAATGGTATAATAGACTTTCCAAGCCAATTACATGCTTTATAACACAAGTACCTTTTAACCAAGTCACTTCATATCCATGTTTCAACAAGAAACATAAACTGTTATAATCCCATTATACGTTATAAATCATTGATCACCTCAATGACTTCTTGTATATGTCTTAAAATATAACAAGTTAACGTCTTACTTTATTATAAGTCTTAAAAGACTTTATGTTTATGTCTTTACAATGAATCATAAACATGTTTAACTAAAGTAATTATGAACACAACTCTTGGTTTCAATAGTAATTTCAAGTTAATTTATTTACTTCATAATAATGTAGGACTACATTATTTATTCATTTATTTATGTCATTCCAAAAATTCATAAATATACAAATTAAAGTAGTATTAGATTACTTCATTTATTTATGTCATTCTAATAATACATAAATATTTAATTTGAAGTAGTCTTATATATCATTTTGACACATGTTCTAAATACTTGTCTAATTTAGAAACTGTAAATATGTCCATGCAAGATCTCACTTTACATAGAGATTTACTTTGTTGTTGCAATCTCGCCAAGTTCTCACATGACGTATATTGTAACACCAAATGTTTCTTAAATTAGATATGTACAAATTATATTAGAATGTTAGTCTCTTACCTTGCAGCCAAGAGAATCCTTTAAATCAAATATTTATATGTTGTACCTTGCACACAATATAGATTTCTCTCACTTGTGCATGTAACAACATCATGTAGCAGATAAACAACACGACATATGTTTGTTTATGTGACTAATATGATTGTGTCATTGATATTAGCATAACTAGTAGATGTAGAACCACTTCATTGTCTAATAAGGAAACGTACATGACTATCCTTGAAAACATAAGTTTCTACAAGTGGAAAGTAATTATCTTAAGACATTCTAGAGATAATCTGAGTTACTACTAAGATGACAAAGCTTATAACTCCCATCGAATAAGAGATCATTACATTAATTCCTTATTCAAGAATAAGAACAACATACTCCCATCTGGATTTGACAACATTGTAAGTGTTTCATTAACCAAGAAAAGAAAATAGTGTTCTATTTACTTCCCACACCTTTGAAAAAGTCCATACATAACAATTACAAATGTACTTAAAGAGTGTATTCTACTATGTAGATGATGAACTATCCATCAATGCTATTAACTTGAAAATTGGGCATGCAATTTCTTTCTTAATAGTTCTACTATTCCAACAATTGTAAGTAGTACTTTTAAATGGTCAAAGCACAACAACTAGATAAAATATGCTAGTTTGTCTTTTACCAATTATATCGTAATTAGTCTATCTTCTAATTTAATAACTCGAAATATGCAATTTTCTTAACTATTAAAATTTTCTTCGAGTTATGTATTTAGAATTTAGACAATTCTAATTGTCCTATCATACCTTTCTTCATTCATGAAAGGAATAGGGTTGAATCTCACTCTTTCGCGTGAAAAGAGGACTAGGTTTATTCTTTTAGTAAGGTTGACTCTACTAAAACCCTTACAGTGTAGATCAATTTTACCAATACAGAATAACTCACGTTTACGGTTTAATGTTGCATTAATACATTTAAAGAATTAGCAAAATTCAATTTTAGTATTTTCGATAATTAAACTTTTCAAGAAAATAAAATACCCAAGGTAATATTCATATAACCATAGAATTTTCTCGAAAACTAGGATCCAAATTATCATAGGTTCATTACATCATTGATCCGCTAGCAACGAACGCATATAATAAGGTAATCATCGAACATTAATTGGCAAACAATTTCCAACTCCTAGATCATTATGGGATTTATATTTTCCAACGCTATTGCAAATATAAACATGTTTCATCCCATCTTATGCCATTGAGTCCGTGTCTCACTTCCTACTCAATTTAAGTGTCTAACTTAAAGAATCGCAAATATGTCCATGTAAGGTCCGACTTTACATAGAGATTTACCTCTCCATTACAATCTCGCCAAGTCTTGTCATGACGTGAATTGCAACTTCAAGTGTCCCTTTAATTAGATGGCATATAACTTAATTTAAAAGGGTACTAGTTTTGATTTTATGTGGTCAAATCAAAGATGTACAAAGATGTCATGCATTCATCTTGTAGCATAATTTTAATAAAAACTTTTATTACCAATTCATAAAGATCAAATTATCAAAGTTTTGATTGAGGTATTGGGTTCACCAATCAAGGAATTTAGTGTTAATTATCATCCATTATATCTGTACTTTTGCATAAGTGTAAACACTTAGTGTTTCGGATAATTACCATCAAGTGGCGCATGGAATTAAAACTAATTCGCCTTAAGATGAGCTTGTACTTTTATGGCTTACTAAGTAGCTCCATTCGAACTTACAGAGGCGAGAGGACCGGTAAGCGCAAACGCATAACCTTAGACATCCATTCAGTGTGATCGCATGCACTTAAATAACCCCTTTATAGTTCATTCGAATGGGTGAGCCGCTCACCATTGTACCAAAGTCACCAATCAATTAAACTATAGAAAACTTAACTCTTTCAAAACAAATCAAATTTCGCCATTGTTTAGTCCGTATTATTTTTCTATTCAAAATTACCCTTTGCTTAAAACGTCAGCACATAATAAACAAACAAGTAATACCAATAAAAATATAAACAACTAAAATAATGCACACATAATAAACAATTTATACGTAAACAAGTAGCCACATGCAACTTATTCGATAAAACCCTATTAATAATCAATGTCTAGGTTAAATTAACGTATATATTAATTAGGGCTTTACCTCTCAATTGAAAGTGAGCCACATACATCGACGAATCGATTATGTAAACCCATAATTAATTATATACCAAATTGCACATAATTGATTCATTAATGTATATAATTGAGTTTTCCCCAATTCAAGATTTATCATAATTATACATGTGTATAAAACTTAACAATTAATCCAATCTTAACAATTAAATAATACTACAAGCAACTATCCATGACAAACAAGCATGTATCATCATGGATATAACATAACAATTATTCAATTAAGTCACAAGATCGCATACAATTCCATGTCACATAACACTTTATTCATGAATTTATCACGTAACAAATATATTAAATCTAGGTTTCGATATTGATAACATAACAATTAATATAAACCCTAAAAAATTAGGAAATCGACTAAAAATTTTAGGTTTCCACCCATAAAAAATTTCGATCCATAATAGATTTTTAAAACCAAATTAGGGCAAAATCCTTAACCCTAAAATTAGGGTTTATATAATCATAACCAAACCCTAGAATAAATCATATCAAACACAATACAATATCCGTTTTTACGTGTTTAGTAATTAATTACTCATTAAAACCAATGACTCGTGATGCCCTTTGTTGGAATTATATAACATGACTAATCATAAATATAAACAATAAACATCAAAGTAAGTGCGGAAGCGATAGGAACATATAATGAATAATTAATTAACTAAAGAATAAAGTATCGTGACCTTTCTTGATTCTAGCCGAACAAGAATCAAATCCACAAACTAGCAATTAGGATGAACCCTAATTAGGGTTTATAGGATTATATGAATTACCCTCACCGCTTCGTAATTCAATCCAAGATAATAACAAAGTATGTTATTACTATGTTCTTGTACACACGCACTAAACCGAATTAAAGTAATGCTAGTTTTTATAAAACAAATAACTTGGTTTATAGAAAAAGAGTGAATCGACACCAAGAGGTGGTGTACGATCGGTTTGGATCAAAGAAACACACACAAAACTGTTTTAAGGTTTAGCTAATGAGCACAAGAGATGGAAAAATAAAACCCTTAGCCTTGTTTATATACCCAACTAAACTTGGTGAACAAGTTGAGGTTGTTTCCTTTTCTTTAGGCCGATCGGTTTGGAGTCCCTCAAAGGGATTCCGGAACCTTCCCAACTTTTGCAATTAGATCCTTTTCCATAAACATTTAACGACCGTTAGTCCATTACATTAATTACTTAACGTCCGTTAGTTATTTCGTTTAATAAATAAATAAATATAACGTTTATATTTAATTATTAACTTTAAATTCTCATACGTAAAGTGTGCAATCCCATAGTCTCGAGTTCGATCCTAACTCACGTCTATTAATTTATTGTCCATAAAACCAACAAAAACATGTAAGCACATCAGCTGGCAGACAATTATGCAACACGATGTGCTTACATGTTTTGTTAAATATGCAATCACACTTGAGTCTTGTAAGGCCCGTTGTTTACATTTATGCTCAAAACCAAGAAGTCAAAGGAAAAGAAGCAAAGATTTGCGCCGAGTACGACAAACATTACTTACAAACTAAAACCTTTGTTTTTAGCTAAGATAATTTCATTTCCATAAACATTTGAAACAACAATTGCTAAAAACACCACCAATTTTACAAAATTAGAATCTGTTTTTAAAATAAAGAAAAAACAAAAGTTTTTTCCCAAATGGTAACCAACACTTTTCCACCAAAAGATCAATTGAAACCTCAGAGCTTCTTCTATCTGTGCCTATAATGACAAAATTTGATTACCCACAATTTCATACAAAATCATTTATCTTTTGAATGTACAACCAAGCTCGGGTCTTTAACTTTAATGACAATTGCTGGTCCCCCGGTTCCGCCTCCTCGTGTAACAGAAGAACCGAAGATAATGACATCGTTAAACCAAAAAATGTTGAGAGAAGACAACCGCTTCGTGCTAAAATCTTACAAACTCATGGATCATCTTTTGAAAGGCAACTCGACTTCATAAACCACGGGAAGTTCGATTTGTCCTTCCTCCAACATATCTTTGTTGTTCAAATTGTAACTTATTCTTATGCGCATGACAATTGATTTCGGTATAAACACTCATTAATTAAGTAGTGAAGATAACGATCAATAAAAAAAAAGAAAATACCATATAATCGAATCTGTTATAATACTTCGCACGCACGGGGTTTTGACATAAATTATTACTAAAAATATTAGTGTTTCATCTAAGTTAGTCACTAAGTGACCCACAAATAAGCGAATGAAATATCAAAAATCGTAAATTAATAGACATCATTGGTCTTATTAATTTCATATTGTGACATATGCATTGGTCTTATCGTATGTTTTGTTTTTGCATCGATAATTTTTATAAACGAATAGTTTAATTTTATGTTGGAATATTAATTGTTGGGTTACATGTCACTATTGTTAGTTCACCTATAATAAAATTTTATAAGTTTTTTTAGACAATAAAGAACGCTAATGTAACATGTTTATAGATTTATTAACTTTTGATTTTTAAATATAACTTTTGCAAGTGGCAGTTGTATCCCAACAATGAAACTGAAACTATTCGGATAAGAAATGAACCAATACTTTTAAGCTTTACAGGCCAATACTCTTAAGATCCCTTGTTTTACACACAAATATATCAAGGGTTTGTATAAATGGTCTAAAGTTCGATTATTAGAAAGCAAATCCAAACTGTTTTAAAAAACTGTTAATTAGGTATACTGTACCTAGAGGTGGCAATTTAATACCAAATGGTTAAATTTGGGTCTAGTTGGGTAAAGTTTCTTAATGAGATGAGTCTAAATGGGTTTAGTTTATTTTAATAGATGGGTCTAGTTGGGTATAGTTTATTTTAATTAATTAATATTGATAGGTCTAGTTGGGTCAATAATATACCCACATGGGTCTAGTACAATATTTAGATGGTTTAAGTTGATTGTTAACTAAAATTATAAAAATCACTCACAGTCTAATTTTATCATTTAAATCGGTTTTATATCGCTTTGTCCATATTTTAACGGTTTTACGTTTTGCCCGTTTTACACGTCATTCTGCTTTTACGCCGCCGCTTTTTCACGCTTCCTTATGTTTTTACGATTTCGTCAATTTTTACACGCTTTTACGCTTTTGTCCGCTTTTGGACAATTTTTTACGCTTTTGCACGTCACGCTTTTAACGCTTTTATCCGCTTTACACGTCATCGCTTTTTTTGCGCTTTGGTCGGTTTATACATCGCTCCGTTTACACGCCACGCCCCTTTTACGCTTTTGTCTGCTTTTTACGCTACCGCTTTTTCACGCCACGCCTACTTTTACGATTTTGTCCGCTTTACACGTCATTCTGCTTTTTATGTTTTGGTCCATTTTTGGTAATTTTACGCTTTTGCATGTTTTGTCGGGGTTTTTATGTTTTGTCCGTTTTAACGTTTCGCCGGTTTTTACGTTTTGTCGGTTTTACACGTTCGCCGTCATTTTACGCTTTTGTCCGTTTGTACATGTTTTCGTCCGTTTTTACGCCGTACTTTGCTTTGTTACGCGTATCTTCACACGTTTTTGTCCTTTTTACGTTTACCGCGTTGCTCGCTTTATTACGCCGCCGATTTTGACTTTTTAACGTTTTGTCCGTTTTGCGTTTTAAACCGGTTTTACGTTTATATCCGTTTTACATATCGCCGTCCGGGTTTTACGCTTTTTATGTTTTGTCCGTTTGTACACACGCCGTCCGTTTTGTTACGTTTTTGCCGTTTTCACGCCGTCCGTTTTACGTTTCGTCCGTTTTACGCCGTCCGCTTACACGTTTCGCGTTTTACACGCATTTTCGTTTTGTCGTTTTACACGCCGTCCCGGTTTTATGTTTCGTCGGTTTTACGTTTCGTCGGTTTTTATAGCGGTCCGTTTTACGTTCAGTCCATTTTTACATTGTTGCCCGCTTACATGGTTTCATCCATTGTTTTACGCCGCCCGCTTTGACACGTTGTTGTCGCTTTACGTTTTCCTTTTTACACGTTGCCTATTTTTACGTTTTGAAGATGAAAACGTGAAAAAACGGACAACAACGTAAAATAACTAACGAAAACTTGTAAAAACGGATAAAACATACAAAAACTAGACGAAAACGTGCAAAAACGGACAAAAACGTTAAAAACGGATGAAAACATAAAAAAATAGCCGAAAACGTGTAAAAACGGACAAAAACGTAAAAAAAGCGGACGAAAAGGTGAAAAAACGGGCGAAAACGTAAAACATACGAAACGTAGAAACGGGTAAAAACGTTATAAAATGACGAAACCGTAAAACGTTAAAAACGGACGAAACGTAAAACCGACAAAACGTAAAAAACGCCAAAACGGACGAAAACATAAAAACATGCGAAAACGTAAAACGGACAAAATGTAAAAGCTGACGAAACGTGAAAAACGGGGCGAAACATAAAAACGGACGAAAACGTGAAAACGTAATAAAACGGACGAAAACGTGCCAAAACGAACAAAAATGTGTAAAACCTGACGAAAACGTAAAAAAAACGTCAAAAACGGACGAAAACGAAAAACATGCGAAAACGTGTAAAACGGACAAAAACGAAAAAAAAGGGACCAAAAGGTGTGAAAACGGGCAAAAACGTACTCCCTCCGTCTCAATTTAATTGTCCATATTTCCATTTTTGGATGTCTCAAAAAGATTGTCCACTTTCCCTTTTTAGTAAAAACTAGAGAATCTAAAGAGGGAATATTCTATTCGTGGTTGAAAATTAAAGTGACCCCACTTTTATTAAATTTTGTGATTTCTCTCCCGACAATTAAATTGAGACGGAGGAGTAATAAAATGCATTTAAAACGTAAAACGGACAAAAACGTAAAAAACTGGACGAAAACGTAAAACCGACGAAACGTAAAAACGGACTAAAACGTAAAACGGACAAAACATTAAAAACCCCGACGAAAACGCAAAAACGGATAAAACGTTAAAAACGGACGAAATCGAAAAACAGATGAAAACGTAAAACGGACAAAAACGTTAACAAGCGAAAACGTGAAAAACGGGCGAAAACGTAAAAAAAATGGATATTGAATACTTTTTGTCTTTGTTTACAATAATTAATTATTATGTTCCATGATGAAACAAAAAAAACTAGCAAAACCCAAAAAAACCCGACCCGACCCGACTCTTACCCATTTGTACCCATACCCATCTAGACTCATCCTTCCAAGTGACCCATCTAGACCCGTACCCATATAGACCCATACCCATCTAAGACCCAAGACCCAACCCAACCCAACCCAACCCAACCCAACCATTTTGCCACCTCTAACTGTACCAGCTTGTTTATCTAGTATAAAAGCTTAGACAATGAGTTTTTAACAAAGAAAGGCAAGTACCGTATGTTAGACATGCTCATTGCAAAACTGTATATTAAGTTTGATAGATACTGTCTATTATAACTCCAGCACTCCACACATCTACCTCAGGACCATAGTTTCATTTCAAGGACAAACATAACGGATAAGCCAAAATCGATAACCTTTAAGCTAAATTTTACTTGGTTTAAACATACAATGGACGATGTGTAACCCTGTTAAACCCAGCTACCCAAGTTCCTTTTAGCTAAGTTTTATTCTTCGTTGTTGGATTCAATTTCATCAGTAAAGGTTTCTCCATTTTTCAAGACTCCATCTTTGTGCAAATTACCCTGCAGAAACGTCTTCCATTACTATTTGTATATTACACATATGAGTGATAACTAATACGCATTTTTTTTGACATAGTACTTACGACATCCATAAGCAGTTGAAGTTCTGAATCCGAATTTTGATGTCCAAGTTTCTACAAGACCAGCTTTCAAGTCGATGCTTATCTTACCTTGCTTCTTTGTGTCCATTAGATCAAATCCTAGCCTATTCCCCGCCACTTCCTCAGCTGATAAACTCTCAGCAACTACCTAAAATTCCAGGATACCTAAACTTAATACAAACTAAACAAAAATTAAAGGACATAACCAAAATCTTGAACATATTTATTACCGTAGTGCTCTTTTCATGAGCATAGGGCTTTGACATAAGTCACACTAACGGGTTCAGCATAAATTGTACTAATCACAAGTCTAATTTATTGAATATTTGTGTATTTTTAATTTAAATATAATTATAAATAGATCAAAATAATCATAAAAGTGTATTCTTTAATTTCATTTGAATTAGAAAAACATTAATTATATATATTTTTTAATTAAAATACATAACATATCAAAAAGTTTGAAAAATATTCACATTAAATCAACCTGATTTGACATGCCACCTTATCCGGTAAAAACAACACTCATCGATATTTTGTGAGGCAGAGCTTGTTCGAGCAGGTACCTACAAATCCACAAAAAACATGATCAAAGTAGAGGTAGTAATTACGACCCATGAAATTATGTACGTCGTAAATAGATGACACGAACAAATCACCAATTACATCGATAAAAATTTCTAAAGATATATATAGTCGATTAGTACACATACTCCAATAATGTTGAAAACAGTGAGTAGTGAAATTAGTTAATAAATTTACATGGAACAGTATATATCACATTCTAATGATTTAATCAGAAGTAATCATATTGGTAATCTCCATTCATGAGCTTCATCTAATATCGTTGTGGGGTATCGCTTCAACAAAAAATCATTAGATAATTTGATTAGTTGACTTGGATCTTATTAGCAACTTTTCTGTCATAATTTCCAATATATTTATTAAGTGCAGGAAAAAAAAAAAAAAAGTGGAATAGCAAATGTTGCTCTAAGGCCATGCCACCTATTTTCGTCCATCCTAGTATTTATCATCTTAATAAACTTCCCGCCTGCCAGACCACCTATTTTGTACCTGTAATGGATACATACACTGAGTTTAAATTTGTCCTATGATCTCGGTAAAATACCACCACCACTGGCCTTTGTCACTATTGTATTTCATATTATAGAGCCGGACATCACTTAGCAGTTCCAGAATCATAATCTGAGACTAATAGGTTAGATTCAGAGTGTTTCCTTGACAAGATTCTAATCCAGTGGAGATGATTCAAAGCTAAGAAGTTCTATAAACTCAGACTAAATTAATTTAGCTGACATTATAACATAATACTATACTCAAATCTAAAGAGTATAGCGGTTCATTAGATGCAAGTGAAGGCTGGTGTGTAGCATAAGATTTGTGGAGAAATTAAGAGTAGCCCACTTTAATCCCTTTTGGTTAGGTTACTTTTGTTTTCTTAATGGCATACATTTTTGTGACATCTTATAAAGATTACCCGACTATATACGCAGTCTCAAGAAGTCAAGCAGTCCGTACTTTAATGATTCACTTGGTTATCCTTGATGGTCGATCCACGCGATTAAGTTCTACATAATATAATCAACGAATAAGTGACGCAAGCATAAATTTTTAAAGAGAATGAATTATTGAATTTCATAGATATTGTCTATTATAACTCCAGCACTCCACACATCTACTTCAGGACCATAGTTTTGTTTCAAGGACCTCAGGAGCCATGTAGTATGGACCTCAGGAACTGAAGTTCCTCTTGGTTAATGGATCAACTGATGTAAATCTTATCTTAAGTTTTTGTTTGTTTGCATTATTACACAATAAACCGGATGGGGAGGGTAACAGGCCAAAATGTGTAAATTTTGATGTTGTCGAAATGGATTGGGTTGGTCCGGAAACATTAATGTGGCAAATATGATTAGAAGTTATGGTATAATAAGGAAATATTAATGGGGAGGATAACAAATAAGGAAAGATGTAGTTCTCAAAATGTCAAAACCTCCGATTGGGGTTTTTCTTTATTATATAAAAGATTAGTATTATTGAATAATATAAGAGGTTTTATGAGTAATAAATACACTCCGGATGACTTCCCGCCCGTTAATCTATTTACTTTTTAAATGAACTGTTATTTGCTTGATGAAATACTAAATCTTGTGCTAATGCATCGGTGGAAATTATGTAAAGGGTGATGTATGACATGCTTTAGTTGTTGTAACAACCAATGCGTCTAATCTCTATGGATGCATAGTACGGTCAATATACAGTACAAAAGCCATGTTCATGTTCATGGTCATGTAACATTGATGCGCTTGTCACAGCTGAGTGAAGTCTCCAATAATTCCTAAACACAAGATAATTGGAAATCGAGTTTGTCTAATGCAAATGGTGAAAACTCATAAAAGCGAATGATAAACATACCTCATCGCTATAATTTGGGTCATTAGTGTCGATGATGCAATTATCATCATATCAAGCATTCCACCCCATGATCCTTTTCCTCCACTACCAACCTGAAAAAAGACGTTATTGTTAAACATGATGAATAAATGTGTAACCCTTTAATCTGTACACATCAAGATACAATTACCCATTTGTTTTCTTTAGCTTTGTTACTACTATTACGCTAAAAAATCCCTGTTTTGTTATTATGACAGATGTTCGGTCTTTTGACCCATAGCCAAACCGTTTTCAAGGGTAGAAACTTGAATACATGGAATGACATAAAGTGCAAATAACTAATAACGAAGGAAACAAAGACATGATTGTGTTTATAATGACCTTGAAATGAAGCACAAAGACATTGAGAAGAGTGAATACCTTTTCGAGTTATAGTTACATCGAGTGACCGAATGATGAGATCCCGCTCAAGAACCCAAAAATAAGTTAGTGAACTCCTTGAGCAGGTGTCAACCTGAAAGACGATAACAACCAAATTTACAAATTAAGAACAAACAAAATAAACATGAAAAGACAACACAAGAGTATGTACAAAACCATATAGTAACAGTCTTAATGACGAACCTCTTGGTGGATTTCCTTGATGGATAAAAAATTAAATAGTTATAAGGAAAAAAGGTCAAACATGTCGAAAGTATACAAAATTGTAATTGTAATGCATAAATAAAAAGTCACATATGATGATGATCATCATTTTATTTAATAGATAGTTTAGTATTTAATTATATAATAAAGATGGCGATGAGGATCTTGAACCAAGTACCTAGGACAAAAGCAAGAACTCAATCAAAACCTTTTGTGGAAGAACTCAATGAAACTACATGTGCTTTAGAAACATTGAGGATCATATCAGATCAAACCTCGTAGCCTAGTTGCTTCAGTTCCTACAACAAAGATTAAAAAAAATAGTAAAATAAATAATATAAAATTCTCACAGAGTAAGATAAGATGGACGCAAGCATTAAAGTTTGCTAGTATCAAGTTTCCATTTTGCCTGGCTTATATTGTATGACATTATTGAGTAATTACTTGTATGCTGCTAAATGTATGTATGTGTGCTTTATTTGATAAAAGGATGCATATCAGAAAGAATCATAGTAACTCATAATACATAGTACTTCTATTTTTGCTTGAATACCCACACAACCCGACCCGCAATACCCGTACACGAAACCACCCGTACCCGACATATCCGAAGGGTCAGGTATCAGGTAAAATTTTCTAAGCTCTAAACCCAAATAACCAACCCGTTTAAGGGATTATACAAAAAATTAGAGCACATGTTATACCTTCAAATTATAAAATCAAAGAAAAAACCAAACATGTACAGGTTATAAGGTTTGGGTGAGTGCTGAGCTTAAATATGACCCACTAAATAATAGGCAAAACTTCAACATGTAATCATCACAAACAAATTGTTTAACTCTCAAAATGACCAACGGAAGCCACCAAACTAACTAAAGGTATTGAATCAGATTAAAATCACCTAAAATCATATGGACATATAGGCATTAAACACCTCAAAAGTAACCATCCTACTACCATTAACAATAGCATTGAATTTAACCTATTTTTTTGGAAGTTTTGTTTGGACCAACACTTAGTTCGAGTAATAAAATGAGGGCTTGGCTGATGGTCTTTATAATGCTTGAAGACTTGAAAGGATATCCAACCGTAATACTCTTATCAATACATTTAATATCGGTAAAACAACGGCATTAAGAGTAAACACACAATTTTCGATATTTTAAATGTGAAGCCATCTTACACTTCATGATACCCTAATGATATCTAAAAGTGGTTGCATAACAAAAGAGGGCATATACTTTGCATTAAATAATGTGATTAGTTGCAACTATGAGGGTTATTATGATTTTACCATATCCGGTTTCATGTACTAAAAAAAAGATAACCATGGTCATATAATTGTCCTTTATTACTAAACTGATGAAAATATGTGCTACATTAAGAGCTTAAAACCGTAATAGCCGATGCATATGAGACAACATCGGGGGAACAAAAGACTTGTGCATGGTTCTCAAATCTACGATTAAGGGGATAGTTGTATCAAACGGTAGCATGATCAAAACAGTTCGGGTAACAATATGTATTTTATGTTCGGGTCGTCTTTGACATAAGGACACTAAATCAATCACTTTAATAAGAGGTCATAAAACTTTATATATGCAAATGCTAATTACGTAAAATCAAAGCTTAACAATGAGACGATTAATTATCAAAAGTATTGAAATCTTTTAAAAGGCCCTTATCTGGAAAAGTGCTTTAGGCCTCACGTAACCTTGAGACGGCTCTGTTTATGTTATGTAATTTTCTTGTATCTGTACATGGATTAGTTATGCAATTACCATATGTACCAAAAATGGTGATATATGTGGCTTATCGTATATATTTGCATTGATAATAGATTAGCATCGGAACAAAAGAGTTTCAAGGCATATAAGAAGTGAATGACGATAATTAAAGAATTGATATGTGCATACTTTGTTGTAATAATTACATGTTGAAGTTTTGCCTAAATAGACCATTGTCAATATTATATAAGCCCATAAGTGTCAAAATAAGCCACAAAATTGTGGCTTATGTTATATAAGCCGAACACATATAAGCTAATAAGCCGTATATAAGTTTAAACAAACACCCCCGCAATCTCCGAAAAACTCTATAAACTGAACTTTCAATTAAAAAAAACACCAAAACAATCCTTAACTTGATTTTGTAGCTAAATTTAAAGACTCGTACATATCACAAACCTATACGATAGACTATGTTAAAGATAGAGATTATATCTACCATCTTTTTTCTTGATATCACATTGTGCAATATTACATTGTTCAAACCAGTTACATATTAAGTTAAAAAATAGACCATTAATTATATCAAAGATTTCTTTGACGTTAACAATTGATCTAACAATATAATCGCAAACAGGCAATTTATATACTTGTTCTCTTTTTTTTGGTTATTGGTGCTCCACAAACGGAAGGTTAGATACTTAGATGAATTGGTGGTTGTGTTCCGGTGGTTGGATAGTGTGGACATGGAGGGTTTTGTTCTCTTTGTTCTCTTTTTTTTGAAGCGATTTTCTTTCTCTTGATTTACATTTTTGGCCAAAACAATAAAAGAATGACAATTAGATACATGTGTATTTTTAGTTTTTTTTTACATATATCAATAAAAAAACGAATTTAGCAAATTTTATGTCAATTTAGGAAATATTTAAGTATTTTTTTATTAAACATCTTTAATAAAAAATGATAATTATTACCTAATAAGGTATGGTTTGATTTTTTTGAAATATAAAATTCCCGCTAGGGGTTTTGTTTTATTATATAAAAGATGTAATTTTTTTAAACTTTTGTAAACTTTTTGTAACCTTGATGTATTTTTTTAACAACTTTTCCCGAATTAGATGTTTTGTGATGTAGAACACTACCGATATCTAATTTCAGAGTAATAACATGATTGATGTATGAAGTTGAAAGTCATAGATTGTAAACATTCCAGAGCATACCCGATTACATCATTTAATGATTGCAATGGATCGGTGAACAAAGATTGTAATTAGTGTGTGTAACGTTATTATAATGTCCTCATAATGAATTTACCATACTTTTATTTATAACCCAAACATAATGATGGTATGAATACAAGAGTGACAATGTTGCTGAACAGAGGAGCAAACATTGTGTTAATAAATTTTTTGGAACAACGTCGTTTTCTTTTTGATTTTGAACTTTTAAATTTTATTTGTAATTGTAGAGTAAAACAGAAATTTAATTTGGGTCAATTTTAAGAAAATAGATAATAAAAAGGAATGCTGACCGATTTGCATATCTTGTCGTAAGTATATTGCATGGAAGGCAGTGTTTTATTCTTTGGACTAGCTTCAGGATTGCTATATTCAGCATACCAACAATTCATGTTCACAAAATGGATGATATTATAATTTATTGAATACTTCTTATTGATCATCTTGCCATTGTTATTCGAGTTTGGCATCTAATATTGTCATGCTTTCAAAAAGAAAAACAATGTATAGAATTAAAGGACATAAACAATATGGATTGCCACAACCAAGATGTTTTGTGTCTAAAACAACTTTTGCTTATTTACTTTTGTGAAAACCACGTATTTAATCATCAATCCCACATCGTTCAAAGAAGAACTAAGTCTTTACTAGCATTGTTGACGTTCAGCATGGATTTCTATAGTTATCAACTTTTTATGATTTAAGAAATTACATGATTTTTTTATACATAGTAGTAGTGACATGAGAATATTTGGACTAAAAAAATACAGTTTGATTTTATTTTGGATGTTATAATAATAACAACTAGACGAGTATCCGTGCATAGTAATGTATATGTCCATGTTTCGTGCGTCAACATGCTCGTAAATTCAAAAGTCTTTACTAGCATTGTTGACGTTCATCATGGATTTCTATAGTTATCAACTTTTTATGATTTAAGAAATTACATGATTTTTTTATACATAGTAGTAGTGACATGAGAATATTTGGACTAAAAAAATACAGTTTGATTTTATTTTGGATGTTATAATAATAACAACTAGACGAGTATCCGTGCATAGTAATGCGATTTTTTATTGTTTTGTGTTAAAAAAAAGTTTATGGTTTATAAACGAAAAATAATAAAAGTTTGAAGATTTGAGGATTGAACATAATGTTTTGGAACCCGGGTGGTTCAACCAGTTGAAACGTTCCGGTCGAAAAATGGGTCGATTTAAACCGAGTCAACCTGACAGGTTGGGTCAAAAATGGTCAAATTAAACCGGGTCAACTGTCCGAGTTTGAAGTGTCCCGGGTCAACCCGGTTTTCGATATGTATTAATAGTTTCCTTTTGAAATATAGGTTTACTTTATATATAGTATAGCAGGGTACTCGCGCGTTGAGGCGACAGGTTCCCTGTGACGATAAACTGGAAAAATAGATCTCGATGAGACATGGTTCACCAGTTTGTATTGGTTTCAACGGGTATTCTCTGGTTCATTTTCGGATGGCTTTTATTTGTTAGCAGAAGAACGTCCGGTATATTTTTTGTATTTCGGTATTTTTTTTATATATATATTTTTTTAATATTTAATATTTTTGTAGGAGATTGCCTTGATCATTTTTGCCATGCGGTAATTGCATTATATGGTCGAGAGTTCTTACGTAGGCCGACAACCCATGACGTTGCACGGTTATTCGAGGCACATCAAGAAAAACATCACATTCCTGGAATGCTTGGTAGTATTGATTGTACACATTTCGTTTGGCGCAATTGTCCTAGGCATTTGAAAGGCCAATATAAGAGAGGTGATCACCAATACCCGACTATTATGCTTGAAGCCGTCGCTTCAAATGATTTGTGGATTTGGCATTCGTTTTTTGGTCCTCCCGGTGCAAACAACGACATCAATGTTTTGAATCAATCTCCGTTGTATCTTACTGAGCGAAATGGAATGGCGCCAAACAGTTCATTTACTATAAATGGACGGCTTTACAAACGTGGATATTATCTTGCCGATGGAATCTATCCTACGTATTCAACGTTGGTTAAAGCATATAAGTTTCCCACTGACCGAAGGAAAAGAGATTCAAGAAGCTACAAGAGTCTGCAAGAAAGGATGTCGAACGAGCTTTTGGGCGTCTTAAGGGAAAATGGATGATTCTCAGTCGTCCTCTACGGGCTATGTCGGTCGAAAAGAATCGACTCCTCGTTTATGCGTGTATTATACTATGCAATATGATTTTAAAAGACGACGAGATGGCAATATCACCGGTTCATATAATGGATCAGCCGGTAGCGCCAGTTTACGATGACAGTGCACTACAAGAGTTAATCGACGAAGATATCCATAATCGTCTACGATATGATCTTACGGAGCATGTAGCGGCTCTAGACTTAGCATACCTCGATTACTAGTATAATTTTTTTTTATTTCAACGGCGATGTAATTTTCTTTTTTTTTAAGTATTATGTAATTTTTTTTTTATTATTAATGAAATATTATGTTTTTATTTAATTGTTTAATATAATTATGAAAAAAAAAAAAGTGAGTGAGGTATGGAATGACCATTACCACTAAAAAACTATGGTGAGGTATGAGTGAGGTATGAGATTAGATAGAATGATATTATTGATGGGTGGTGAGGTATGGTGAGTTATGGTTGCCACCCCCTAATAACTTGGCCTTGTATGTGTGAATATGTAATGACATTATATAAAATCCACAATTAGTTCTATTGTCGCTATTGCTTTAGTATTCGTGTTTAAAGGGCCTCATTTGCGATAACGAACAGGCCCTTAAAATCTACGGACGGCCTTGATATTACGTAAGTATTTTATGCAAAACCAAGGTTGTAAAAATCGCTAGGCGCTAGTGAGGCGGTTGGTAGGCCTAGCGATTAATCGGTTAGCGAGGATTAATCGAGGATTAATCGGATTGGAATTTTATACACAAAATTGTAATATTAGATACTATATTATATTATATGTATGAGATAAGCATAGGGCATCAAAATTTAAATATTTCAGTGTTCAAATATAAACATAATATATAATTCTTCAAAGTTTAAAGTCAAACATAGATATTATTCGGTTTGTAGACCATTTTTAAGCGATCTTTGGCCGATTTTGTTCGATTAATCGGTTTGTTGACCCATTTTTAAGCGATTTTGTCTGATTTTTAAGCAATTTTGTTGACCAATTTTTAAGCGATTTTGTCCGATTAATCCGATTAGACCTATTTTTTCCGATTAATCAGTTTGTTGACCGATTTTTAAGCGATCTTTGACCAAACCGATTAAATAGGCCGATTATGATAAATCAAGGCGCTTAGTGAGCGATCAACGATTATGCAGGGATTAATCGGCCGCCTGGACCGATTTTTACAACAGAGTGCAAAACTAATAAAAATGTGGCATCTTTTTAAGTGAGAGCGCGTGTGAAGACTGTCAGAAACCCATCCGAGAATCCTCTAAATGTTGGCCTTCAGTTATAGGTTTAAGATTTATAGTTGTCTTTATTTGTTGTGTCTCTTGACCAAATTCATTCAAAAGTATCAAGATTTTAGTCCCACATGGGTCAAAGTATAAAAATTATGGTTGATTAAATAGTGGGTGTGTATGATTCACCCAAGTTGAGATTAGCATTATATGCTCGTATGTGAAGGTCATGATGGTAAATATAAATTCACCGTCATGCCCTTGAAATTGCGGGCAATTCATACAAGTTCTCAATTTTTTTTATGACTTTGATGTATGCCATCTAATGTAATTGGTACTCAAACCTTTCGTGACTTTAATTTCATAGATAAAAGTCATAGAGTTGAAATCTTTCATTTTTTGAGGCCTTGAGGGGAAATATATTTATATAAATTTTTGACAATTGAGTAACCTGAATGACAACTTTTAAACTTTAGTGATTTAGGACAAGTTCTCAATTTTTTTTATGACTTTGATGTATGCCATCTAATGTAATTGGTACTCAAACCTTTCGTGACTTTAATTTCATAGATAAAAGTCATAGAGTTGAAATCTTTCATTTTTTGAGGCCTTGAGGGGAAATATATTTATATAAATTTTTGACAATTGAGTAACCTGAATGACAACTTTTAAACTTTAGTGATTTAGGACAAATTTCTCGCAAACTTTAGTGACTTTTTTGTATAATAACACATTGGTTTATATGTGATTCTTTTATACAATAACATTAATATGAGAATATTTGATATGCTACTCTTTTTGTGTTTTAAATGTTAGTTCCTCGTAGTTCTACAACATGCATTTGCTAAAAGTTATACCCAAATCCTAATACCATGAAAATATACTACTTTTTTTGTCTTTTAAATCCGACTTGAAATTTACTTTTTTACTTCTTATGTTCCCACATCGCTTAGGATAAAACTGGAAATAAGGGTCCAGCTATAAAAATTGGTTAATCCACTTTTGCATAAAGCCTCATGTCTTCCATCATGGTCCAGTTCAATCGGGTTGGTATAATGAATAAGATGACGTTATGGCACTATGAAAATATTACTGCGTTTTATTAGTATTAGATTACACCATCAATATTTTGTTTTCTAATAACTTGTATGAAGTTTTTTATTCCCATATCGATCAAAGAAAAAAGAATTTGTTTGTTTATATACTATGGTTTATCATCACTTATAAATTGATACAAGTATTATGTAGTCTTAGTGTCCTTTTATCATCACAGATACATATTTCACGTGATGATGTATTGTTATACTATGGTTAATTCATACAAATTGTCAACTTTTTGTAACCGATATGTCTTTTAATATAACTAATAGTCAACTTTTTGTAACTGATATGTCATTTAATGTAACTAATATTTTTTTACGACTTCAATTCGATATTTTCTTTTGTGATTAACAAATCACTTGATTTCGAATTTCATTCAAAGGTTGTACATGAAAATAGTCAACTTTTTGTAACCGATATGTCTTTTAATATAACTAATAGTCAACTTTTTGTAACTGATATGTCTTTTAATATAACTAATATTTTTTTACGACTTCAATTCGATATTTTCTTTTGTGATTAACACATCACTTGATTTCGAATTTCATACAAAGGTTGTACATGAAAATATGAAACCTTAGCTTCCGGATCAACTATGTAAGACCTATGATGAAACATCAAACGGTCGGTGAATGCATATTAAGATTACGTATATACATATTATAGTGCATACCTTCATTTTGATATGATGTTAATACCGAAAATTTAGTGACCAGACTACATTATGGTTTTATCGATATCAAAATGAAGGTATGCACTATAATATGTATATACGTAATCTTAATATGCATTCACCGACCGTTTGATGTGTCATCATAGGTCTTACATAGTTGATCCGGAAGCTAAGGTTAATACCGAAAATTTAGTGACCAGACTACATTATGGTTTTATCGATACAAGAGTGACGGTGTTGCAGTGGGGTGTTGCAACGGTGAACAATGATGTCAATGAAAATAGTGTAAAGCGCTTGTTCTTTATATAATCTAAAAGTAAATTTGGACTTAACTTTATATAAACTAAAACTACACCAAAAGTATATTAATTAATCAAATTGGTGAAACTTTTAAGTTTCCAGTGAAATTGATGTGCGTGAGAAGTACCCAACTCCACTTGTGTTGTCACTAAATAGTTCCGTATCAATTTTATCATACCTTGAAAAGAATCAAACAATGTGTAAGAAGTTAGATACTTTTGTATGTTTACTTTTATGAGAACTTGTTTTATACTTTTCAATCCCACATCGATCAAAGAGATTATATATTGCTTTATTATATACTTTGGTTGAATTTACCTACTCAAGTTAAGATTAATGCCATTTATCTATAACAATATTGTGGACATGATTAAAGCAAGCACTAATCAATATCCATATATTTGTTAATTCTTAACTTTTTTCTGTTCAATCAATCAATACATATATATGAGATATATGAGACTAAGCATGCCACATCACTAATGTTTACATGGCTCAATAATGTTGACATGGCGCAACATTTGATTAGGTGGAAATGATGACTAGACACTATTTCCAGTAAATAGTGTAAAAAATTTGTAACTTGCATGATTCGAATCAATACATATATATGAGACTAAGCATGCCACATCACTAATGCTTACATGGCACAATAATGTTGACATGGCGCAACATTTGATTAGGTGGAAATGATGACTAGACACTATTTCCAGTAAATAGTGTAAAAAATTTGTAACTTGCATGATTCGAACACTGGTCTTGACATCCACAAATGAGCAACTCAACCAGTGGATCAATTAACACAATGTGATACAAAATTGCATTCCTCTCTAATCAATATACAACCATTACTCTGCTTGCATTCAAAGTTTGAAATGCATCAACCAACCAATTTTAAATGGATTAAAAAGGTCAAACACATAACTCCTCTTTAATATTATCTCCAAAAGATCGCTGTCATATTTACTTTCAAAGAAAACGTTTCATCTAATATTCAATTTCAAAACCAAAATTAGGGTTCTAGCAACAAGATCGGTTCGCTATTCACCATGCATATTTAACGCGGACACCAAAACTATGTTCGCTTTTGCCTCCTACAAACATGCATCCATTGGTATATTTTTTACTACTACTTCACTTTAACCGTATGTTCTAATGTATACTAGGATAGTGATATAGGTTTTGGTTTTGTTTTAAGTGAATTATTGTGTTTAATAAAGTTTCAAGATTGGTTTTTTGTTGTGAATTTGTTATGTCGACAACAACAAAGATCCTACAACTATAACGTATCAATACGTATGAATTTTGATTACTTATTTGTTTAAAATTTCAAGATTTTGGCAAACCTTTTAATAGTGTGCGATGATGAATTGGTGACGTGTGCGATCAAAGAAGGGTTGGACACATGTCTATGTTCAGTTCACGTTCGATTACACTTTACTGTGAGAATCAAAAAGGTATGTACATGATTTGGGTTAAAATTATTATATTTTGATTTGTTTAATATGTGTGTTTGATTGCTTATTGTTAGTATTTTTTTCTATTTGGTTATGATTTTTGTGTTCAAAATGCAACAATAGGTTCTTCAGGTTTTAAGTAAGCAAGAATTTTGTGGGTTTGACTAAAGAATAGATTGGCGAGCCCGTTTAAAAAGAGGGTGATATTTTTGGATTTTATTGCAGACTTTGATTTTCGGACTCGGCCAATGGGAATCGAAGCAGGCAAACAGGTTTGTCAAATCGTATATACTCCCGCGGAAAGGTCGGCTTTAATTATCATTGTTTCGTTTGTATAGTTATAAATCATTAGACTCGAATTATAATCGATGATCTCACTTCTCGAACTTCGATCTGAGACGAAAGTAAGTTGGGATGTAGGATTCAAAAATGTTATAACAGTTGTTTGCTAACCAGTTGTACCTAAAAGATGGGTCTCGGTTATCTCGTTAATGTGATTACCGTCTTTCATTTTTCAAATTGTCATTGATATGACGATGATTAACCGGATTTTATTGCAATTTTCTTCTTCTTGCACGTTCATCGAAAGACTCAAATGTGACGGAAAGATGAAGGTGCTACTTAGAGGAAAGTACTATGTTGGTCTATGGACAATGGACACATATGATTTAAAAGTTATTTCATTTGTAAAAGTAAGCGATCCGTGCATATCTATGCTACTCATACATATCATTATTTTGTTCATGTTTAAATAGTGTCTTTCAAAATGGGTATGTGCAATTATCCATGCATATGACTCCTTTATCGTGTAATCACGGTGTTTAAAGGTTTGTGTAATTTGGTGTAGTGGTATGACTAACTTATTTTATCCGTTTGCAGAAATTTGTTGCAGGAGTAGATACTAATACAGTGATGTTGATGCCTGCAAGGGCCTCTAGAGTGGTAAACCAAGTCGCAATACACGCTGCTACAGTAGGACTGTATACTGACCCAAGAGAGGTATGAAATTTTTGCTGCAAATGTTGTTATTGTTGTACATTAACTTAGGCATAAAATAATATTGCATTCCTGGATTGTGGCTAATGGAGATAACGGTATAATTTTTTTTTCCTTTTGTAAAGGTTGTGGTATATATGTGTAACATGTTAGGATGCGTTGTTGATAATGGATGCATGGTGGTACTGCGCCGTTCCCTGCTCTTGAGTTGGTGGCGAACCCATCATCTGTCTCAATTACTCCAAAAAAAATTATAATTTACGCTGCTCATTCTTAATAGACAATCAACACATTTGTGAATCAAAATATTAAATTGCAGCGTCAATTGATCTGGGGTTCATGTGTTGCTAACTAGGACGCCAAATAAAAAGGTGACAGCTTATTTCACTCATTCGTTAGTTCTAAAATAAGGGGGTGTTTGGGACTTATTATTATTATACTATGAAAATGTAGTGAGTAGTGTTTTGGTTTGGTCGTGTTACAATAAGCATAAGTCGTTTGAAAAAGCCAGCTTATATAAGCTTATAAGCATAAGCTTCAAAAGTACTCGAACGTAGGGTAGTTGATAACGTGGTGAAATAATTATGTACATGATATTCCTGCCCAATTTGTCTCAAATGCATATCTCATGAACTCCGAAGGTTGTAAGCGCACTTATCTACGTCTTCTTACGCTTAACTGATACTAAAAATATCCACAGTGACACTGAAAATTTCTTAACTCCAGGGCTGTAAATGAGGTTGAATATCAGTCATTGGTTGATTTGCGCCGGCTCCTTCTAGACTTAATTTCACAGCTTTTAGATGTTGTATCACAAATCATGTAATTAGTACTTTAAACTTAGTCTTGAAACTGCCGGTGGCGCGCAAATCAATCCATCATATTGCTTTTACATGTTGGTGACACCCTTTCGCTTTTATGAATCCAAGATACCCGCTTTAAGATTGTTTAATTTAGTTATCGAAATTTTTAGTCAAAGAGACATACGATATCAGCTTAACACTTATCACGTCCCTTATCTTATCGTCTTTTCGTGCATACCGGACTAACGCGTTTGATTTTTTCGACGGTGTTATCCGGCATGTGGTCGCACCTATCCCGAAATTGCCGCACGTAATGTATTGACATCAACATCGCAATGACGTCAGCGGATGTGGGAGACCATAGGAAGGTAAATTGTCAATCGAACTTTGTAATGTATTTATTTGTTAACGGTCAGTATATAAGCGATATATAACAGATGTTCGAAAGGATACAGGAGGCCGAATCATGAATAACAACCCAACCACCAATGTGTTGCGATGACATGCCAGACGGGAGCATAATTCCACCTCCGCTCATCGATGAACTTGCGGATAAACAAAGGCCCAAAGTCGAGACAATGTCGTGACCATTCGTAAGGAGTTATTTTCGAGTTCGAGACGGCGTAAATTGGGCCCGAGGTGAAAATTCCAAACATGATCGGCGGCGCAAACGGACCAACACCGGATCTTGAAATGGTTAGTGTGCGAAGACGATAATGCACAAACCTGTAATATGTAAGGAAAAAGGTAGGAGCATCGGTATTGCAATATGTGGAATGCGCTCTAGCGATTAACTGTTAGATCGTAAACTCACATGCTTCACGCTACTAGCCACTGGCCATGCCATTCTTTGGTAATGAAAAGTGGCCATAATTTTAGTAACTACTAGGATTACAGCCATGGCTTATTATCCCAAAGTAACGTCAGTCGGGCCTTCTTTCATAGTTACATATACGTCGATATTTCCTTTAGGTTTGTGCCGATAGTTTGCCATTGTAATTTTGCCCGTGTTTTGGTTTCGGAAGGAGCACCGCCGAATGAAAAGAGCGAGAATCGACAAGCACCCAATTGAGGTATTGTTAAATGCGACAAGTGTTGTGTAACTGTTAATCCCAATTTTGTTTTGCGTGGTTAATTATAGACCGTATTTCGAAGAACGAGCTACTAACTATTCATGTTAGATGAACTTACATAATATAGGCCAAAATAAGGTAACCTTCGATGAGTTTATCTCCTCCGCTTCGCTTACTCACACTGTTATACTTTTGGATTTGTTTAGATATGTGCTACTGGGAAACTCGCTTGAATGGACGCTCAGTAAACTGTCAAAGGCTAGGAAAGCCGCAGAAACAAAACTAGACAAAAGTCAAGTTGACGGTCTCAAATGTAACACCAAAGGTGTCAATGATATATTTTCCTTCACTATAAGCTTGAATTTCATAAAAGGTGTATAATCTCATAACTTTGAATTTGTCTAGCGTGTCATAGATCCGCTCCATAATGATTCAATCATCACCGCCACCTTCCGCTTATCACGAATAATCGAGGAGAACACGAGGTTTGGACTAGAATGATATAAAGAGTTGAGCATCCTGTGTCACTGTTCATGACCTTCAGCGAAAGCTTGGACAGGAATAAAATTAACTAGCTATCGGGCCTTAAGAAATATAACTAATTTATACCGCTTAAGCAACTAACCAGTTTTACCATTTAGCCTGATATTTCCATTTAATCTTTATCTTTCATCTATGATCTCTATAAATTTTGTTAACCAATGTGGCTGCTTTACCTTCTATCATAATTATCCAAAAAAGGATAAACCTTTTTCAGCAACCTCATTTAGCCATTTACATATATCTTTGTTTTCTTTTCACGTAAAATTTGAAGTGATGTTCAAGAAACAAGAAGACATGTTCATTAATTCGATTTAAGGTTGTCAGAAATGACCTCCTCAA
This sequence comes from Chrysanthemum lavandulifolium, assembly GCA_022545495.1. Taxonomy (NCBI): domain Eukaryota; kingdom Viridiplantae; phylum Streptophyta; class Magnoliopsida; order Asterales; family Asteraceae; genus Chrysanthemum; species Chrysanthemum lavandulifolium. The sequence continues at coordinate 289,082,315 of CM040242.1, forward strand.
AGCATGTTAACCTCACTATTACAACTTATGTAACGACGGCGAATGTAGTTATTGTACTAACAATAGGAAATCGGTTATTGCATTCATCATTATATATATTCGAAATGATCATTATGAAGCTCGCATAAATAAGGACCATCCATTTTATCAACTCACTTTTCATTGTTCTTTTTACATATATTACGTGAACATTTTTCTTTTTTTCTTTACAATTTTTGTGTTTAAGATATTTTCCATTATTCATTATTACGTATGTCCATTTACATTTCGTCAAGCAGTCGATTATAGACTCTCTCCCCCCTGGCGACTTGGGCGATCACCGAAACCCTTACTACTCCACCAATCGATCTTCTATCTTCTCCATTACAACACTGAATTAAGCGTCGATTATAGCTTGTGTATGATCTATCTTTATTCGGTTTTTGTTTTTGCTTAGATTCTTGATCGATTGGCTTTTGTTTGGGTTTTCTTCTGATCGCTAGCTAGGGTTTGATCATTATCGGTTTGGTTGTCATTACAAATCATTCTACCGACCTGATCTCATCACCATATCATGTAATCACTATTGCGCTTATGCTTATAAACCCTAGTTGTTAAACTAGGGTTTTAATTGTTTTGTTTGAAGACCAGACTTTATTTTCTTCTTGTTTTAAGGTTTCTGATTGTTGTGATGTCGAATTTGGGAGAGGAGATTGGTGGTATGCCACGGCCTGGGATAAGTTCTGATGGACAAGTGGAGCCGGTTTCACTTGGTTCAAGCCCTATTCGTGACGCATCTAGTCATGACATGCCTGAGGGTCATGATACTTTACTGAAAATTCGTGCTATTGAAAAACAAATCTTAGAGGGAAAACTTGTTCTTGTGGGTGACGATGGGCAACCATTAAAACCAACCGGAACAGTAGATGCTACTACTTCTACTGGGGCTAATCCGTTTGAGCATCTTAAGGTGCCGCAGTCACAGAAGGAGCTTGAGGAGATGCTTTCTGCTATCGGTTATTCGAAACCTCCTCAAGATACAAGTGGTCCTATGGCTTCTAATGTTAATGCACATGGGGCTATTGGTATTGAGAAGGATGGTGTGCATGCTTTGAAACAGCCTGCTTCATCGTATGCTGGTGTTACTTCTACTGAACCAATGAAACACATGTCTAACTTTCGAGGTTGGAATGTAGTAAGAAAGCTAATGGTGTGGATCTTTCGTCCCGATGAAAGGGGTTGAAGAGGTAAACACTAGGTTTGAGAATACTTTATATGGGTATTTCCTTGGTAAACGCCTTGCTTTTCCGTTGTTGATTACTTTGTACGCAATGTGGGCTAAGTTTGGTATACAAAAGGTAATGATGAATGCAAAGGGTTCTTCTTTTTAAGTTTAATTCAAGAAAGGTGTTGATGACGTTATTGAAAACGGTCCTTGGTTGATTAATAATGTACCTATTATTCTTAAACCATGGACGATGAACACCAACTTACTTAAAGAGGATTTGACCAATATCCCGTGTGGGTTAAATTCCATGACGTTCCTCTTGCTATGTTTTCCGATGATGGCCTTAGTCTCCTTGCCACATTGATAGGCACGCCTAAAGGTTAGATGCCTTCACTAGCCAAATGTGCAAGGACCGTGTAATGTAGTAGTTTTGCTAGATGCATGATTGATGTGAAGTCGGATGAGCTTCTTAGTGACGACCTTCATCGTTGAGATTCCGTTACTTGATGGGTGGGGTCGACTATCGAGACGACACGGGTTGAATATGAGTGGAAACCACCGCATTGTGATAAATGTAAGATTTTGGTCATACTCCTATTGATTGTCCTAAAGTTGTTGAACCTCCTACTCGACCTTCTAAGCGTGCTAATGATGGTTTCAAGACGGTTAATAATAGTAAGAAGGAAAGCAAGGAGGTCTTCTATTCGGGTCAAGGAGGGTTTTCAAACTGTTGTAGGTAAACAGTTTCAATACCAACCCAAGAAGACTCCTCCCGAACCTAAGAAAGTGGTAGTCACTAAGAAGAATGCTCGATGCGGCTAGTTCGAGTGGAACCAAGATCACTACATCTAACCGGTTTGATGCTCTTAATATGGAACATACGGATGCGTCGGTATTCCTTCTAATGACACTATCAAGGATGTGGATTACGGTTATACAATGGAAGTTAATAAAGATAAGTCTACTAAGACAGTACAAGATCACAAGAGCCTCTTGTGAGTGATTTCAAAGAGATGGAGTCGGAGTGGCTCCTCAAACTAGTGATTCTTGTATACCGCCCGCCTCTACTAAGAGAGTTAACCTTTTTCTAAAGTGGGAGAGATTGTAGTGTCCGATTCAAGATGAGGTTGTTGCTAACCCATTTGATGAGTCTGCTAATATATTTGGTGGTGGCCAAGAGTTTGAAGATGAGTATGATGACTATGATTTCGATGACTATGCTAAACAGTGTTCGTGATCTTCCGGGAATTTGGATGCTTTTAATGCCATGTATGGCCCAACGCTTCAAGGTCCTAGGAAGTAATTTTTTCTTTGTGTCATATGTTATCATTTGAATAGTGGTTTGTTTTCTTGGTTAGAAAACAGGAAGTATCTTGTTATGTAAGCTCTATGCCTATGTAACGGGCTGAGATATGGGATTTCACTCATATCCATTGTACTTAAACGTTTTATTTGGTTAATATATTTACCAGGGTGCAGGATTACTCCCCTTTACCCAAAATACATTTCGTCAAGCAATGTTATGAAGCGAACCCGCCCATTGGGTGGGTTATGAAGCTAGTTTGAATATAAGTTATCAACTTTTTGTCATTTAGATGATTTACCAGCATGTTAATTATATGAACATTATAATCCGTTAATTATACATCTTTTTGTAATGGATTTGTTTGCTTATTTAGTGATGTCATCTTTTATACCGGCTACTGATTGAGTTAAGGAATTCACATAAGAAGAATGTGTACATTTGTTTAGCTTAAGGAATTAACTCACATCCATTTTAAAGTTTAGACCCAATACTTTTTCTTAGTTGAAACATATTGAATTAACCGGCCACGGTAAGAATTTAGCTAGACATAATTAGAACATGTATGCGCCTTGAATCTTTTGGATAAATGAATACATTATGCATCCCACATAGGTGAACTATAGCAAAAACGTGTAAAAACGGACGAAAACGTGTAAAAACGAGCGAAAACGTGTAAAAACGGACGAAAACGTAAAAAGTATTTAAAACGTAAAACGAAAGCGAAAACTCGCAAAACGGACGAAAACGTAAAATGGACAAAACGAGGAAAACGTAAAAGCAGACGAAAACATGTAAAACGGACAAAAGCGGCGAAAACGTAAAACAGTATTAAAACGTGTAAAACGAACAAAACGAGCGAAAGCGTAAAACGGACAAAATGAGCGAAAACGTAAAACGGACGAAAACGTAAAACGGACGAATACGTAAAACGAACAAAACGAAAGCGGCGTAAAACGGACGAAAACGTGCAAAAGCGGACAAAACGAGCGAAAACGTAAAACGGACGAAAACGTAAAACGCGTTAAAACGAAAGCGAAAACGTAAAACGGACGAAACGTAAAACGGACGAAACCGTGCAAAACGGACGAAACAAAGGTAAAACGGACGAAAACGTGTAAAAGCGGGCGAAATGACTAACGGTGCAATAATATAATAACGGTCGTTAAAAGCGGATGAAAAGGACTAACAGTGCAATAAAAAAATAAACGGTCGTTAACATGACCGGCTCTGACAGGTTAAACAAGTCACTGATATACACAATAGCACGATCTAAAAAGGTTTGTGTCACAATAAGAAAAAAAAATAGTTCGCTACTCATAATGACAAAGAGTGTCAAGTATGATGTATTTTCATGCAATTTTCCCTATAATTTATTGTGTTTCTGACAATATGAAACAAAGTAAATGTATTTATTACAACTTTACTCCACCAATTTGATATAATTTTTAAGATTCAAATTTCGGCTCTTTTATAGTCTATAACCAATATCCTATGAAACGTCTCACTAATCTTTAAGATTCAAATTTCTTGCTTGGAAAATCAGGAATGATGGCCTCCCTATTCGGTTTAACATCTCATGTAGAGGTATTGATATCCATTCAATTTCTTGTCCCATTTGTGAGAGCGGTGCCGAGTCCTCGGAACATCTTTTTTTTAGGTGCATGTTGACAAGAGAGATTGGCCGTAAGATATCCCAATGGTGGAAAATTACTTATGCTGAAGTCAATTCGTATGAAGAGTGGAAAATGTGGTTACTATCGTGTGGTCTTGTGGCTAATCTCAAACAGATGCTCAAGGTGTTTGGTATACAATGTAGTGGTATGTTTGGAATTATCGGAACAAGTCGCTCTTGATGACAAAATCCCGTGAAGGCAACTATTTTTGATAATGTTATTTCTAGTTCATTCTCTTGGTGTATTTCTAGATGTAAAGCCTCGTTTGATTGGAACGAGTGGCTTAAAAATCCTTTTCTTATTTCTTTGTAAGTCTAGCTCCTTGCTAGTGTTTGTTTGAAATAAAATCGATGTTCAAAAAAAAGGTTAGTTAGGACTTGTTATGTTATAAAAGATAACTAGCTCAGATAAGTATTGCAACGCATTTTACTACACGGGGTTATTATGTCAAGTAGCCGAACTTAGTGAAAATGACCAAAATGCCCTTGGGGCTTATAACATAAACAACTCCCTGGGATAATACTCCCTCCATTTTACACGACACACAACTGTTTACACGTTACATAAAAAATACCGAATTCAAAAGCATGCTACGTAGATCTAGCAAAAAAGTAATTTGAGTGTATAAATTAAGAGTAAAATCGTCTAATAAAAACACAACTGATTACACATTAAAAATAGCGAATATGAAAGCACACTACATAGATCTAGAAAGAAAATAATTGACTACACAGAACCATACAAAGTAACAAGTTAGATATATTTTCTTGCAATTAGCCTTTTATTTTAAGTTATAAGTCCTACACTAGATAAAAAAAAATTACATGTTTGGTCCCTGTGGTTTACCCCAAATAAGAGGTTTAGTCCCTAAGTCATTTTAATTACACCACACATACCTATTTTTGAAACATGTTGCCCATTTAGTCCCTATTATGGGAAATAGGGACTATCCGTGTAATAAAAAAAACTGTAAATAATTACACAAATGATCCCTATTTTTTAAAATAGGGACTAAATAGGCAACAGGTTTCAAAAATAGGTATGTGTGGTGTAATTAAAACGACTTAGGGACTAAACATGTTATTTGGGGTAAACCAAAGGGACCAAACATGTAATTTTTTCTTAAATAAATAAATGAAGTTTTGCTTACTTATATACATTGGTATACATGTTTCATATAGGTTGAGATTAGTAATATATTGTTAATTTCCGCTGTTGGATATTGTTTAAGGAACAAAATATTATCTTACAGCAGAATGTTCAATGAGTATAAATTTCTAACTTTATGTCATCTTTAACATATCCTTTTTATTTATATAATTTCATATTAGTGATTGACGTGACGAATATGAGAAACGTTGCATTGCAATGACTACTGATTTTGGAGTGGCCACCATCCTCCAACTCTATGCAATCCTAGCTTAGGTGGTTCATGAACTTCTTGTAAAGTCAATTTATTCATTTGGTTGACTATAATGGGTCAATTTATCCTCAAAATGCTTACTATATGGTTTTCTAAGGTAAACGTGGGTCAACTCTACCACAATTTATCCTTAAAATGGTTACTATCTTTTCTCGTCTTAAGCTTTGTTTGTTTTTTCAAAGAAGCTCTTATTTGCCTCTTATGTCTGCAGGCGCGCAGACAATTTCGTTGAAGACCGTTGTTTTTTTTCAGACATAAGAGGGTAAAATCACTTCTTTCCTCTTCTACTATGCAGACATAAATTTCCTCTTTTTTACACTTCTTTTTCCACTTCTACTAGTGAAAAAAAAAAAAAAAAAAAAAAAAAAAAAAAGAAGTACTTCAATAGTACAAAAAACAAACGGTCTTCTTTTTGCAGATGAAGAGCTTAAATGTACCTCTTCTTCTGCAGACATGGTTTGCAGATGAAGACGTAAAAGCTCTGAAAAAACAAATGACACATTAGTTTGCAAATTGCAATTTTGTGTCAAAATGGGTGTAAAGATTCTTGGTTTATTTGGTTGCGTTCTTTTTGTTAATTTTCTTTTAGTTTGCGAATCATGCTACTTGGATGAACATTTATATTGATAAGAGTATGCACAAGTAATGTGCAGTGACTCGATATGAGAACAGAGGGTGGGAACTTTTCTGATAAAACACTGATATTAATATATTCCACTATATAATCAATACATGTACATAAGTATATATATACTATCAATCGGTGCCATGAACCGATGTGTCTTTTCAAAGAGGCATGTATCCAATCGACATGCCCTTTCACTAAATACAGGAAATAACTAACTTTGTAACCGCTATATGGTTACAAACTATCTAACTAACATATTTGGTCCTTCGTCTTTCAAGACTTATGATTCTTGATTAAATTCGATGCCAACATTCACTCCCCTAATCAAGACATCATAATCTTCATCATAATCTTCACTCTGTTCTTGTCCATCTTTGATTTGCAGTCTCGTTCCTCCTTTGCATCTTCTGTAATTGATCGCCTTGTTACTTGTTCTTTCTTTCATGTTCAGTTGCCTTTTCCTTTGTTCCATGGATGATCTTCTTGATCATCGTCCTTGTACATATCTTTTCCGGTGCTTCTAAGTTCTTCCTCTATTTCAACACTTGTCTTTGCATCATCTTGTGGTCTCTCAATGTCTGCAGCAACTCTGCCATTTTCTGCCACACTTCTGGCTTTCCTTGCCTTGATCTCTTGTGTTCCCTCATAGTAAACTTCACCATTCCTATGTACTCCTTTTCACCGTGTCTTCTTCTTGCCATCTGCATAAGACATTTTCTTTTGGAACTTCTCTTCTTGCAACATCATTCTTTCTTTTTGCCCAAACTCAGAACGTGTCCATGATCATCTTCATGCTCTGTTTCGGGTCTTCTTCTTCTTCAAAGCGATATCTTTCTTGGATCGCAAATGATCTCGCAAACATTCTTCCACAGGTTTCTTAATTTTTTCTTCTTCCAGGATCTTTAAACCATGGGCTCTGATGCCATGTTAATTTTCTCTTAGTTTGCGAATCATGCTACTTGGATGAACATTTATATTGATAAGAGTATGCACAAGAAATGTGCAGTGACTCGATATGAGAACAGAGGGTGGGAACTTTTCTGATAAAACATTGATATTAATATATTCCACTATATAATCAATACAGGTACATAAGTATATATATACTATCAATCGGGGCCATGAACCGATGTGTCTTTTCAAAGAGGCATGTATCCAATCGACATGCCCTTTCACTAAATACAGGAAATAACTAACTTTGTAACCGCTATATGGTTACAAACTATCTAACTAACATATTTGGTCCTTCGTCTTTCAAGACTTATGATTCTTGATTAAATTCGATGCCAACACTTTTGCCGTTGCTCGTGAATTTAGCAATCTGTGGTTGGAATTCGACAGTTTTCCATAGTCAATCCAATATGATTTATAGTGTTTAGTCACTGGAATTCGACAGATTATTGGTTTAGTCACTAAGATATGTTTAAAACAAAACTCTTTGTCTTTTAGATATAACTTGAAACTTTTGTTGCCTTCTAGTAGGGGTGTTCACGGGGCGGTTCGGCTCGGTTCGGTTAGAGATTTTAACTATCCATCGCGGGGCGGGTAGTCCATTTTACTATACGAAACCGAACCGTACTAGGCGGGTAACCGGACATGCGGGTACCCGGAATGAGCGGTTACCCGCGGTTCGGGTCACGGTTAACCATTTAAAAAATTTAATCGAATTGAATCGGATGAACAATAACATAAATTAGAACATAATATGTCAATTGTAATAAAATTTAAATAACATTGAAAAGATTTAAGTCATAATAATGTTGTTCCGTCGCAATAAAAGCATTCAAATTATCATATTATTTATTTGACGTTTATAAGTACGATCACCTTAATCATATGTAATCCATGGCGTTAGTAAATGATCACATTAGGTAAGTAAAAATGCGTTATACGATAAAAGTAATGCAATAAGATAGTTAATACTTGTATATTTTTAAGAATGGTTTATTGAAACCTACATGTATATTATAGGCGGTTCGGTTCGGGTAACCATGATAACTAAAGTAAAACCGAAACCGAACCATGACAAGGGGTTTTCCGGTTTCGGTTTTTCGGCTTCGTTTCTTGGTTATCGGTTTTTGCGGTTTCGGATTGAGCGGTTCGGCTAGGTTCGTCGGTTTCTCGGATTTTTTGAACACCCCTACCTTCTAGGTTCTCACATTGGATAGTAAACTTAGGGTGTGTTTGTTTCATTAAGATGTTTTGGGTCTGAATCTGACTACCATATCTTACTAGTAAGAGGTGGCTAGAAAGTTTAAATCTGAACGAAATAATGTTGTTTGTTTTTGTATAATTGTCCGAATGATTTTAAGTGTTCGTTTTTGCAATTTGTTATTAAACCAACGGAATGCGATAATAAGTAACTTATGTAAATATGAAACAAGACTTTTTATCATAAATATAACATACTTAATAAACAATCAAATATATTATATAAAGTTTACTAAACGAGTAAGAGCGATGAAGACAAGTCTCCCACCTCTCATCGAGTAAGATGTTATATGTCTAACTTGGTCTTACTCAAAAGAAAAAACAAACAACAAAAACGTCTGCCTCCTCTTACTGGTAAAAGTAAGAGGGCTAGTAAGACTTTTTTTAAAAAAACAAACACACCCTTACTTTTCTTTTTATCTAAAAACTAACCACGAGCAAAATAATCATAATTGAAATAAATCAAAACAACACGAAAAAGTATACCATACATATTTTATAACCAAATTCGTGCAATACTTTATTCTTGAGTGAAATTGATGTGCGTGTGGAGTACCCTAATTCATGGATATATTTGATTTCGCAGTGCAAGTGTAAGTAAGTTTGTGGCTGATGTTGCTAAATGCTAATTAATTAATTATGTTCAGCAACAATGTTCTATCTTGGTAATTATACTTTCCATAAGCATCTTAATTTGTTATTTATACTATTATTACTCGTGTTTGATTACAGGCTTACAACAACAAAGATTTTGAGTGTTTAGCAACTTTTTTGAAGGTTTTAGTATGAAGTTCAGTCCCAAATTGGCCAAAGAGCCAAATTATTATTGAGATCCTTTTATGTTTCATTGAAGATGAGATGTCATGTTTGCTATTTTTTTCTCCACAATATTAATTTATTAAACAATGGTCTCATAATGACTAATTTATTTATTTTTCTTCACTCACATAAACTTCAACATTACCTCTCATGTTTAAATGGAACATGAGAGGATCTCAATCCATTGTTTATTTTACTATGACAATGAGACTATTATTATGAAAGTGATTAAATGTGTTTGTTTTGTGGGCCCAGTAATGAAATGAGTATATCATAGTCATAGATTCATTACACACCAATTTGATGTCTATGAATTCATTCCTGCGAGCCCCTCTCTTTTGTACTACAAAATTCAAATATCTATACACTTTTTCATTTCATATTTCATCAATCAAACATAAACAATCGCAATAATACATTTTTTCATATCCATTGTCATTATATCTCATACCAAACCGATATCCATTGTGATTCTTAACAACAAACCAAACGGCCCCTTAGAGCGAGGGTACGGTGAGTGTTGGCTCGTGCAAACCCTTTGGCTGACGCCAAGCTTGGCGACTGCTACCCCGTCGCGCCAAACTTAACTTGTACCACATTTTTTTTTTTTTTTTTTTTTTTTTTTTTTGAAAAAGTAGCGGTTGGTGGTGGCAAATATAGCTTTTTTGAATTTGTACCCAAATTTTTATAAAACCTCCTTATTCTTCCATATTTTCACACTCTTCAAACCTAATTCACACCTCAAAACACTCATTTTCTTTCATTATGGATCCAAACCATCCCCCGACGGAAGCACTTTAGACAATTATGAAATTTTTTTAAAGACGACCGAGAGAGATATATTCGTCAGATCAAGAGTATGAACAATATATGAACTTGTGTAATCAAGAAGCCGGTGGATCAAGATCGAGTCCTAAAAGAGGGCATATATACCACGTCAACGAGAAACGGCGGGAACGTCTAATCGACGACTATTTCGCGACGCAGATTGGTCCTAAATACCCGTAAGAGAATTTTCGTGAAGGTATCGTATGAGCTCTACACTTTTAAAAAATAGTTAATGCCCCTTCCCAAATACTTTCAATTTTTAGAGATGGTTATGATGCTACCGTCGTAAAAGTATTGATCCTATTTTGAAGATCACATCCGCTATACGGCAATTAGCGTCTGACCTCGCGCCGATGCGTTTGATGAGTACTTGCAAATTGTCGAATCGAACTCAACGACAATGTTTAATCGACTTTACAAAATGCATACATGTTTTATCGTTGAGAAGTATTTAAAGGAAGCCCACTTTAGCCGATATTGAAATGTTATATGAATTGCATAAACAAAACATGGACTCCGGAATGCTCTGGAGTATTGATTGTATGCATTGGGATTGGAAAATTGCCCAAAAGCCTTAGCCCTCAATTCAAAAGGCGTGGCCATAAATACCCAACTATTATGTTAGAAGCGGTTGCGGATCAACGGTTATGGATATGGCATGCTTATTTTGGGGTTCCCGTGCAAATAATGATCTAAATGTTTTATATGGTTCTCCGTTATTTGATGATGAACTTGCAGTGACAGACTCCGGAATGCCCGTTTGAAGTAAATGGGCATGTGTACAACAAAGGTTACTATCTAGCCGATGGCATTTATCCAACATGGTCCGTGTTTGTGAAAACGTTTTCGTTGCAAGGTCCGAAAAACGTTGAGGTTTAAAATAATTCGTGAAAGTTCTAGAAAGGATATCGAAGAGCTTTCGAGTCCTACAAGGTCGTTGGGGAATTATACGACAACCCGCACGTGCTTTCGAAATCAACGCTTTGACAAGGATCATGAATTGTCGTGTAATGTTGCATAACATGATATTGGAAGACGAAAATTACGTAGTGAATTTAAGAGATGTGTTCGCTGATCCAACGCCGACATTGCACGGGAATGGACCGAAGATGTGATTTACATGTTCGAAACACAAAGAACTCGGAGATAGCAAAATACACAACGATCTTGAGATGACCTTGTGGAACATGTTTGGAGAAATTATAACTAGTTTGTAATTTTTATCTTTTAAGTTTTATGTTTTTTTATTGTAATATTTTTTTAATGAATAAAGTAATTTTAGAATATATTCTTTTACATTTTATAAAAAAAAAAAAAAAAAAAAAAAAAAAAAAAAGTTTGGCACCGTAAATGAGTAATTTTAGAATAATTTTAGAATAAATTATGGTGCCAACGGATACCCTGTAAATGTATGCAAACATTTTCGGTGCCAAACTCAAAACCGCCGACGCGTAGCGGTTTGGCATCGAACGACACGTAGTTTAAGACCACTGCACTCAAAGGTTCTTAGTGTGCACGATTAACATGGGTCAAGGTTAGTACCATTTAGTCCTGGATTAGTTTGTGGGCACATATATGGGATTCAGAATTCATAATACACGCCCACATAGTAACTGGGCTAATTAATATAAGTTAACTTTTTATGACCTTTGATATATATACGCTATATATATACCTTTTTTTGCGTCGGTTTATAAGCTCTGCTAGAGCTAATATACAAAGTGTTAAATTTAGAGAAATATATAGTGTTATGGGTCAGCCATGACATTACATTCAAGGTTCCTTAGAAATGAGCATGTTTTAGAGGGCATACCTATACAACACTGTGGCATTACAAAATGGTTTAACAAATTATTACATGTTTTTAGATGAGTGAGTCTCGCTAATTTATAGGTGCAAAGCAACTCGTTATTTTCTTAACAGATAAACTTATATACACAAACCCCAAGTATACATCCCATAGACTACTCGAAACCAAGTTTACTAACAAAATGAGGAACATGGTAAGCAAAGCGAATGTAGGTAAATAAGTAAAATATCTAATTGTTCCTTAAGCCATGGTGCCTTACCCACCACCACCGACGGCGGAGGCATACGACGAAAGCTGCAACGGTGATTGAATCATGTTTTCGATCAATGTTATGACGGGATTGAAAGGTAAATGATGTGTGAATATTTCAGAATTTCCATTTTATTAAGTGAATCGTGTGTGACGCATATGACTTGTTAATCATCTTGCCAACTAGAACAACTTCTTGTACAACAACTTTTCTAAAAGGCTGGAAGCTTTTATTTTTTTATGTCCCACATCGATCAAGAAGGCGAAAGTTTGCCTAATATACTGTGGTACATATGCTTGAATTAAATTGAGATTTGTGTTATGTTCTTGGTTTGTAGTAAGGGTGAGCATTCCCGACCGAAAACTGCCAACCGATTCCGACCGTCGGAAACCGACCCTGACCGATTCCGACCGACTGCTAGTCGGGTCGGGAGTCGGTTCTAGTTTTCTGTGTTCTCGGGACTCGGGTCGGGACGGGACGGGCAAGAAACCGAGAAAAGACAAGCGAAGGTGACCGGAACCCGACATACCGATTCCGACCAATTACCGACCGATACCGACCGACTACTTTCGGTTCAGGATTCGGTTTAGGTTCTCCGGCTAATCGAGAATCGGGTCGGGACGGGTCGGGAGCAGCCCGATGCTCAGCCCTAGTTTGTAGCGTTAAGATCAACTATTACATTGTTGGCATGTCATGTGTAAAGATCGATATTATATTGTTCTTAACTTCTTTTATCATTTTGAATATTTAAGAGCATGTATTTTTAAATGTGACCGGTGCTATAATTTTCGTGTTCATAACATCATCTTTAAATATAAGTCCTCAATTATTCGTTTAGGGTTATTATACAAAAAAGTCACTAAATTTTGCTGAAATTTGTCCTAAGTCATTAAAGTTTAAAAGTCGTCATTCAAGTTACTCAACGTTAAAAAGCAAACACGTCTATAATTTCAGCGATTTTTACGTTTATTTTTTTTATATGTTAAGTAACATAAATGTCATGTCTTTACAAGTTCACTAACGTGATGACAACTTTCATAAGTTCAAGAATATGGATGACAACTTTATAAGTTGAAAGAACTCGAATGACAACTTTAAACTTTAGTGACTTAGACAAATTTCATAAAATTTAGTGACTTTTTTTGATAATATGTGATTCTTTTATACAATAGCATTAATATGAGAATATTTGATATGCTACTCTTTTGTGTTTTAAATGTTAGTTCCTCGTAGTTTTACAACATGCATTTGCTAAAAGTTATACCCAAATCCTAATACCATGAAAATATACTACTTTTTTTGTCTTTTAAATCCGACTTGAAATTTACTTTTTTAGCTAAAAGTTATGTTCCCACATCGCTTAGGATAAAACTGGAAATAAGGGTCCAGCTATAAAAATTGGTTAATCCACTTTTGTATAAAGCCTCAGGTCTTCCATCATGGTCCAGTTCAATCGGGTTGGTATAATGAATAAGATGACGTTATGGCACTATGAAAATATTACTGCGTTTTATTAGTATTAGATTACACCATCCAATATTTTGTTTTCTAATAACTTGTATGAAGTTTTTTATTCCCATATCGATCAAAGAAAAAAGAATTTGTTTGTTTATATACTATGGTTTATCATCACTTATAAATTGATACAAGCATTATGTAGTCTTAGTGTCCTTTTATCATCACATATATATATTTGAAATATGTGATGATGTATTGTTATACTATGGTTAATTCATACTGTCAACTTTTTGTAACCGATATGTCTTTTAATATAACTAATAGTCAACTTTTTGTAACTGATATAGTCTTAGTGTCCTTTTATCATCACATATATATATATTTGAAATATGTGATGATGTATTGTTATACTATGGTTAATTCATACAAGTTGTCAACTTTTTGTAACCGATATGTCTTTTAATATAACTAATAGTCAACTTTTTGTAACTGATATGTCTTTTAATGTAACTAATATTTTTTTACGACTTCAATTCGATATTTTCTCTTGTGATTAACAAATCACTTGATTTCGAATTTCATACAAAGGTTGTACATGAAAATATGAAACCTTAGCTTCCGGATCAACTATAACTGATATGTCTTTTAATATAACTAATAGTCAACTTTTTGTAACCGATATGTCTTTTAATATAACTAATAGTCAACTTTTTGTAACTGATATGTCTTTTAATGTAACTAATATTTTTTTACGACTTCAATTCGATATTTTCTCTTGTGATTAACAAATCACTTGATTTCGAATTTCATACAAAGGTTGTACATGAAAATATGAAACCTTAGCTTCGGATCAACTATAAGCGATATGTCTTTTAATATAACTAATAGTCAACTTTTGTAACCGATATGTCTTTTAATATAACTAATAGTCAACTTTTTGTAACTGATATGTCTTTTAATGTAACTAATATTTTTTTACGACTTCAATTCGATATTTTCTCTTGTGATTAACAAATCACTTGATTTCGAATTTCATACAAAGGTTGTACATGAAAATATGAAACCTTAGCTTCCGGATCAACTATAACTGATATGTCTTTTAATATAACTAATAGTCAACTTTTTGTAACCGATATGTCTTTTAATATAACTAATAGTCAACTTTTTGTAACTGATATGTCTTTTAATGTAACTAATATTTTTTTACGACTTCAATTCGATATTTTCTCTTGTGATTAACAAATCACTTGATTTCGAATTTCATACAAAGGTTGTACATGAAAATATGAAACCTTAGCTTCCGGATCAACTATAACTGATATGTCTTTTAATATAACTAATAGTCAACTTTTTGTAACTGATATGTCTTTTAATATAACTAATATTTTTTTACGACTTCAATTCGATATTTTCTTTTGTGATTAACACATCACTTGATTTCGAATTTCATACAAAGGTTTTACATGAAAATATGAAACCTTAGCTTCCGGATCAACTATGTAAGACCTATGATGAAACATCAAACGGTTGGTGAATGCATATTAAGATTACGTATATACATATTATAGTGCATACCTTCATTTTGATATGATGTTAATACCGAAAATTTAGTGACCAGACTACATTATGGTTTTATCGATACAAGAGTGACGGTGTTGCAGTGGGGTGTTGCAACGGTGAACAATGATGTTAATGAAAATGGTGTAAAGCGCTTGTTCTTTATATAATCTAAAAGTAAATTTGGACTTAACTTTATATAAACTAAAACTACACCAAAAGTATATTAATTAATCAAATTGGTGAAACTTTTAAGTTTCGATGAAATTGATGTGCGTGAGAAGTACCCAACTCCACTTGTGTTGTCACTAAATAGTTCCGTATCAATTTTATCATACCTTGAAAAGAATCAAACAATGTGTAAGAAGTTAGATACTTTTGTATGTTTACTTTTATGAGAACTTGTTTTATACTTTTCAATCCCACATCGATCAAAGAGATTATATATTGCTTTATTATATACTTTGGTTGAATTTACCTACTCAAGTTAAGATTAATGCCATTTATCTATAACAATATTGTGGACATGCTTAAAGCAAGCACTAATCAATATCCATATATTTGTTAATTCTTAACTTTTTTCTGTTCAATTTGAATATAAGTTATAAATTTTTTGTCATTTAGATGATTTTCCAGCATGTTAATTATATGAACATTATAATCCGTTAATTATACATCTTTTTGTAATGGATTTGTTTGCTTATTTAGTGATGTCATCTTTTATACCGGCTACTGATTGAGTTAAGGAATTCACATTAGAAGAATGTGTACATTTGTTTAGCTTAAGGAATTAACTCACATCCATTTTAAAGTTTAGACCCAATACTTTTTCTTAGTTGAAACATATTGAATTAACCGGCCACGGTAAGAATTTAGCTAGACATAATTAGAACATGTATGCGCCTTGAATCTTTTGGATAAATGAATACATTATGTATCCCACATAGGTAAACTATAGAAAAATTGCTAGTTTATATACTAGAATGTAAACCCTCTATTTGTTTGGATATAAATTATCTATTTTGGCTGGCATCTTCTCATGATCGCTACTTGAAAGCGGTCGTGAACTATGTTGGGCAACTTATATAATATATATTTCATTTTTTAATGTAAAAGCAAATTCTATGCGATAGAACATACGAACATAAGATTAGCATTTTTTTAAGAGCAAAAAATAATCATACGATATCATAGAGTGAATTCACGCTTTGGTTTATTATGTTTGGAAAGAGAGAAATTATCGTCTTTTTAAGCAAATTAGACGTTCGAATGAGCAACTAATTGACACGATTATGACTATTGTTCGGTTAGATCTTCTCTCGTTTAGATACAAGAAGTCAAGTCGTGTCGGAAGAGTTATGGACAAGTGGGATTTACCTTGTTCTTTTATGCATAAGCCTGTAGCTCGTTAGAGCAGTGTCTTGAGCTAGGCGTTAGTGTTGGTCATGTTCTATTCTTTTGTAGCGTCTAGTTCCTAATCTATCTTTAGAGTGGCCTATCACTCTATTGATGTTGTTAGAAGCACAGTTGGTGTGTGTGTTTATATAGTCGATTTTGTGCTTTGCCATATCGCCTGCACCTATTTTTGATTTATATACCATTTACCAAGGTAAAAACCCTTTACCCAAAAAAAAATAGAGCGCATTCACGCCACACGATACTTGCCAAGATATTTATGAAAACACACTCCCTACTTTTGAGTTTACCCTAAGGTAATGATATATAACTGCTCACATTCCACCTTCTCCATACTTCGTTCAAACACGATTGGTTATTGTTGTGGTTGTTGCATTATTTTAAAACAATTATACATACTTTAAATAAAAAACAACATAGCTACTTGACATAATTTGAAAATTGAAGTTTGTCAGTTGGAACAAATGTGTACTTACATTCGCATCTACAAATGTTTAAACAAAGACATGTTCTCATATTTCCACATACATTTATGGTAATGATGTTATGGTTTGATTTTGATACAGTAGGTTCGATTCTCTTCTAAAGGCAGTATATTGCTTTTTGGTATAGTCATAAGTATAGTTTCCTTGTAGCCTTGATTTGGATGAGTAGGTTTAGCAACTTTATATGGGGTTACGTTTGGAAAACATGTTTTTAAGTTTTCAATCCCGCATTGGGTAAAGAAAAAAACAAGCCTACTTACATACATATAATGTGGTGTATATCGACCAGTAAGTTGTTATTAGTATAATGTTGACGGCTGGCTGACAGTAGTTGTTAGAACAAAAGAACCAACGGCAAACTCTTAGTGAGCCATTAATGAATATAACTTCTCAATAAATGAAAGGGTTTTAAGTCAATTATTGAATTGCAAATACATAACGTTACTGAATAGCGAGAGCGTATTTCAAGGTGCTTCAGAAATGAGCATGGATTTAGCTCAACATCTTACAATTATATAGCTCCAAGAAAGAGGCTCAGGTAAATACCAAAACCTGTTCGACAATTGAAAAGCACCATTCTTCAACTCAACTTCAAGCTCCTTGCAATCCTTCCATAGTTCAAGCACGGCATCACACCATGCTCCACTCTTAAATACTAGACACTCTTCACTCTGAAGCTTACTACTATCAAACACAAGAGCTTTACGCAACCTTTTGCAATCTCTCTTCTCAATTTAGCTTTCTCGATTTCACATCAAATATTTCTCTAGCAGCTATACTTGGTATTTTACTCCACTAAAAGCAGCAACTAAATCAACAATATATGCAAGTTAACCAACCCTATGGAGTATCTAATTCTCAACAGATGCAATTAAAAGTGTCTAAAGTACATTCATGATCAAGTTAACATATAAAACCCTCAATTCGCGAACGTAACAATATGATGCCGTATACGTAAAAACAATCACAAAAGTCATCATTTAGCCACAACTTCGTAAAACTTTTCGATCCATCTGTACATTTATCACTTCCTCGTGGACTCCATAACTCCTTATAATATATCTCATCCGATAACATAAATTAACAACAAATCACCCACACAAATTGCAACAACTGATCTGTTAACGAACAATGAATTTGATATAATGAATAAGATGACGTTTTGGCACTTTTTAATCTTTAAAGTTATTGGTAAAACTGAAACAAAAGTAATTTTTATTTTATAACGGTGGTTATCGATACAAGAGTAACATGTTTTACTTACTTTGATAATATTAGTATACGTGTTTTATTAGTACTAGTATTAGATTACACCATCAAATATTTTGTTTTCTAATAACTTTTATGAATTTTGTTGTTCCCACATTGGTCAAAAAAGGAAATTTTGTTTGTTTATATATTGTGGTGGAACTCATTCAAACATCTTGATACGAGTATTATGTTGTCAATGTATGACCATAATTTGCATGTTCAAAATTGTGCTGATTTATAGTGATACACTTATTAATTAATACAAGTGGTTAACTTTTTTAACCGATATACCTTTTGTTTGAAGGTTAATTAATACAAGTTTTTTTTAACCAATATGTGTTTTGTAGATATACCTTTTGTTTGAAGGTTAATTAATACAAGTTTTTTTTAACCAATATGTGTTTTGTTTTAGGGTTAATTAATACAAGTTGTTAACTTTTTTTAACCGATATATGTTTTGTTTTAAGGTTAATTAATACAAGTTTTTTTAACCAATATGTGTTTTGTTTTAGGGTTAATTAATACAAGTTGTTAACTTTTTTTAACCGATGTTTTAATGTAACTAATACATAGATTTTGTGTCTTTGATATTTTCTTTTGTAATCAAACACATTACTTGATTTCTAACATCATGTAACTGATTTATCTTGATACACTTATTAATTAATACAAGTGTTTAACTTTTTAACCGATATATGTTTTGTTTTATGGTTAATTAATACAAGTTTTTTTAACCGATATGTGTTTTGTTTTAGGTTAATTAATACAAGTTGTTAACTTTTTGTAACCGATGTTTTAATGTAACTAATACATAGATTTCGTGTCTTTGATATTTTCTTTTGTAATCAAACACATTACTTGATTTCTAACATCATGTAACTGATTTATAGTGATACACTTATTAATTAATACAAGTGTTTAACTTTTTAACCGATATATGTTTTGTTTTATGGTTAATTAATGCAAGTTTTTTTAACCGATATATGTTTTGTTTTAGGGTTAATTAATACAAGTTGTTAACTTTTTCAATGATGTTTTAATGTAACTAATACATATATTTTGTGTCTTTGATATTTTCTTTTGTAATCAAACACATTACTTGATTTCTAACATCATGTAATCGATTTATAGTGATACACTTATTAATTAATACAAGTGTTTAACTTTTAAACCGATATATGTTTTGTTTTATGGTTAATTAATACAAGTTTTTTTTAACCGATATGTGTTTTGTTTTAGGGTTAATTAATACAAGTTGTTAACTTTTGTAACCGATGTTTTAATGTAACTAATACATAGATTTTGTGTCTTTGATATTTTCTTTTGTAATCAAACACATTACTTGATTTCTAACATCATGTAAGCGATTTATAGTGATACACTTATTAATTAATACAAGTGTTTAACTTTTTAACCGATATATGTTTTGTTTTATGGTTAATTAATACAAGTTTTTTAACCGATATGTGTTTTGTTGTAGGGTTAATTAATACAAGTTGTTAACTTTTGTAACCGATGTTTTAATGTAACTAATACATAGATTTTGTGTCTTTGATATTTTCTTTTGGAATCAAACACATTACTTGATTTCTAACATCATGTAACTAATACTTAGATTTTGTGACTGATATTTTGGAGCATTGATTCCCCATAACGAAGAGGCTAGCTCTATCTCTCAATTACCTATCATGTGCTCGAGAAGGTCCCTCTGTTCCTCGGCAACACCTCGAGGTACATTTAGTTGTCTTACATGAGACTCGGGATATTACCCACTCCATGGCATGACACCTTTCGGTCATCCATTCCGCCCGCCCACCCAGACGCGACGCCTTTTCTCATTATCATCTACCAGCCTTTCTTTCCTCCCCGCTATTCACGCATGAAGATCTTCGTATGTATGCTTGACTTGGTGTCGGTGCTATAGTATATGTAGGAGTACATTATGGCGTGATCACCACCCGGCAGATAACTTGATTTCTAACTTCATACAAAGGTTGCACCTCAAAATATGAAACCTTAGCTATCGGAGCAACTCGGTAAGACCATATGATGAAATATCAACGAACGCATATTAAGATTACGAATATACATATTATAGTGCATACCTTCATTTTGACATGATGTTCTAATCTGAAATTTAGTGACATGATTACATTACGGTTTTATGGATACAAGAGTAGCGGTGTTGGAGTGGGGTGTTGCAATGGTGAACAATGATGTCAATGAAAATGGTGTGAAGACGTTATTTGCTTCTTCGATTTATTGTCCTAGACCGATTGTTCTAGTCGATTTTTCGGACAACATTATGGTAAGAAAATAGTTTCTTTTCTTTGATATGATACAATACTTTGTTCAAGCGACATAGTTTCATAAAACAATTACTACAAGAATTAACATTAGTCTGTAGTTTACGTGCAATTACATAAGCAATCCTAAAAAATTGAAAAATCATCCCGACGCTTAATCACGATTACACAAACAAATTCTAGAAAAAGTGAAAAAATCATCATGAGGTTTATTTACGATTGCAGAAACATAGCTTACATCTAGAGATCGTTCGGGTAAATAGTGACATAAATATTCTTTGTCAGTTATCTTTTTTTCAACAAACTTTGTTAGTTACCTCACTTTACTAAAAATCGTTAAAAGTGAAAAGTTAAATAAAAAGTCCTTGTCAGTTAACTCACTTTACAAAAAATTGTCCTAAGTGTCAAATTTAATGTGTCAAATTTAATAATATTAATATTAACAATTCCAGAATGATGAATGTAAGTCTAGTGGAAATTTTCTATTCTTATTGGTCCAATTGTTCAATGCTAGAATAGTAGAACCGGCATAAGCACTAGCAGTTTATCAAGTTATGGGCCCATTTCGGTTGAACTGGTCATAAATAGCTCAAGGACAGGTTCATCCTTTACATTTATGCACAGTGTGGACAATCATTACTTAAAAAGTATCACGTTTTGACCATGTGACCCGACCAACCCCTTTTGCCGCCATCATTCAAAACTGTTATTTGAGTTACACTTGTCCAATAGTCAGTATAAAGGCCTAGCATAGAATGGTTTTTAGACTACTTTTATAGTCATTTTGTCATATTGCAACTGTTCAGGTTAAAAGGATGCTCGTTGTTTGATGAGTTGATTTTGGTGCAACTAGATTTACTGAATTTGAGTACATCTTTTCGAAACCGAAGAGAAAAAAAAAAAAAAAAAAAAAAAAAAAACTTTTAATCTCGTTACGGGTTGATTTTACCGATAGGTTTAATACTCTTCCAAAAATAAGTGTCTCTAAAACAACTTTTGCCTAGTTCTTTGTTTTGAAAACTATGTAGTCAATCCCACATGGGTCCAAAAATAGAAATTTGGCTACCTAATATACATGATGTCTACTAGCTGGATAGGTTGATGTTACACAACTGAAAGAAGAGATTCAAACTTTGAAGAAAGAGTTGTAGGGGTTGAAACAGAAAAAAAGACCTGCAAAGATTGTGATGTCATCTCCATCCTCACCTCATGATGGTGACTCAGAGGGCTTCACTGCTTCAGTGAAGATTTTAGGAATTCTCCCAAACAGGGGAGGAAAACTGTTGAACACACAGACCTTGATAGATCTTAAGCACTCGGAGATCGTTAGTGTTGCCTATGTAATCACAAGCAAACTAATAGAAAATCTCTACAACTTCGTATTATATAGCGGAAAGTAAATACAAGTTATAATAACTAAGAACTCTTTGATCCTCTATGGATCTTTTGATTATAGAAACTCTATGTTTCGGATGTATTACAAGACTTGAAAGACTTGAGAAAAACTTATCTATTGCATACTATAATGGTTTCTTATATAGGCAAGAAACCCTAATGAGCGTTTACAATGTACGCTCCTAATACTAACATAGACCAAGCATGCATCTAAACAAGCATGCAACTAATCATATTGTTTTGTTAATCATATTGTTTATTCCGAGTAAACTCTACATAATCTGGCGCCAACCTATCTTTTATACGGCGTTAACTTTACTCCATAGTGAGCTTATCTCTCCCACGAGGATTCGCACTTTCAACAGAACACGATTTTGCTTTAACATCATCAAGTATAACTTCGCAGAATCCATTCTTCTTCGGCAGATACTTGGCGAATCAAGAGTTTACCTTAATTCCCAACAATCCTCCCTAAACCGAATTTGACTAGGTTAAGTTCCGCTTCCTTGATAAATCGTTAGAACTGCTGAGGATTGTCTTGAACATTAGTGACCATTTCTATGATGATTGAACCGTGATACACCGGATCTTTGCAAAGAACATATGACATCATGTACATCAAGGCATATAAGTTTCATACTATTCTCATCACTTCCGGTGTGTTAATTCGTGAGAGGTGAATCATTGAAATTAATGGGTTTGATGTCTCTTTACCAATAGCCATCACTCTGGAGTAGCCACATGTTTGAGTTCGAAAACTATGGTACATTGATAACCATCGATTTATTGGCAAACCAAAGAACCATAAAACGGATTTGACTTGTCTTTACCGTAGCCGCTTGCTCAAGACTAGTCAATTCTTGGTATTGGTGAATTGAGAACCAAATATGGAGTCGGTTGCCTTTACCACATCCCATATTCATGTGGGCTAGCCAATTCTTGGATTCCAAAAAGGAATAGACCATGGTGAATTGATGACCATACAACCCTCAAGACTAAGCATGGGTGGTTGTAGACCCTATGATTTTGAGTAAACCATTACACTAACAACAAATTTGATGTGTCTTTACCAAAGCTGCACTTTGGACTAGTCAACTCTTTGACATACACAAGGTACATCGTGAGTTAAAACCATCGAGTGGTACAATAAACAAACCGCATAAAAGTTAGTTTTTTTTTTTTTTTTTTTTTTTAACTAAGAACAAATTATAAAACTGAAAGTATTTAGTAATAAGTTTAAAAAGAAAATTTAAAAGGCTAATTTATATTAAATAAACGCTATCACAATTTTTTTAAAAAATGTTTTTTTTTTTTTTTTTTTTTTTTTTTTTATGAAACTATTTTACTTCTTAAGAAATAAGATGTAAATAGACAAATAACATAAATAAAGCAAACTAAAAGTAACAAAACAAGGTAGTACAGAGAGTACCAAGTGTCATGATTAGGATGAGAGTGAGGCCTATTGTTGTTGTAGAAGTTGAGTCTTGATCAATCCCACCAATGTTGAAGGCATACCTTTTCATTTCCCATCTGGATCCGGAGGAATCTCCAATTCGACTAAGCATCCGCTCCATAAGTCTCTTGGGCAATGGATACTTTCTTCAAGAAGCATCTGACAGTGATTCCACCCTTAGTCTCAAGCACATGCACACGAGGGAGATGATAGAATTTCCGTGACGCAACCTTCCACCTATGTGAGTTTTCCCAAATGGAATGTGCCTTGCTATTGGGAATATGAGAGTTTAACAGACTTGAAGATCTCCGGTAAGAACATCCCGAACCTTGTGGTTCCTTGTTGCGAATGGGAGGTAACTCGAGTGTCTGAGAAATCAAGTCCGCCTGCTCACCAAGTGTAGAATTTCCTTCGTAAAGGTGAATTCCATTGACGGGAGTTCCTTCGATGAATGACATTCATCTCATCATCCTTCGATTTCCAATCTTCCAATGCATTTTGATCTTCGCCAGAAAATCAAGAGTGATCCTTCTATAATGAAAGTTGAGTTGTCTCGCTTCAAGATCCGTGGGAGATCTTTTGGCCATTCTCTTCTTCCTCCTACTAGGCTTATAGATTTCCCGGAGGAGCAATTTCATCTTGAACATTTGTGGTAGGACTTAAAGAGGTAGAGGAGGCTTAGTTGGATTACGGCGCATTCATCCTGGAGCATCTTTATTGCCCTTTTGTTTTTATTTCTCATGAGATCGCTTCCTTAACTTTAGAATCTTCGATTGTGACAACAAAGCCATCGATGAAGTGGGAGCGGATACATCAGTGCCGGGAGAATTGGAAGATGGTTCAAATAGATTGACCCTTGTTAGTAGAGGAAGCAACTTGGTTACTTCAAGAGAATAGTGGAGAAGTCACCTTGGTGGAGCATCATCGACTTAAGTCTTTTGGCTTCGAGCGACTTCATTCTCAACAATCCTTTTCAAGTTGGTAGAATGTGTGAAGATGATGATCGTCCCTCATGATTTGGTTATATTTTATAAACAGACATGATCGTGAAAAGCCTTGACTTGTTTCATTGTTAAGCCGAGTTGTACATTGAGCATTGGTTCTTCACCACCATTCTCATTTCGCCTTTAGAAGGAGGTTTGTCTTTGTTCTTCCGAGCTTTGATGGCTTTCCTTTGTGCAATAGCTTTTGCTTCCTTTGTCTTCCCCGAGCCATCATACGCCCACATAAGTGTCACCGAGGAAATCTCCACCTAGTATACTTTGAGCAAGAGAAGGTCTTGAAATGACTTGTCGAGTTAGAACATCCCAAGTGTTCGGTGGCATCCGAACCCCAGATGCATCTAGTTCTCTTCTCTCGGGAGTTAAGGATGAAAATCCTCTGCTTCAAGTTGATGAGCCAATACTTCACTTTCCTTTGACTTTTCAAACTCACCAATCTACTTGCTTGACCTAGTCTTTCCTCCTCACTCACTAGGTCGACCAAACTCATCTTCGATTATGACATTTTTCCCTTTGTCATCGTGCTTCTTAACACACTCATCTTCGGATAAATCAACAATGTGCACCTCGGTTGCAATACCAGTCATCATGATCAAGAAACATCCTCCATTCGCACATCGCCAGATGTAGTCTTATCAAGACAAGGTTCCTTAGAAGCTTCGAAGAAACCTTATCGAATAGGATCTCTTTCTTCTTGTGTATAGAATGTTCCTTCTTCTTTGAGGAAGTAGTGACTAATGATGAAGGATCATTGAGAGAAACATCGACCAACAAGTCCGAGACCCAAACTAAGGTACTTCTTGTTCATCATCGGAAGAAACCACAAGCTTCCTTTTGGAGCCCCTTTGAGTTTGTCCTCTAAATTCTTGACTTGATTCTAGATCTTCATTCTTACTTCCAAGAGAAGATTTGGTCTCTCCAAGCTCCTTTTTCGGACTAGTAACCTCAAGAAGATACCGCTGACCGAGCATAGACATGATGAGAGTGTAATAGGGTCCTCGGCTCCACCGCAGATTGCTGCGTGGTCGGGAGCCGCATTGGACCTTCAAGAGAATCATGGTCATGCTCAAAGTGAGGAAGATCTTCATTGAGAGGATCCCTAATAGGACTTGGTGTAGGTAATCTATTAAGATCGACTCATCAAGAGTAACTTGTGTGGGTGTTGGGTGGGACATGGTGGTTGGACTGGAGCAACATGAGTTGCTTCAACAGTTGATGAGGGGCCTCATCAATGTAAACTAATGGATTACCATCGGTAGCAATAGGTGAGTAAGGAGGATTATGAGCCACATTCTCTCATCGCAGACCTCATTACCTTGGGGTAACATGGTCGCTAGCAGGGATGATGATCCCCGAAAGTGGGTTCTCATGGTTGCAAACAATTTAGCGCTTAAAGTACTTACGGGATGAAAGGATTTGGCTTGTGTAGTGGTGTCTAAAATAATTTGCAAAACCTTGGGTACATTAAAACTTAGCCTTTTTCTTTTGAATATTTTCAACCATGTTTTCAAAATGTACCTAGAAAATTGAAAGTTATCCCTGGGAAAGACACACAATACCATATCCCAGTTGGGTAGAGAACTGGTCCCATCCTCCCGACTTGTTGCTTATGCATGAAGCAACGTGTGAACCAAGAACCTCCACTTGGCAAAGTTCCTTCTTCACCACATATCGGTCCTTGTACCACGATAGCCAATAGCCCTAAGTCCAAGAAGCACATTTTCCGATTAGAGTGAAATGCTCCATCAAGATCTTCCAAGTGAAGCTTCCTCCGAATTAGGTCTCTCGTCACTATGTGCTCTGTTCCAATCACGCCCTAATCTCTGTTTCATTCCTCTGTTCAAATAGCTTCCCAAAACCGAGTAATCGATGATTCATAAATCTCATTTGGAGCATGTGTTAGAGCATAGCAAATCTTGGACCTTTTCAAGAATTCTACCATTGGTTCGTACAATTCATATCCCTTACCATTTCCCAGAAATGCAACTTTGTTGTGATCATATTTAAATCCAAGAGCCATGAGGGATATGAGTTTGTAGGGTTATGATTCTTGAAGTGGTGAGTGTTTGTGGATGCAGGATGAGAGGGAATTGGATTGATGTGAATATAGTGATGGCGGAGTGAAAGTTTTTGCCCAAATTATAGTCAAAGAAAAATGAACCGTTATGTGAATATAGTGATGGTGGAGTGAAAGTTTTTGCCCAAATTATAGTCAAAGAAAAATGAACCGTTTGTTTGACCGATGCTGACGTGTATTGCATCTTTGACCTTACCCAACATAACACTTCGAAGAAACATGGTCAATCTCAAGTTATAAATTCAAAGAATGCATCAAAGATAAGACTATCTTCGTAAGTTTCTAGAATTACTGTGCCTCCCACTTGCTTTAATGTTCATTGAACCTCGAACCCGTCTATAAAATGATCCCAATGCCACTTATCTCTTCATTAAGATCCCCAAATATTTACCACAAACCCTAGATGCAAAATTAACCCCAATCAACAAAATTGTACCATGAATACCAAACCTGAGATCATAGATCTCACATCCTCATCTTCATCATCTTCTTCATCATCATCAGTGGTGAATCAAACCCATGGAATCATTACTTTCCTCAACCCTATCCACGACCAAATAAATCGCCCTTTCTCCCTTCCGAGAAGATGACGGTGTAGTGAATCCAAGTGAATCTGCGATGATTCCGATGACTCCTATAAGGAGGGAACATCTTACTCCCAACCTCCAAAGACCTCGGTCTCAACAAAGACCTCGTGCTGTGAATCCGCCACTCCCCAAAGATAGAGAGGTGGTTCTTGGTCCCACCGCACCATCTTTTGGTGCATCAACACACATCGTATAATAGAAGGGCTTAGAGAGGTGGATCGATTGCATTTTGGTTGAAATGAATAGATGAAGCACACAGGACACTTTATTTTTCTCCATCATCCTGCGTGGTCATCGTCATCATCAATCGTTTGCATCAATCCATCCTCCCATTTTGGTCCTTAGCATCTCGTCGTCGTTGGTCATGCATATCCAACCATCTAGTAAGACGGAATGGATGGTTATGCAAGACCTACAAAAGCAAAGCCAACATCTAACGCATATCCAACATTCACGTAGATTTCGGAATGGAAGATATACACTAGATTAGGATTAGCTTAAGTGTATGTACCAGATCTTGAAGATGCATATGTAGTAGGTTGACTTTATGTAAGTCAGAAACGGTTTCTTGAATGAATGAATGAACAATTTGACTTCAATTTCTTTTCTTCAAGATAAACTTCATGGAATCAAACTGCTTGCTTCAAGATTTTAATTTCGTAAGAAACAAGCAACAATCTTTTAGCTATCTTGACCATGTACCATTGAGTCACACTTGATGAATTTGAACTTGATCATGGAATATACCAAGCGCAATCCGGATAAGGATCGATAAAATGCAAGATGCATAACCGCAAAATGTACACAAAACATACACAACAACACAAAACAAACAAACTAGAAAAATATTAGAAGTTAGTGTTAGTAGACAAATAATAAAAAAATGCGAGTTTGTACAAATCCTCCCCCGAGGCATATGCCTCCCCCGAGGCCTATGCCTCCCTTAAACGATGCGATCAAGGGTTTAACATTCCAATATTGACCACAAGGTGTTGAAACCTTGGTCCATCAAAAGCTTTTGTTAATAAGTCTACCACATTATCATCGTATGGATTTTATCCACTTTTATCAAATGTTTTCATAAGCATCTCTTATAAAGTGGTGCCCGATTTCAATGTGTTTTGTCCGATCGTGAATAACTAGATTTTTGACTATGCGGATGGTACTTTGATTATCTATATGAATTGTAGTGTTCATGAAGTTGTACCCATAGTCCAAAGAATTGGTTTTGAATCCAAAGGACTGTCCACAAAGAATTTGCGCAGCCTACATACTCTGCTTGAAGAGTTGAGGCACCACAATGGTTTGTTTTTGCATTGCCAAGAAATCAACCTTTGCCAAGAAATTGGCGACCTCCAGTTGTGGATCTTCTATCCGATTTGCACCAAGATAATCACCGTCACTATATGCTTCCAACTTGAAAGGAGACTCTTTGGGTACCAAAGGCCTAAAAGAGGTTGGCCTTTGAGGTACTTAAAGATCTTCTTGACAAAGATTGAGATGGGAAGTGAGTGGAGTGACTTGATGTCGAGAACAAACGCTCACAACAAATGTAATATCGTGTCTCAAGTCGTTAGATACATCAATGAACCAATCATGGACAGATAGATGAACATTCGCTGTAGATCTCGTTCATTATTTTCTTTAGTCTTTCGAGCTTCATAGGTGTTGTGGCGTCCTAACACCGCCATACCAAACTTCTTCAAAATGTCCTCACATATTTATCTTGACTGATAAAATGCCATCTTGTTTCACGAACTTGGAGACCCAAAAGAAAGTAAGCTCTCCCATAGCACTCATTTGAAATTCACCTTCATTAGTTCCTCAAATTCCTCGCACCAAGCTTCGTTTGTGGAACCAAAAATAATGTCGCCCACATAAACTTGCACAAGAATGATGTCTCGAGTAATTCTTCTTTAGGAATGTAGTTTTATCAATAGCACCTCTCCTATAGCCATGCTTCAACAGGAATGATGAAAGCTAGCATACCACGCCTAGAGCACGATGTAAGCCATATAGAGCTTTAACAACCTTGTAAACATGATTTGGGTGATCCGGGTCTTCAAATCCCTTGGGTTGAGTGACATAAACCTCCTCTTCAATCTCACCATACGTAAAAGCACCTTTAACATCCATTTGATACACTATGAAACCCATGTAAGAAGCATAAGCCAAGAAAATGCGAATTGCTTCAACTCCGCAACAGTGCAAACACTTCATCATAATCAATCCCTTCCTCTTGTCTCAAGCCTTGAGCTACTAATCTTGCTTTGTTTTTGATCACAACACCCGAGCATCTCTTGTTCTTCGTAATCCACTTTGTTCCAATGGCATATTTGCCATCGTGAGTGGAACCAAAATCCAAACCTCGCCGATTGTGAAATTGTTGCATTTCTTCTTGCATTGCTTCTAGCCGCCTTGAATCGCTCGAGCTTGAGAAACACCGGTTGGTTCTACTTGAGAAAGAAAACAAGCAAATGAC
Source organism: Chrysanthemum lavandulifolium (assembly GCA_022545495.1). NCBI lineage: Eukaryota > Viridiplantae > Streptophyta > Magnoliopsida > Asterales > Asteraceae > Chrysanthemum > Chrysanthemum lavandulifolium. The sequence continues at coordinate 289,111,938 of CM040242.1, forward strand.
AATGCTTGAAGTCCGGGTGATTGTCTCTTTGTTGGTTGGAGACATAAGAGAAAAGCAATCTGTCAAACCGAGGACCGTGATAGCCCTTCGAGTTCTAACAGTGCGAAGATCACCTATAATGTTGGATTGAGGATGAGCAATATTGATCCTCCGAGTAGTAGTGGGGTTGACTTCAATGGATGAATCAAGATTAGTGATGGTTGGTTCAAATTGACATCATAAGAGGGTGAGGTGAAGATGCCACTTTGGGTTGATGATTTCCAAGATCGAGGGTTTTGGAAAGCGTGTATGAGGTTCTCCAAAGTCTCAAGACACTTGAGAAGGAACATGAGAAGAAACAAAGATAGCCTTCAGCAGATTTGTGGGTGATAGGTGTGACAGAGTCAACTTCAGCAGAAACCGGTTTCTACCGATTCCTTCATTAGCCACCTCTCCATTCGCTCGCTTCAAGCTTAGCAAAGAAATTCTTGAGTCCAAGCCTAGCAAGGTCCTCAAGATAATGTGAGTCATCTTCATCGCTCTTATCAAGAATATCCTTGGAGATGGTACCGCAATATTGTTAGGGAGAAAGAAGGCACAAGTATAGGTTGCTCATCATCTTCAACCTCATTTCCGAGTCATCATCTAGGGACCAGATTGTTAGTGGAGACTCTCGAGTACCGCATTTTGGTTAGCCAAATGTCCGTGTAACCAAATAATCGCTATAGTCAAGGTCAAATGACCACGTATGACCTTGTCCTTGAACATTAGGCTTATCTTCCAAAAATCTCGTGTTCAAGGTCTCTCTCTATCTTCTTGGCTTGCAAATTGTACACCTCAGATGCCTTACTATGAGTGAATAACCCACAATATAACCATCATCGACCTTCTCATCAAACTTTCCCAATGGATCTTTGGTGTTCGAATGGTCACTTGACAACCAAAAGGTTTTAGGTAGTGAATGAGCGTGAACCTTCCCAAAGAGAAGTTCATATGGTGTTTTGAGTTGAGGTCTAGTAATGGAGACCCTGTTTAGCACATAGCACGCTGTGCAATGACTTCATCCGTAACATAGTGGGCGGTTTAGAGTCCGCAAGCATTGATCTTGCGGCCTCTATTAAGGTCCTATTCTTTCTTTCACCACCCCATTTTGTTGTGGGGTTCTTGGATTACTATAGTCCCTTTTATACCTTTTGACCCACGAGTTCTATAAGGATAGCATTTTTGAACTCGTCCCATTATCACATCGAATTCCTTAACCTTTTGTTCAACCGATTTTCAACGAGAGTGATGAATTCAACAAGATTGAGATGTTTCATCTTTGGTTCGAGAAAGAAAACCCAACAAAATCTGCTATAGCCATCGGTGATCACCAAATGTAAGTACTTATGATCAATGCTTCGACTTGAGTTGGACCGAATGATCCATGTGGAGCAACTCAAGAGGTTCAAGAATGATGCTCATAGCATTGATAGCTTTGTAGGAAGCTACGTGTTGTTTTCTTTTGTTGCAAGCGACACAATTATGATCATTGGTGAAAACTTTGGAGGAAGACCTTCAACAAGACCCATTTAGAGAGTTTGTTTATGGTCTTGAAATTCACATGAGCCATCCTCCTATGCCATTTAGTGGACTCATCAAGAGATGCTTTAGCCACCAAACAAGTGAGGTCACCACCGTTGAACTTCATTGAGGTTGAATGTGTATAAATTGTGAGTTCGAGGAACTTTCAGCAGAATTGAAGTTTCTTCCGGGAGTTTGAAGTCTTTAGACAAAGACAAGACATTCATTCTCGATGAAGAGAACTTTGTTCTTAGTGTCACAGATTTGTGAAAATGAGAACAAGTTGAAATGTTGAAGTTCCTTAACAAAGTACACATTTTCAAAATCCGGATGAGGTGTCTTTATGGTGCCTTTCCCGTGATACTCCCATCACTTCCTCCAAAAGTCACACCGCCTCCTCCTTCTATAGGAACAAAATTGTGCATCATATCCCTGCTCCCGGACATGCTTCCGAGCAACCACTATCAACAATACCAATATTCTTATGCTTAAGGGGATGATCCTACAAACAACAATAAAATATATACATACTTGTTAGTATTCATGGAGGTTCAAGTCATTACCGACTTGAACTCGCTTTGTAGATCAGGTGTGGGACATGAAGATCTAGAGGATCCACCATTGTTCTTGGTCCTCCATTGATGATTGGGTCCCTTGATAGTCCAAGAACAACTCGCCGAGGGCTTCACAAGAAGATTCTATATCCCATCCCAAAGATACATAGAGTCAACATATGTAGGCCAATAACCATGTTTAAAGTATGGGCTAGTTGGTTGCACATAAGGTCTAGTAACGATCCTCTCCAATGGGAGTCAAGATAGCTTGTGGGACATAAGGTGGAATATTAGCAACATTGGTCCACTTAGATTTATGTTTACGGTGAGTTGCACATGCACCCAATCTTTGCTCATAAAATCATAATCTTTAATCAAATGAAATTTACTTCCACATACAAAACATGTCTTCTTCTTGGAAGATTTATTCAAATAGGAGATGTTTGATTACATGTAGAAGTACTTAAAATGTAAACATTCAAAGAATTGTTTTAATGATCGATTATTCAAAGATTTAAAAGATAAGTCTTCGTAAGAAGTCGCCTTGAAGTCGATTCTCGCAGCCTTCCTTAGAAGGCTTGTAAGTAGGCAGGGTGCGGGCTTGGGTGTAGGATCGAGGCTTGGGAAGGTCAAACTCTTATTTGAATCACGGCTTTCATAGGAAGTAGACCCTGATCCGATGAATTGTCACCGTCGAGCAAGAGACAAAGTCATTAGATGAGGTATCGTGGTCCGCAAGTCTTTTGACTTTTGCCATATAGATGATGTGATCCATCAAAGTCAACAAATGATGGATAGGTCGTGGGCATAAATTCACCTCTAATAGGTCAGGGGACGCGATGCATATTACCTCTTTAACAAAGTTAGCTAACCTATTTGGTGTGGATTTACGACCATCATACCTAGCTTCTACTCCTACATACTTTTGAAATCCTAATCCTAAGCCGGAGGTTACTGATTGATGTTATAGAGTTCTCTAGCCGATGATCACCGAAATTAACCATTGCTTATTTCTAGCTATTTCTCGCCTACTTTTTCTTTAAGTTCTAAGTTCTCGGATACGCCTTCATCCTTTGCTTTCTCGCACAATTTTAAGTAATTATTAGCAACTTCTAGATCAAAGCTGCAACACCTTTATCTTTTCTTCATAAGCTATTTGATTCTTTTGAAACCATACTTTTGTCTTTCTCTGCTTTTTAATGCTAGTTTATGAGCTTCATTTTCAACATAGCATTCATCAAACTTAGGTTTCATAGCATCATACTCTTCTTTAAGTTCATTGTATCCGAGACTACAACCAAATATACTGATTGTGTACCGAGATAGTCCCATCAAGGCAACCGATCATGCCTTTCATCCAAAGTGCACCTTGCCAAACAATCCAAGCTTATCAAGATCATGAGCTTCCTCATTCACTGTGTTCATGTGCGCCCAGTTGACCTGCTCGTCCATGGTGAGGAGGCTCTCAAGCTCCGACTTCTCATTTGTTTCTGGCGATATGAAAGGTAGTTAGCTCCATCTCCACTTTTCCTGCCTTTACATTCTCTTGGGAAATGCCCCATCCGTGACAAGTGAAACACTTGACTTTTCTCCTATCAAAGCGAGTGGTTCCTTTCCTGAAAGCAAACTTCCTCCCGCACTTCTCTTCAAACCTTTGATGTCCATCGACAAAGAATGCCACCGCATTTTCGTTTCATCTCCTCCATTTCAAGTGGGTCCAACTCGATCAAAGTCTTCATATGCAAGATATCTTTGAGTATCATAGTCAAGAACAAATGAATGAAGAACATCCTCCATCACACTACTAGTCTTAGTTTGAGAAGATGGTGGAGTGGAACGAGTGTTATGTGGTGGAGTGGGAGAGCGGGATGATGGAAAGTAGTTGGAACTAGAGATGATGGAAATAGTTGGAGCTAGGAGCAGTACCATCATGTTGGAGTGAGATGTCCCAACAAAAGTCGCATGGCCGTAAGAAGATGTACGGTAGGGAGTTCGACATCAGTTCAAGGGTTACGAGTCTCGTTATCTGACTCATCAAAGGTAAGCATATCCAACCCTCCTTTAGCCTTGAGGGCAATACTTACATGTAACCATGATGGAGGTAAAGATCAAGGAACTTTGAGTTGCGGTCATCATTATCGTGTTTTGCATTAATTTGGTTTAGTGACTCAAAATCCTATGGAACCCGTCATATCCCTTGTGGATACCTTCTTCTTCGGAGATATTAAAGTCCCAAATTGTTGTCTCAAAGATGGACTTCCTCATTCTCTTTGATTCTTCATTTCCACGAACCTTGCTTTGAGAGCCATCCATATGTCCTTTGCATAATCCATATGGTGAAAATCACAGATGATCTTCGTGTATGGCTTGAAGCGAGTAATAGTTTTACTTTATGCTCTCTCTCGCATAGCCAAGACCTCTTCGCAGCTTTTGGAGGAGCCATGATAAACTTCCCATCCCCGCTCAGAATCATTTTCTTTAGACTGCTTCCTTTCTTCACTACCTCCCAGATTCCAATCAATATTGAAATCCAGTTTTCCATCTTCATAGTCCAAAGCTCATACTCTTCCCTTTTAAAATAAGGAAATTTACCATTGTCGCTTGAAAGACTGTTGCAAGGAAGTGGTGTTGGTGTTGTTTGTGTTGGTGACTTGGTTTCATTATCGGATCCGGGCATGGTGAATGAATGTGTGATTGTTTGGGGGTGAGAATGGTTCTTAGTATCGTAGAGACTTTCCCGAGGCTCTGATACCACTTGTTGAACACACAGACCTTGATAGATCTTAAGCACTCGGAGATCGTTAGTGTTGCCTATGTAATCACAAGCAAACTAATAGAAAATCTCTACAACTTCGTATTATATAGCGGAAAGTAAATACAAGTTATAATAACTAAGAACTCTTTGATCCTCTATGGATCTTTTGATTATAGAAACTCTATGTTTCGGATGTATTACAAGACTTGAAAGACTTGAGAAAAACTTATCTATTACATACTATAATGGTTCCTTATATAGGTAAGAAACCCTAATGAGCGTTTACAATGTACGCTCCTAATACTAACATAGACCAAGCATGCATCTAAACAAGCATGCAACTAATCATATTGTTTTGTTAATCATATTGTTTATTCTGAGTAAGCTCTACATAATACGGCGCCAACCTATCTTTTATACGGCGCTGACTTTTACTCCATAGTGAGCTTATCTCTCCCACGAGGATTCAGCACTTTCGGCAGAACACAATTTACCTTTAACACTTCATCAAGTATAACTTCACAGTAATCCATTCTTCTTCGGCATAATCTCTTGGCAGATACTTCGCAGTAATCAAGAGTTTACCTTAATTCCCAACAAAAACAGATGCTGAAACCAAAGGGAGGAACATAGATTTTGGAGATGAAGGTGATTTTGATTTTAGAGTTACGGAAGTTGATACTCAAGAAGAAGTTCCTCAACAGCAACCTGAGCAAGCAACTTTCACCGCAACCACCGATATCATTCCCATCGCGAGACAAAGAGTTCCCACCGGACAAGATATTACCACCGCAGAGGAAGAAATTGAAAAGAAGAAGAAGGAGAAAGGTAAAGCGGTTGTGTAAAGTAAAGAGCAACCAAGAAGGAAGGTTTCAAAGAAAGAACAAGCTCAAATTTCTCATGATGCGAAGTTGCTAGAAAGATCACGTAAGATGAAATTGCAAACAAGAAAAGCAAGATGAAATAGAGATTGCAGACTTCATGGAGGCTAAAAGGCTGGACAGAATGGAAACCACTGTTTCAATGGATGAAAATCCACTTTCCACTGTTCCACCCACAATATTCAAAGAAAAAACTCTAGAGTTTAGCTATGTACCTACAGAACAAGAGATTGAGTTCTTGATTGCTAATGATCCAGTGGTCAAGAAGAAGGCAATTGATCTAGTTGCAGATAAATCCTGTAAGATATAGGATTTCACAATCACACTAAACCATAATCAAAGTGGGGCGTTCAAGTAGTTTAGAGAGAGAAAGTTCTAGAGTGATAAAGGGAAGAGAGTTGGGAACTATGTGAAACAAATAAAAATGGTATTCAAGCTCCAACCCTCTACCTTGGGAGGTAGAGGGTATTTATAGTTTCTTACAAACAAACGCCACCTACCGGTGTGGATCGTGCATACATGGGTAAAGACCGTCCGTCCTCCACGGTGTTACAAGACAAATAACTTAATAATATAACTAGACTACTTACTACGAGCTTTCTAACGAATACATATACTTGAGGTGACCGACTTTAACGATGAATTTTCTAATTCCTAACAATCTCCCCTGCGGAGGTCACCTCAATTTACAATGAATACAAACAGATATTACATTATATTGCTCGAGGATTCTTGATTAAGTCCTTTGCTCAAGAGCTCATAGTCTTTGATTCTTCATGTTTCACGGTTTGGATAATTCAAGTGGAGGTCTTTAACCGATCCACGGATGATGAGTTTTGAGCCGTTGTTGAGATCATCACCAACATAAATCTTTGACTCTTTCATTGTGGTGTTGTGACTTTTGGACCGCATGCTCACATTCGGATCATGATGTATTCTCATCGTAGTGGCGGAAGCATTTATTGATTCATGATATTGGCGCAGCAGTAGCGTAAGCATGGAGTGAAAATATCGTAGTCATTGATGCACTAATCATGATTTCTTTCGAGATGAATGTGTTGAGTGAGCATGCGGCTTATGGATTGACCGCTTCATTCGATCACCGCAAACGTCGGCGCACCGCATACACAAGCTAGCAATAAAGTGCACGAAAGTGTCTTTGATCACTTCGCTGAATCGAGGTACACGACCCACGGTTCCCCGCTGATCAATACACGCATCGCATGCGATCGTGTATAATTCAAGAATTTCCTTGATGTGGTTTCGCAATGCTCTAGTCGTTCTCAAACCGAACGCCTCAAAGAAGACAACACGGAGTGAGTGAACCAAATAACTATGATTCACCGATTGATGAAAAGAGTTTTGAAAACAATCGTATCGCTCAATAGAAATTGTTTTTGCAATACCACGAAGGTTTTAATGAAGATCAATTATCAATCATAAACACCTTTTGATTTGAAATATTAGACACGGTCGATGTGCTAATAAAAGGGTTTTTAAGCACAATGACCGGTCTTTTCAAAGGTATCCGTCAATCCATAACTCGAACCGTGATTGATTCAAAAGATTGAATCGCCCTATTGTTTCTCGCTCGGTTGTCACATGATTGATCTATTGAATAGATCTCACATGCCACCTACCAGAGCTTGTTTGATGTCGGCTCGTAAGGCTTTCCATCTTCATTGGATATATGTTTACATATCACTCGGATGTTCTAGCAATACCACAAGGATAATGCGTGGGACTCAGATATAATCTCTTTCCACATTGTGTGAAACAGAGAGTCTTCATTGAAAGTGTCCTAATGAGATTTATTGATGATCTCGTGGCTCTAGACTCAATTTGTGCATATTTGGTTCCTATTTCGAGACTAGGAGAGGGTCTCCTTCTTCAATATCAAAAATCTCTAAGAGAGAGTCGATAGATAATGTCGGTTCCCGGAGAATGAAACAAGTTCTTTTAAGAGGAACTTGAGTGGTTTGGGAAGTTGTAGTGCGCAAGCGCCACCGGGTCCATGACGCCTTGTCTTCAATACCGATGTTACCATCAAGAGCATATGAATTGAACCCGGTTTCGCCTATGGTTGAATAAATGGAGGCTATTTTTTTCACCCTTTCTCATTCAATTCTTTTCATTCTTTAACCCTTCAAGCTTACCGAGACTTCATAACTAGAACCTTGTTGGGTTTATTCCAAGACTAGCTCTATCTCATCCGCACTCTTCCTATATCTTATTTTTCTCCTTTATCATCATACCTAAGGACTTCTACACTAACTAGTGGATTGTCCTCGGTAGATCCCTTCGTTCTCGGCGGATCATAGGACCTCAACCTAACCTTATCATCCTTTTATCACCATGCATAAAGTAAAGTTGGTCGGTCTTTTGGTACAGGTTCTTCCGCCTTGAAACCAATTGAAAACCATTTGAAAAATCAATCAAGATACTTGTGATATAAAATCAAAGCATTTTGTATCTCAATTGTTTTGATATTTTAGAAATGCTCCCCCTCAACATATGTATATAATTCAGAAATTGTTTAGCACATGGAGGCAAGAGATCTTGGAATTTGTTAGATTAAGAATGAAAGGTCCACTCTTTTGATTAACATTTTCTAAAATGATCATCATCACTTCCCAATCAATTTGAGTAGATAACATTTTGAGGAAGGATGAGGTTTTCAAAGGTTTGCTCCCTCAATATGTGCCTCAAGTTTGAAAGGGTTTTGCACATATTAGAAGGAACCCGCATAGAGACAATTCAATCACGTTTCAATAATTTAAGGTTTAAAGTAGATGCTCCCCTCAACATGTGCATGGAAAATTTGAAATCATTTGTCACATGCGGGAGGAGAACTTGTACATCCTTATAAAACCATTTATCGAATTATCGCTTAAACCAATTTAAAACACAATTCTCCCCGATCACAATTATCAAATCATTTGAGAATTGTGATCTCAGAGATTTAAATTGATTTTAAAAGCTTTTATGGAGAATAGTGACATGATTATGAAAGACGTTTTCACCGATAAGGATCGAATTATGAGACTTTAGACTCCAAGGATTAAACGTGTTTGAATATCTTCCTAAAACTTAATAATAACCACGGTCCGATACCATTGTTTGAAAAATACACTTTTAATTTAATTGAAAATTATTCTCCCCTCAATCAATGACATAAGTTGTTGATTGAGAGATAGATATTTTGACAAACGTTAAGTAATCGATGATTTTCAAAAATAGATTCCGAGTAATTTTCAAAGCAATTAGTTTTCATTAGATAGTAAGAAATTGTTTTTATAGAATCGAGCATGAGATTTGAAAACAAGATAAAGCATGGCTCGTTCTTTCTTTGAAAACGGTTACTCCTCGAAATGACAATAAACAACCATTTTCTTCGCCTCATTTTTTTTATATGAACAAAACTATATGCATTCAAGATCATCTAAAACCCATGACATTCTTTGAATGTAAACACAAAGTTAAGTAGATGATATCGAATAAGGAAAGACATGACAAAATAACTTGACAATTTTGGAATTTTTAAGATTTTCTCATTTTTAAGGATTTTTGGGAATTTTATATTTTATATTTTCTTTTGTGGTTTTTCAAATTTTGTATTTTGCTTTTTGAATAAATATATACAAGGAGATAGATGAAGAAAGACCTTTACTCCTCGTCTTCCTCTTGAAGACGCTGAGTGTTTCCGGTTGTAAACTCTTTAGACCAAGACGTGGAAGGATAAACTCAAACGTTCTCGAGGAAGAGCTTTGGTGAAGATGTCGCTAATTGGTATTCGGTCCTCACAAAGTAGAGTTCCACCATACCTTTTTCCACTTGTTCCCCGATGAAATGATGTCGAATGTCGATATGCTTAGCTCTTGAGTGTTGAACATTGCCGCATGAGAGAGCAATAGCACTTTTATTATCACAAGATGTAGGGATTTTGTTGAATTCAAAGCCATAGTCGATTAATTGAGATCTCATCCAAAGGATTTGAGCACAACATGATGACATGGCTATGTATTCACCTCAGAGGAAATAGAAGTACTCATTTGCTTCTTTGACGACCACTCACAAGCTTATCACCCAAAACCGAGCACCTCCGGATGTACTTGACGAGTATCTTGACACCGCATGATCTCGAGATCCGATATGTCGTTAGTGACATACCGGTGTCCTTCGGTACCAAAGTCCCATGTTGATGGTTCCTTGGAGGTACCGAAGACCTGCTTAACCGCTTCAAGGTGCTTTTAGTAGGCTTAGCACGGTATCTAGCACACATGCATACAACGAACATAATATCGTTCATCGGGTGTGAGGTACATCGGGATCCGATCATGCTACGATATTTCGTTTGGTCTACCATGATCCCCGAGTGGTCCTCATCCGTTTAGTACGCTCAATCATGGGAGTGTCAAGAGGGTCACTAGAATCAAATCCAAATTTCTTTAAAATCTCATTTGCATATTTAGATTGATTTATAAAAATGCCTTCGGGACTTTGTGAAATTTATAATCCCAAGAAAAATGACATTTGTCCCATCATTGACATTTTGAAATTTAGAACCCATTTCATATGAAAATCGGTCACACTCATTGGGGTCATCGAGGCAAAGATGATATCATCAACATAAATTTGAACGTGAATTAAATGTTTGCACGACTTCACGGTGAACAATGTTGGATCAACTGCCTTTTGTCAATCCGGTAGATAGAAGAAACTTTGATAGCGTATCATACCATGCCTCGAGCTTGCTTTAAACCATAAAGATCCTTCTTCAAACGATAAACGTGAGTAGGATGCTCGATTCACAAAGCCTTCAGGTTGGTTGACGAGACGACTTCTTTAAGATCTCCGCTCGTAAATGTCGTCTTTACATCCATCGATAGACTACCATGTTCTTACTTGAAGCATTAGCCAAGAAGATTCGATTGTCTCGATGCAAGCAACAGAGCAAATTATTCTTCAAAGTCAATACCCTCCTCCCGACGGTATCCTTTGCAACCAATCTAGCCTTATTCTTTAATACATCGCCATGCTCATCAAGCTTCACTTTGAAGATCCACTTTAGAGCAATGATCATAGCTTAACTGGAGCAGTACTAATTCCCATACATCAAGTCGATCAACTTCATGAATTTCTTCTTGCATGGCATTGAACCAAATTGCCTTCATTCATAGCGCTTTAACATCTTGTGGTTCGACCTAGAGAGTACGGAGTTGAAGAAGCACCATAAGGCATCGGTTGCAAGTTGTTTTCGTGTTGATACCGGACGAGAGGGTTTCCAATGATGTTGTCCAATGGATGATCATGAGTCCATTTCCTAAGGTGTTCATGTGGTTGTTGTTGAGGAACCAAGTAGTGGGTCGATTTCTCTCGATGTAGATGGTTCGATGATGATTCGTGAGAAAATATATTTTCAAACGGAGCATCTTCGTGGAGTAGCAAGGGATTAACTTCATCATTGATACCGTAAACATTTCCATGATGTACACTCGATGATTGATGATTTGTTGATGAGATGTAGTGATCAGCAGGAGATTCTTGACTTAAAGATATTGAGACCGAAGGATTGACTTCATTTACAAGAGTAGGAGCACCTCATTGATGGATTTGACATTTCATCAAGATGTGTTCATAGTGTTCATCGAACATTGGATCAAAGAATTTCCTTAAATCATCTTCCGATGGAGGTACATATGGAGTCACGGAGAGGATTTGGTACAAGGATGAACCAATGGGACTGTTTTGTAGTGCGGGCCCGAACAACATTGTCCAGAGCCATTTGACCGGTCACTAATCAAACGTAACGTGAATTGTTTCCATGATATTCCGGTTCTTTTGTTGTAGATTCGGTATCCCTTTTGTTTGGTGCATACCTACAAATACTCCAATGTCCGCTTTAGCTTTAAGTTTTCCTAAGTCTTGGCCTCATTAGTTGGATAACACAATACACCAAACACACGAAGGAATGAGAGATTAGGTTTTCTGTTGTGACAAGTTCATATGAAGTATTTCCATGAACAAGGTGAATCAAGGATCGATTTTGTGTGTAGCATGCGATGGCAATGGCTTCACCGAGAGAAACATTGGAACCTTTGAGTAAATCGGCATTGTTCTTGCGGCTTCCACAAGAGTTCAATTTCGTCTTTCAACTACACCGCTCGCTGAGGAGTTCGTGGAACACTTCTTTGATGGTCGATTCCAATACTTTCATAAACTCACTAAGTTTTCTCGTTAACAAACCCGCCCATTGTCTGCTCGGATAACCCGATTGCTTTGTTAAGTCGAACTCGCAATGTTGATGAGTTTGATGATGATATCACGGAGTTTCATCCTTTGTCCTTAAGAACTTGACCCTGTGAATCTTGAGTAATCATCAACCACAACTAGCACATATTTCTTCCCAAAGATATTTTGCTCTCATTGGTCCACATAAATCCATGTGAATTGTATGAAGAACTTACAGAATTGAGTTTGTATGTTTGGGTTTATGGGCATACTTCTTGATTTTTCCCAATTGGCATCTCGAACAAAGATGATCATTTTCATACTTCGCCTAGGTAAACCTACCACTAAGTCCTTTACGGAGAGATCATTGATGGTGCGAAGTTCAAGTGATTGAGACGACGATGCCATTACCATGACTTTGTTTTTGAAGCCTTGACAACAAGCAAATTGGAGAAGACTTCATCATATCTTCGATAGAGATGGTGTATAGATTTGAACCACGTGTTCCTCTTAAAAGTTCCTTACCATCAAGTTCTCTAATGAAACAAGTATGTTTTCCAAGGCTACTTCTAGATAAGAGTCACACAATTGACCAACGAGAGAACAGGTTATGACCAAGACCTTCCACATATTATACCCGGAGATAACACTATTACCAACAACATAATCTCCATAACCCATAATTGCATCGAAATGATCGTTCCCGAATCTAAGCGTCTCGATGAATTTGCTCACGGTTCATGAGTCATGACCGGTCTCCAATATATGCTTGGAGCGGCTGAGTCCGGTACTACGTAACGATTTGAACGATCCGCATTGAACACATACAAGAATGGATAAGCGGATAATTGGGATCCTCATGCATGAATGGGTTCCATTTGGTTAGTAACAATGATTGGAACACCCACATCGAAATAGAAACATTCATATCAAGTAGAAGTAATGGAATCATTAGGAATAGATGCGGTGCTAGTGTCCGTATTTGACCTATTCAAAGTATGTTCACTTTAAAGGAATAGTTCTACCAAGAGGTATCCATTTTCTAGTGGGCATTGTCCTAGCGTTGAGGACGTAATCGATTAGCCTTATGACCAATGGTATCCATTGATAACCTATCTTACTAAATGTTCTTCCGTAGGTTTCCTTTGTTTCTCTAACTTTGTTTCGCTTTTGCCTTTTAGCCTTCTTAGCTTGATTCTTAACATTAATAGTTTTAGCTGGACATTCGATAGCATTAGACAAATCATTCATACCACACTCATGATTAGTGACCGAAACTATACAATCATCATTACTAGTTTTTCCAAAAGTAGCAGCAGAATTCGAATTAATTACAGTACGCTTATAGCTAATACTAGAATCAACACGATTCGCTTTATTTAACTCAAACTTAGTGTTCTAGGGTGATCTTCTACTCTTCCAATGCATATTTTTAGCTTGCGAGGTCCTATCATTCCTTGTATTGTCTTGAGACTTTGACCGCTTGCTTTAATGTCACCGATTACTCAGCAGAGGAATGGGAACATTAGTTGGTTTAGCTACTTTATGCATTTCTGTTTAGATGTGATGGGATCCGAACTGCTTGAAGGCACATTAAAGTTCACTTTCTTAATACTAGAAGTCTTTGGGTTTTGAACCCTAGAGGGCACACTCGAGTTCACATTCTTAGCACTAACGTATCTGAGTCCGAACTACTTGAAGGCACACTAAGGTTCACATTCATAATATTAGGTATTGAATGACTTGCATGCTTGGCACTAGGCATAGAACAAGGCATCAAGGGATTGACTTGCTCACCTAAGGTTTTAGGGCATATTGTAATTAAGCATTCTAGAAGTTCTTGAGATCGTTTGGCATATAAGCATGCATGGCCAATTTCATTATCATCTGGTTTCTCTAACTTATCCTCTTCTACAATCTCACGGAGACATTCTAGGTTGTCCTTAAGGTATGAGAAATATGTTTGAATCGCAGTTTGTTATTCCTAAGATGAGGAGGAACATATTTCATGCACAAAGCATATTTATTACGAGATATGCACCTTTGAAGCACCATTCTCCCATTGGTCATTGGCATTTTCCTTTTACACGACTCTTAAGATTCTCAATTTCCTTTTGCAACGAGGTTATTTTTTCGTTATTTTTGTTACGAGTGACTTTAATTGACTCAAATAACTCATTGAAATGACGTTTAACCTTTTCATTTTCTTCTAGAAAACTCTCATTTTCCTTTTGTAAGGCATTAACCAAGTTGTGCAGTTCCTTGCAATGTGTCTTTCACCGCCACAGTTGTAGCATTTGATCGGCTTTGCTTGTCCTTGATTTCCATTCCTTCCCCTATTCTGATTTTCCACATACCCTCCTCCTACTCTACCTCTTCTTTGTTCATATTGTCTTCCTTGAGTTTGGTTGTCTCAGAACCTTTCCATCTCGACCAAAGCATGATTGTGTAGATTGGATGCGATCCCGATTTCATTGTTAGTGTGAAGTCTCGTTAGTATGTGGAGTGAAGGTTAAGTTTTGTTTAACCATAAGAGCCGCTTTATTGATAAAGTGTTCCATGACCGCATTGAAATCGGGTTGTTTGAAACTTGGATCAGAATGACTTGAGATGCTTTGCTTGTAGTTCCATCTTTGGTGTAGAAGGCTGTTGAATCATTTGATGAAATTGTTTCTCCTGATTGGTTTTGAACTGATCAAGAATCCCTTTTTCAAACATAGCATGTCTCTCATTCTGAAGAAGGAAAGCATAGAATTTCTCATAGTTCGTATTGTTCAATCCTTTGGTTAGTTTCACAGAGGTGACAAACTTGTGCCATTCAGGATTCATGTTGTTCACAAACTTTGAGTTCATCTGAATGTTTGGCATAGTCATTCTGATGTTCCTCATGTCATTAACAAGCTTGTGGAATCTCACGTAATACTCATAGACACTCTCTTCTGGTTTCATCTTGAAGTGCTCAAATTCATCATAGAGTTGTGATTCTCTGTCTTCCATAGTTAATTCGTAACCGTAAAGAAGCATCTTGACATTATCCCATCTGACCTTTGCTTCGGTGTTGTGATTGATAAGCTTGTAGATGTCTTTTGGAAGACCTTGAAGTATAATGTTAGAAGCCCTGATATCTGCATCGAATCTCTTTTTCTCCTTATCAGTGAGCTCATCATACGTCTTTAGTCTGTCTATTCTATAGATCATTGTTCCATCTGCAACTGTATCAATCAAGTCTCTAGTAGTCTCAATCTGATAAGGTCCTTCATCGATTGACTTGAGAATGTTGACTCCGTTTTCTTTTCCCAAACAGTACAATTAGATTCGTTGTGCCCAAGAATTATAATCGATTCATCAAGCATGGGTGGACTAGTATCGACCACCGCTTGAACGCCCCGCCACTGAAAGAAACAATAGTAGGAACGATGTTTGCCATGATAACAAGTTCTATGGGATTTTACTATTCTTTGATTAAACCGAAATTGATTCTTTCACGGGGTTTTACTAAACCAAAAGAACAACCGTAAGAATGTATCACGAAGAAGTAACAAGTCTAGATAGACAAGTAGCAAAATACTCAACTCGCTTGGTAATCAACTCGCTCAAAGGAACAAGTCGCTTAAGGAATCAACTCGCTAAATAGCCAAGTCGCATTAGTATCAACTCACAATCACAATCAACTCGCTTAATGAAACAAGTCGCTAAATAGCCAACTCGCTTTAGTATCAACTCGCAACACAATCAACTCGCTTAAAGAAGCAAGTCGCTTTAGGAATCAACTCGCTTAATAGCAAGTCGCAAACAGACACAACTCGCTTAACCACCAAGTCTCTTAAAAGCTTAAATCGCTAAGTAGCCAAGTCGCATACAACAACTCGCATCCAGTAACAAAGCAACTCGCTTCGGAGAAATGTGTATCCGAGACTCAACTCGCTTTGTACAAAGTTCAAATATAACCACTTTATCAATCAAAAACAACCAAACCACAATGATTTAAGCCTTCCAATTCAAAACATAAACACTTATGATGATCCTAAACACAAAAGTACAAGCAAAATTAAAACTTTAACACTAGAACTTGTTCAAATGAATCAAACTCTTCTAAACACTTAATACCCAAAAACCTTATGAAATCCACCAAAACAAAGAGCATGAAAGAGAGTGATCAAACCATGGCTCTTGATACCAATTGTAATATATAGGATTTCACAATCACACTAAACCATAATCAAAGTGGGCGCTCAAGTAGTTTAGAGAGAAAGTTCTAGAGAGAGAAAGGAAGAGAGTTGGGAACTATGTGAAACAAAGAAAAATGGTATTCAGCTCCAACCTCTACCTTGGGAGGTAGAGGTATTTATAGTTTCTTACAAACAAATGCCACCTACGGGCTGTGGATCAGGCATACAGTGGGTAAAGACCCGTCCATCCTCCACGGTGTTACAAGACAAATAACTTAATAATATAACTAGACTACGACTACGAACTTTCTAACGAATACATATACTTGAGATGACCGACTCTTTAACGACTGAATTTTCTAATTCCTAACAAATCCTTAACTGAAGAACAAAGAACTGCACAGCTGAAGGATTTTATTCAAATGAAGAATAGCCAAGCACTTCAAGATGCAATTGTTTCAGTCAGAAAGGGTCAAAAGAAACCAAGACAATCAACCAAGGCACAGGTTATCTCAATGATGAAAACTTATTATTGCAATGTTGGTGGTCGGAAAAGCATCGTTCAAAGGATGACTAGCGATCAGTTGAATGTATCTACTACTGAGTTAAAAGGCAAGATCAAGACTTTATTCCTATAAACTATGAAGAAGAAAAAGAAGATATCCTCATCTCAAGAGAAAAGCCAAAGATGGTGAATCTCGGACACATAAGAAAACAAAATTTGCTAAAGAAGTTCAATCTGAGAAATTCATCAAGAACAAATTGGTGGAATGATTTTGATTGAAGAAGAAGATTTTATCTTGACCCACCGCAAGTCGGACATCCTATTGTTGATTGGGAAGTGTATATCGCTAGCAATTTTGCTTCAACATGGAAGATTACAAGCCTAGGTGGTGAAACTTCATCATTCATTCGGTTTGAAGAACTTATCAAAGCATGTGATGTACATGATTGGATACTTTAATGGAGATTAGTTCAAGAAAGGTTTGATCTTGACAAGATTAAAGATATGAAGGAAATGCGAGCTATGGGTTGATCTAAGAAGGCTTTATGAACCATATGCTAATGAAGATTTACGGAAGTTTGAATCTTCACAATGTCTTGGTACTACATGGACTTACTATGATTCATGTGAAGTTCATCATGTTTCTAGAAAAGATGGAGTGGATGCATTTATGTTTTTTGAGAAAGAATACCCACTCGTAGTGGAACTCTCACAAAGGATGTTGGCTACATGAATAAAAGTTCATGAAGATAATGAGAAGGTCGAGCTTTGATACATAGGATTCAAGATCAATGTTCAAGAGCTATTCATGCTTTAAGAAGAAAGTGAAGTGTTTTGGAAGAATTCCCAAATCCTTAGAGATGATGCAGATTGAAGAAACTTATTGATTTGCGAGAAATCATAAGTTTAGGGAGGATTGTTGGGAATAAAGCTATGATTACCAACGATAAGCTTGTGGAAGACATCACCGAAGAATGCATAGCAAAGTGAAACACATTACCACCGCTAGTACATATATTACCACCGCTATTAGGATAATTGTTATGTATTCGTGTATAGATAAGTATAGAAAAGATCTTGTGTATATTCTATATTGTTAGCATTATACTTATCTTGTAAAGGACTCCTTGTGCAATAAAAGGAGATCCTAGGTGATTGTTCTAGGTACGTAAGCTTCAAGGTGTAACCCTAGTGATAAGCAAGATCACTTGTATTATTCTTAATAATATTGGAGCTCTGTGTTATATTGTTCTCACTTACATTACATCATATAAACCATCTTCTAAGTATTACTAAGTATATTTCGCGTACTTATTAATATAATTCAAAGTATCACTAACACAAGGTGTGTGTTTTGATCCATCAGATTTTTTCAAATCCTAATAGGAATAGGCAGTTCTTAGTTGGATCTAAGCGGTTCTTGGCCAAAATAGCATGTTCTTAATCGGTTCCTAGTGGTTATTGGCGGAATAGCTAGTTCTTTCCGGTCTTAACGGTTTGTCTTGGTTCTTGGCGAATAGCTGGTTCTTAGATCTAACAATTTATTGGCTAGAATAACTAGTTCTTAATCGATCTAACGGTTCTTAGCGAATATCCGGTTCTTAACTAGTTCTAATGGTTCCCGTTCAGCCGTTCCGGCCGTTTTGGCAGTACTTATTTGAAAACGGAGTTACGGTTCAAAAGTTATGGCCGTTTGAAGTTTTGACGTAAAAGTCAACTTTGGTCAAGCCGCAAGTGGTCAAACCACAAGTAGTCAAACCGCCAAAGTCAAAACTCGCTTTTTTAATCAAATCGCATTGGTCAAATCTCATTGGTCAAATCGCAGATTGCTTTTTATCAAACCGCTTCTTATCAAACGGCTATTTATCAAACCGCTTATCAAACCGCTTAACTCAAACCGCTTATCAAACCGCTTATGTCAAACCGCTGAAGACAAACCGCTTGAGTCAAACCGCTTAAGTCAAACCGCTTATGTCAAACCGCTTAAGTCAAACCGCTTGAGTCAAACCGCTTAAGTCAAACCGCTTACGATACAACGAATCTAGACAAACCGCATCCAAGAACTTGACAAATCGCTTCCTTGATCAGATCAAATCGCACCCAAATGACATCAAACCGCATACAAGAAAATAGTACGAGACTCAAACCGCTTCCTTGAAACTCTTCAAAAACTAAACTTTTCAATCCAAAACACTATAACCAAGATGAATTAAGCCTTCCAAACCAAAACCTAAGCACTTATGATGATTCTAAACACAAAAGTACTATCAAAATTCAAACTTTAACACTTTTAGGGTATATAATTCGAACCAACAAAACACACAAATAACCAATCTTTATGATCTAACCATGGCTCTTGATACCAATTGTTGGATATTGGTTATTGTAACACACAAACAATCAATTATATGGTTCGAATCTTAGCAAGAAACTTAGAGAGAGAAAGTGGGAGATGGGATCCTTTCTAGAGAGAAAGTGAGAGAAAAACAAAGAGAAAGTTAGATTAAGAAATGAAAGGTCCAACCCTCTACCTTGGGAGGTAGAGGGTATTTATAGTTTTACATAATACGCCCTCTGTCGGCCTGTGGATCAGGCATACTGTGGGTAAAGACCCGTCCGTGCTCCACGGTGTTACTCTAACTAACTAACTAACTAATAGATAACGTAATGTCTACGAGCTAACATATGCTTGACAATAGTTGGGGTGAACGACACTTCACTATGGATTTTCTAAATCCTAACAGAATAAGCGGTTCTTAGCTGGATCTAAGCGGTTCTTGGCCAAAATAGCATGTTCTTAATTGGTTCTTATTGGTTATTGGCCGGAATAGCTAGTTCTTATCTGGTTCTAACTGGTTTGTACTGGTTCTTGGCCGGAATAGGTAGTTCTTAGTTGGATCTAACTGGTTCTTGGCCGGAATAGCTGGTTCCTATTTGGATCTAACTATTTATTGGCCGGAATAGCTAGTTCTTAACTGGTTCTAACTGGTTCTTACTGGTTCTTGGCCGGAATATCCGGTTCTTAACTAGTTCTAACTGGTTCCTCTTGGTTTCAGGTTGTTCGGTCGTTTTGATGGTATTTATTTGAAAGCGGAGTTCTGGTTCAAAAGTTATGGCCGTTTGAAGTTTTGACGTAAAAGTCAACTTTGGTCAAGCCGCAAGTGGTCAAACCGCAAGTAGTCAAACCGTAAAAGTCAAAACTCAGTTTTTTGATCAAATTGCATTGGTCAAATCGCATGATTGTCAAATCGCGGGATTGTCAAACCTTGGAATACAAACCGCTTAAATCAAACCGCTTTTTATCAAACCGCTTCTTATCAAACCGCTTAACTCAAACCGCTTCTTATCAAACCGCTTAGATCAAACCGCTTAAGTCAAACCGCTTATGTCAAACCGCTAAAGACAAACCGCTTGAGTCAAACCGCTTAAGTCAAACCGCTTAAGTCAAACCGCTTAAGTCAAACCGCTTAAGTCAAACCGCTTAAGTCAAACCGCTTCCGATACAACGAATCTAGACAAACCGCATCCAAGAACTTGACAAATCGCTTCCTTGATCAGATCAAATCGCACCCAAATGACATCAAACCGCATACAAGAAAATAGTACGAGACTCAAACCGCTTCCTTGAAACTCTTCAAAAACTAAACTTTTCCAATCCAAAACACTATAACCAAGATGAATTAAGCCTTCCAAACCAAAACCTAAGCACTTATGATGATTCTAAACACAAAATTACTATCAAAATTCAAACTTTAACACTTTTAGGGTATAGAATTCGAACCAACAAAACACACAAATAACCAATCTTTATGATCTAACCATGGCTCTTGATACCAATTGTTGGATATTGGTTATTGTAACACACAAACAATCAATTATATGGTTCGAATCTTAGCAAGAAACTTAAAGAGAGAAAGTGGGAGATGGGATCCTTTCTAGAGAGAGAAAGTGAGAGAAAAACAAAGAGAAGGTTAGATTAAGAAATGAAAGGTCCAACCCTCTACCTTGGGAGGTAGAGGGTATTTATAGTTTTACATAATCGCCTACGTCGGGTGTGGATCGAGCATACAATGGGTAAAGACCCGTCCGTCCTCCACGGTGTTACTCTAACTAACTAACTAACTAATAGATAACGTAATGTCTACGAGCTAACATATGCTAGACAATAGTTGGGGTGACCGACACTTCACTATGGATTTTCTAAATCCTAACAGAATAGCGGTTCTTAGCTGGATCTAAGCGGTTCTTGGCCAAAATAGCATGTTCTTAAATGGTTCTTCTTGGTTATTGGCGGAATAGCTAGTTCTTATACGGTTCTAACTGGTTTGTCTTGGTTCTTGCGGAATAGGTAGTTCTTAGTTGGATCTAAGCGGTTCTTGGCGGAATAGCTGGTTCCTATTTGGATCTAACTATTTATTGGCGGAATAGCTAGTTCTTAACTGGTTCTTACCGGTTCTTGGCGGAATATCCGGTTCTTAACTAGTTCTAACTGGTTCCTCTTGGTTCAGTTGTTCGGTCGTTTTGGCGGTATTTCGTTGAAAACGGAGTTACGGTTCAAAAGTTATGGCCGTTTGAAGTTTTGACGTAAAAGTCAACTTTGGTCAAGCCGCAAGTGGTCAAACCGCAAGTAGTCAAACCGTAAAAGTCAAAACTCAGTTTTTTTGATCAAATTTTTGATCAAATCGCATTGGTCAAATCGCAGGATTGTCAAACCGCTGGAATACAAACCGCTTAAATCAAACCGCTTTTTATCAAACCGCTTCTTATCAAACCGCTTCTTATCAAACCGCTTAGATCAAACCGCTGAAGACAAACCGCTTGAGTCAAACCGCTTAAGTCAAACCGCTTATGTCAAACCGCTAAAGACAAACCGCTTGAGTCAAACCGCTTAAGTCAAACCGCTTAAGTCAAACCGCTTACGTCAAACCGCTTAAGTCAAACCGCTTCCGATACAACGAATCTAGACAAACCGCATCCAAGAACTTGACAAATCGCTTCCTTGATCAGATCAAATCGCACCCAAATGACATCAAACCGCATACAAGAAAATAGTACGAGACTCAAACCGCTTCCTTGAAACTCTTCAAAAAACTAAACTTTTCCAATCCAAAACACTATAACCAAGATGAATTAAGCCTTCCAAACCAAAACCTAAGCACTTATGATGATTCTAAACACAAAAGTACTATCAAAATTCAAACTTTAACACTTTTAGGGTATAGAATTCGAACCAACAAAACACACAAATAACCAATCTTTATGATCTAACCATGGCTCTTGATACCAATTGTTGGATATTGGTTATTGTAACACACAAACAATCAATTATATGGTTCGAATCTTAGCAAGAAACTTAGAGAGAGAAAGTGGGAGATGGGATCCTTTCTAGAGAGAGAAAGTGAGAGAAAAACAAAGAGAAGGTTAGATTAAGAAATGAAAGGTCCAACCCTCTACCTTGGGAGGTAGAGGGTATTTATAGTTTTACATAATACGCCCTCTGTCGGGCTGTGGATCAGGCATACAATGGGTAAAGAACCGTCCGTCCTCCACGGTGTTACTCTAACTAACTAACTAACTAATCGATAACGTAATGTCTACGAGCTAACATATGCTAGACAATAGTTGGGGTGACCGACACTTCACTATGGATTTTCTAAATCCTAACAGGAATAGGCAGTTCTTAGCTGGATCTAACTGGTTCTTGGCCAAAATAGCATGTTCTTAAGCGGTTCTTCTTGGTTATTGGCGGAATAGCTAGTTCTTATACGGTTCTAAGCGGTTTGTCTTGGTTCTTGGCGGAATAGGTAGTTCTTAGTTGGATCTAAGCGGTTCTTGGCCGAATAGCTGGTTCCTATTTGGATCTAACTATTTATTGGCGGAATAGCTAGTTCTTAAGCGGTTCTAAGCGGTTCTTGGTTCTTGGCGGAATATCCGGTTCTTAACTAGTTCTAACTGGTTCCCTCTTGGTTCAGGTTGTTCGGTCTTTTTGTGGTATTTCATTGAAAGCGGAGTTACGGTTCAAAAGTTATGGCCGTTTGAAGTTTTGACGTAAAAGTCAACTTTGGTCAAGCCGCAAGTGGTCAAACCGCAAGTAGTCAAACCGTAAAAGTCAAAACTCGGTTTTTGATCAAATTGCATTGGTCAAATGCATTGGTCAAACCGCTAAAGGATTGTCAAACCATTTGGAATACAAACCGCTTAAATCAAACCGCTTTTATCAAACCGCTTCTTATCAAACCGCTTAACTTCAAACCGCTTCTTATCAAACCGCTTCAAGATCAAACCGCGAAGATCAAACCGCAGTCAAGAACCGAGACTCAAAAGTCAAACCGCTTATGTCAAACCGCTAAAGAGTCAAACCGCTAAGTCAAACCGCTTAAGTCAAACCGCTTAAGTCAAACCGCTTCGTCAAACCGCTTAAGTCAAACCGCTTAAGTCAAACCGCTTCGATACAACGAATCTAGACAAACCGCATCCAAGAACTTGACAAATCGCTTCCTTGATCGGATCAAATCGCACCCAAATGACATCAAACCGCATACAAGAAAATAGTACGAGACTCGAACCGCTTCCTTGAAACTCTTCAAAACTAAACTTTTCCAATCAAAACACTATATCCAAGATGAATTAAGCCTTCCAAACCAAAACCTAAGCACTTATGATGATTCTAAACACAAAAGTACTATCAAAATTCAAACTTTAACACTTTTAGGGTATAGAATTCGAACCAACAAAACACACAAATAACCAATCTTTATGATCTAACCATGGCTCTTGATACCAATTGTTGGATATTGGTTATTGTAACACACAAACAATCAATTATATGGTTCGAATCTTAGCAAGAAACTTAGAGAGAAAGTGGGAGATGGGATCCTTTCTAGAGAGAGAAAGTGAGAGAAAAACAAAGAGAAGGTTAGATTAAGAAATGAAAGGTCCAACCCTCTACCTTGGGAGGTAGAGGGTATTTATAGTTTTACATAATCGCCCTCTGTCGGGTGTGGATCGGGCATACAATGGGTAAAGACCGTCCGTCCTCCACGGTGTTACTCTAACTAACTAACTAACTAATAGATAACGTAATGTCTACGAGCTAACATATGCTAGACAATAGTTGGGGTGACCGACACTTCACTATGGATTTTCTAAATCCTAACAGAATAAGCGGTTCTTAGCTGGATCTAAGCGGTTCTTGGCCAAAATAGCATGTTCTTAAGCGGTTCTTCTTGGTTATTGGCCGAATAGCTAGTTCTTATC
Source organism: Chrysanthemum lavandulifolium (assembly GCA_022545495.1). Classification (NCBI taxonomy): domain Eukaryota; kingdom Viridiplantae; phylum Streptophyta; class Magnoliopsida; order Asterales; family Asteraceae; genus Chrysanthemum; species Chrysanthemum lavandulifolium. The sequence continues at coordinate 289,135,832 of CM040242.1, forward strand.
TGGTTCTAACTTGGTTTGTCTTGGTTCTTGGCGGAATAGGTAGTTCTTAGTTGGATCTAAGCGGTTCTTGGCGAATAGCTGGTTCCTATTTGGATCTAACTATTTATTGGCGGAATAGCTAGTTCTTAGCGGTTCTAATTGGTTCTTCTTGGTTCTTGGCCGAATATCCGGTTCTTAACTAGTTCTAAGCGGTTCCTCTTGGTTCGAGTTGTTCGGTCTTTTGGCGGTATTTATTTGAAAAGCAGAGTTCTGGTTCAAAAGTTATGGCCGTTTGAAGTTTTGACGTAAAAGTCAACTTTGGTCAAGCCGCAAGTGGTCAAACCGCAAGTAGTCAAACCGTAAAAGTCAAAACTCGGTTTTTGATCAAATCGCATTGGTCAAATCGCATGATTGTCAAATCGCTGGAATGTCAAACATTTGGAAATCAAACCGCTTAAATCAAACCGCTTTTATCAAACCGCTTAACTCAAACCGCTTATCAAACCGCTTCTTATCAAACCGCTTAGATCAAACCGCTGAAGACAAACCGCTTAAGTCAAACCGCTTAAGTCAAACCGCTAAAGACAAACCGCTTGAGTCAAACCGCTTAAGTCAAACCGCTTAAGTCAAACCGCTTATGTCAAACCGCTTACGTCAAACCGCTTAAGTCAAACCGCTTAAGTCAAACCGCTTTCGATACAACGAATCTAGACAAACCGCATCCAAGAACTTGACAAATCGCTTCCTTGATCAGATCAAATCGCACCCAAATGAAATCAAACCGCATACAAGAAAATAGTACGAGACTCAAACCGCTTCCTTGAAACTCTTCAAAAACTAAACTTTTCCAATCCAAAACACTATAACCAAGATGAATTATGCCTTCAAACCAAAACCTAAGCACTTATGATGATTCTAAACACAAAAGTACTATCAAAATTCAAACTTTAACACTTTTAGGGTATAGAATTCGAACCAACAAAACACACAAATAACCAATCTTTATGATCTAACCATGGCTCTTGATACCAATTGTTGGATATTGGTTATTGTAACACACAAACAATCAATTATATGGTTCGAATCTTAGCAAGAAACTTAGAGAGAGAAAGTGGGAGATGGGATCCTTTCTAGAGAGAAAGTGAGAGAAAAACAAAGAGAAGGTTAGATTAAGAAATGAAAGGTCCAACCCTCTACCTTGGGAGGTAGAGGGTATTTATAGTTTACATAATCGCCCTCGTCGGGTGTGGATCGGGCATCTGGTGGGTAAAGACCCGTCCCGTCCTCCACGGTGTTACTCTAACTAACTAACTAACTAATAGATAACGTAATGTCTACGAGCTAACATATGCTAGACAATAGTTGGGGTGACCGACACTTCACTATGGATTTTCTAAATCCTAACAGAATAGCGGTTCTTAGTTGGATCTAAGCGGTTCTTGGCCAAAATAGCATGTTCTTAAGCGGTTCTTCTTGGTTATTGGCGGAATAGCTAGTTCTTATCTGGTTCTAAGCGGTTTGTCTTGGTTCTTGGCGGAATAGGTAGTTCTTAGTTGGATCTAAGCGGTTCTTGGCGGAATAGCTGGTTCCTATTTGGATCTAACTATTTATTGGCGGAATAGCTAGTTCTTAGCGGTTCTGGTTCTTCTTGGTTCTTGGCGGAATATCGGTTCTTAACTAGTTCTAAGCGGTTCCCTCTTGGTTCAGGTTGTTCGGTCGTTTTTGGTATTTATTTAAAAAAAGAGTTCTGGTTCAAAAGTTATGGCCGTTTGAAGTTTTGACGTAAAAGTCAACTTTGGTCAAGCCGCAAGTGGTCAAACCGCAAGTAGTCAAACCGTAAAAGTCAAAACTCGGTTTTTGATCAAATCGCATTGGTCAAATCGCATGATTGTCAAATCGCTGGAATACAAACCGCTTAAATCAAACCGCTTTTTATCAAACCGCTTTTTATCAAACCGTTTCTTATTAAACCGCTTCTTATCAAACCGCTTAGATCAAACCGCTGAAGACAAACCGCTTAAGTCAAATCGCTTAAGTCAAACCGCTTATGTCAAACCGCTAAAGACAAACCGCTTGAGTCAAACCGCTTAAGTCAAACCGCTTAAGTCAAACCGCTTATGTCAAACCGCTTACGTCAAACCGCTTAAGTCAAACCGCTTCCGATACAACGAATCTAGACAAACCGCATCCAAGAACTTGACAAATCGCTTCCTTGATCAGATCAAATCGCACCCAAATGACATCAAACCGCATACAAGAAAATAGTACGAGACTCAAACCGCTTCCTTGAAACTCTTCAAACACTAAACTTTTCCAATCCAAAACACTATAACCAAGATGAATTAAGCCTTCCAAACCAAAACCTAAGCACTTATGATGATTCTAAACACAAAAGTACTAACAAAATTCAAACTTTAACACTTTTAGGGTATAGAATTCGAACCAACAAAACACACAAATAACCAATCTTTATGATCTAACCATGGCTCTTGATACCAATTGTTGGATATTGGTTATTGTAACACACAAACAATCAATTATATGGTTCGAATCTTAGCAAGAAACTTATAGAGAGAAAGTGGGAGATGGGATCCTTTCTAGAGAGAGAAAGTGAGAGAAAAACAAAGAGAAGGTTAGATTAAGAAATGAAAGGTCCAACCCTCTACCTTGGGAGGTAGAGGGTATTTATAGTTTTACATAATACGCCCTATGTCGGGTTGTGGATCAGGCATACAGTGGGTAAAGACCCGTCCGTCCTCCACGGTGTTACTCTAACTAACTAACTAACTAATAGATAACGTAATGTCTACGAGCTAACATATGCTAGACAATAGTTGGGGTGACCGACACTTCACTATGGATTTTCTAAATCCCTAACAGAATAAGCGGTTCTTAGTTGGATCTAGCGGTTCTTGGCCAAAATAGCATGTTCTTAAGCGGTTCTTCTTGGTTATTGGCGGAATAGCTAGTTCTTATCTCGGTTCTAAGCGGTTTGTCTTGGTTCTTGGCGGAATAGGTAGTTCTTAGTTGGATCTAAGCGGTTCTTGGCGGAATAGTTGGTTCCTATTTGGATCTAACTATTTATTGGCGGAATAGCTAGTTCTTAACGGTTCTAATTGGTTCTTCTTGGTTCTTGGCGAATATCGGTTCTTAACTAGTTCTAAGCGGTTCCTCTTGGTTCAGTTGTTCGGTCTTTTTTGACGGTATTATTTGAAAGCAGAGTTCTGGTTCAAAAGTTATGGCCGTTTGAAGTTTTGACGTAAAAAGTCAACTTTGGTCAAGCCGCAAGTGGTCAAACCGCAAGCAGTCAAACCGTAAAAGTCAAAACTCCGTTTTTTTGATCAAATCGCATTGGTCAAATCGCATGATTGTCAAACCGCTGGAATACAAACCGCTTAAATCAAACCGCTTTTATCAAACCGCTTCTTATCAAACCGCTTAACTCAAACCGCTTCTTATCAAACCGCTTAGATCAAACCGCTGAAGACAAACCGCTTGAGTCAAACCGCTTAAGTCAAACCGCTTATGTCAAACCGCTAAAGACAAACCGCTTGAGTCAAACCGCTTAAGTCAAACCGCTTATGTCAAACCGCTTACGTCAAACCGCTTAAGTCAAACCGCTTAAGTCAAACCGCTTCGATACAACGAATCTAGACAAACCGCATCCAAGAACTTGACAAATCGCTTCCTTGATCAGATCAAATCGCACCCAAATGACATCAAACCGCATACAAGAAAATAGTACGAGACTCAAACCGCTTCCTTGAAACTCTTCAAAACTAAACTTTTCCAATCCAAAACACTATAACCAAGATGAATTAAGCCTTCCAAACCAAAACCTAAGCACTTATGATGATTCTAAACACAAAAGTACTATCAAAATTCAAACTTTAACACTTTTAGGGTATAGAATTCGAACCAACAAAACACACAAATAACCAATCTTTATGATCTAACCATGGCTCTTGATACCAATTGTTGGATATTGGTTATTGTAACACACAAACAATCAATTATATGGTTCGAATCTTAGCAAGAAACTTAGAGAGAGAAAGTGGGAGATGGGATCCTTTCTAGAGAGAAAGTGAGAGAAAAACAAAGAGAAGGTTAGATTAAGAAATGAAAGGTCCAACCTCTACCTTGGGAGGTAGAGGGTATTTATAGTTTTACATAATCGCCTCGTCGGGGTGTGGATCGAGGCATACGGTGGGTAAAGACCCGTCCGTCCTCCACGGTGTTACTCTAACTAACTAACTAACTAATAGATAACGTAATGTCTACGAGCTAACATATGCTAGACAATAGTTGGGGTGACCGACACTTCACTATGGATTTTCTAAATCCTAACAGAATAAGCGGTTCTTAGCTGGATCTAAGCGGTTCTTGGCCAAAATAGCATGTTCTTAAGCGGTTCTTCTTGGTTATTGGCGGAATAGCTAGTTCTTATCTCGGTTCTAAGCGGTTTGTCTTGGTTCTTGGCGGAATAGGTAGTTCTTAGTTGGATCTAAGCGGTTCTTGGCGGAATAGCTGGTTCCTATTTGGATCTAACTATTTATTGGCGGAATAGCTAGTTCTTAAGCGGTTCTAAGCGGTTCTTCTTGGTTCTTGGCGAATATCCGGTTCTTAACTAGTTCTAAGCGGTTCCTCTTGGTTCAGTTGTTCGGTCGTTTTGGTGGTATTTCGTTGAAAGCAGATTCTGGTTCAAAAGTTATGGCCGTTTGAAGTTTTGACGTAAAAGTCAACTTTGGTCAAGCCGCAAGTGGTCAAACCGCAAGTAGTCAAACCGTAAAAGTCAAAACTCGGTTTTTGATCAAATCGCATTGGTCAAATCGCATTGGTTGTCAAAACCTTGGAATACAAACCGCTTAAATCAAACCGCTTTTTATCAAACCGCTTCTTATCAAACCGCTTAACTCAAACCGCTTCTTATCAAACCGCTTAGATCAAACCGCTTGAGTCAAACCGCTTAAGTCAAACCGCTTATGTCAAACCGCTTAAGACAAACCGCTAAAGTCAAACCGCTTAAGTCAAACCGCTTAAGTCAAACCGCTTCGTCAAACCGCTTAAGTCAAACCGCTTAAGTCAAACCGCTTCGATACAACGAATCTAGACAAACCGCATCCAAGAACTTGACAAATCGCTTCCTTGATCGGATCAAATCGCACCCAAATGACATCAAACCGCATACAAGAAAATAGTACGAGACTCAAACCGCTTCCTTGAAACTCTTCAAAACTAAACTTTTCCAATCAAAACACTATAACCAAGATGAATTAAGCCTTCAAACCAAAACCTAAGCACTTATGATGATTCTAAACACAAAAGTACTATCAAAATTCAAACTTTAACACTTTTAGGGTATAGAATTCGAACCAACAAAACACACAAATAACCAATCTTTATGATCTAACCATGGCTCTTGATACCAATTATTGGATATTGGTTATTGTAACACACAAACAATCAATTATATGGTTCGAATCTTAGCAAGAAACTTAGAGAGTGAAAGTGGGAGATGGGATCCTTTCTAGAGAGAAAGTGAGAGAAAAACAAAGAGAAGGTTAGATTAAGAAATGAAAGGTCCAACCCTCTACCTTGGGAGGTAGAGGGTATTTATAGTTTTACATAATACGCCCTCTGTCGGGCTGTGGATCAGGCATACGGTGGGTAAAGACCCGTCCGTCCTCCACGGTGTTACTCTAACTAACTAACTAACTAATAGATAACGTAATGTCTACGAGCTAACATATGCTAGACAATAGTTGGGGTGACCGACACTTCACTATGGATTTTCTAAATCCTAACGAGAATAAGCGGTTCTTAGTTTGGATCTAAGCGGTTCTTGGCCAAAATAGCATGTTCTTAACTGGTTCTTCTTGGTTATTGGCGGAATAGCTAGTTCTTATCTGGTTCTAACTGGTTTGTCTTGGTTCTTGGCGGAATAGGTAGTTCTTAGTTGGATCTAAGCGGTTCTTGGCGGAATAGCTGGTTCCTATTTGGATCTAACTATTTATTGGCGGAATAGCTAGTTCTTAAGCGGTTCTAGCGGTTCTTCTTGGTTCTTGGCCGAATATCCGGTTCTTAACTAGTTCTAACCGGTTCCTCTTGGTTCAGTTGTTCGGTCGTTTTGTGGTATTTCGTTGAAAGCGGAGTTACGGTTCAAAAGTTATGGCCGTTTGAAGTTTTGACGTAAAAGTCAACTTTGGTCAAGCCGCAAGTGGTCAAACCGCAAGTAGTCAAACCGTAAAAGTCAAAACTCGGTTTTTTGATCAAATCGCATTGGTCAAATCGCAGGATTGTCAAATTTGGAATTGGAATACAAACCGCTTAAATCAAACCGCTTTTTATCAAACCGCTTAATCAAACCGCTTAATCAAACCGCTTAGATCAAACCGCGAAGACAAACCGCTTGAGTCAAACCGCTTAAGTCAAACCGCTTATGTCAAACCGCTAAAGACAAACCGCTTGAGTCAAACCGCTTAAGTCAAACCGCTTAAGTCAAACCGCTTCGTCAAACCGCTTCGTCAAACCGCTTAAGTCAAACCGCTTCGATACAACGAATCTAGACAAACCGCATCCAAGAACTTGACAAATCGCTTCCTTGATCGGATCAAATCGCGCCCAAATGACATCAAACCGCATACAAGAAAATAGTATGAGACTCAAACCGCTTCCTTGAAACTCTTCTAAAACTAAACTTTTCCAATCCAAAACACTATAACCAAGATGAATTAAGCCTTCCAAACCAAAACCTAAGCACTTATGATGATTCTAAACACAAAAGTACTATCAAAATTCAAACTTTAACACTTTTAGGGTATAGAATTCGAACCAACAAAACACACAAATAACCAATCTTTATGATCTAACCATGGCTCTTGATACCAATTGTTGGATATTGGTTATTGTAACACACAAACAATCAATTATATGGTTCGAATCTTAGCAAGAAACTTAGAGAGAGAAAGTGGGAGATGGGATCCTTTCTAGAGAGAAAGTGAGAGAAAAACAAAGAGAAGGTTAGATTAAGAAATGAAAGGTCCAACCCTCTACCTTGGGAGGTAGAGGGTATTTATAGTTTTACATAATACGCCTCTGTCGGGTTGTGGATCAGGCATACGGTGGGTAAAGACCCGTCCGTCCTCCACGGTGTTACTCTAACTAACTAACTAACTAATAGATAACGTAATGTCTACGAGCTAACATATGCTAGACAATAGTTGGGGTGACCGACACTTCACTATGGATTTTCTAAATCCTAACAGAATAAGCGGTTCTTAGCTGGATCTAAGCGGTTCTTGGCCAAAATAGCATGTTCTTAAGCGGTTCTTCTTGGTTATTGGCGGAATAGCTAGTTCTTATCGGTTCTAACTGGTTTGTCTTGGTTCTTGGCGGAATAGGTAGTTCTTAGTTGGATCTAAGCGGTTCTTGGCGGAATAGCTGGTTCCTATTTGGATCTAACTATTTATTGGCGGAATAGCTAGTTCTTAACGGTTCTAAGCGGTTCTTCTTGGTTCTTGGCGAATATCCGGTTCTTAACTAGTTCTAACTGGTTCCCTCTTGGTTCAGTTGTTCGGTCGTTTTGGCGGTATTTATTTGAAAACAGAGTTCGGTTCAAAAGTTATGGCCGTTTGAAGTTTTGACGTAAAAGTCAACTTTGGTCAAGCCGCAAGTGGTCAAACCGCAAGTAGTCAAACCGTAAAAGTCAAAACTCGGTTTTTGATCAAATTGATCAAATCGCATTGGTCAAATCGCGGGATTGTCAAACCCTCGGAATACAAACCGCTTAAATCAAACCGCTTTTATCAAACCGCTTCTTATCAAACCGCTTAACTCAAACCGCTTATCAAACCGCTTAGATCAAACCGGCAAGTCAAACCGCTTCAGTCAAACCGCTTATGTCAAACCGCTAAAGACAAACCGCTTGAGTCAAACCGCTTAAGTCAAACCGCTTAAGTCAAACCGCTTACGTCAAACCGCTTAATTCAAACCGCTTAAGTCAAACCGCTTCTGATACAATGAATCTAGACAAACTGCTTCCAAGAACTTGACAAATCGCTTCCTTGATCAGATCAAATCGCACCCAAATGACATCAAACCACATACAAGAAAATAGTATGAGACTCAAACCGCTTCCTTGAAACTCTTCAAAAACTAAACTTTTTAATCCAAAACACTATAACCAAGATGAATTAAGCATTCCAAACCAAAACCTAAGCACTTATGATGATTCTAAACACAAAAATACTAACAAAATTCAAACTTTAACAGGTTTAGGGTATAGAATTCGAACCAACAAAACACACAAATAACCAATCTTTATGATCTACCCATGGCCCTTAATACCAATTTTTGGATATTGGTTATTGTAACACACAAACAATCAATTATATGGTTCGAATCTTAGCAAGAAACTTAGAGAGAGAAAGTGGGAGATGGGATCCTTTCTAGAGAGAGAAAGTGAGAGAAAACAAAGAGAAGGTTAGATTAAGAAATGAAAGGTCCAACCTCTACCTTGGGAGGTAGAGGGTATTTATAGTTTTACATAATACGCCTCTCAGCGGGGTGTGGATCGGGCATACGGTGGGTAAAGACCGTCCGTCCTCCACGGTGTTACTCTAACTAACTAACTAACTAATAGATAACGTAATGTCTACGAGCTAACATATGCTAGACAATAGTTGGGGTGACCGACACTTCACTATGGATTTTCTAAATCCTAACAGAATAAGCGGTTCTTAGTTGGATCTAAGCGGTTCTTGGCCAAAATAGCATGTTCTTAAGCGGTTCTTCTTGGTTATTGGCGGAATAGCTAGTTCTTATCTGGTTCTAAGCGGTTTGTCTTGGTTCTTGGCGGAATAGGTAGTTCTTAGTTGGATCTAAGCGGTTCTTGGCGAATAGCTGGTTCCTATTTGGATCTAACTATTTATTGGCGGAATAGCTAGTTCTTAAGCGGTTCTAATGGTTCTTCTTGGTTCTTGGCGGAATATCCGGTTCTTAACTAGTTCTAATTGGTTCCCTCTTGGTTCAGTTGTTCGGTCGTTTTGATGGTATTTATTTGAAAGCAGATTCTGGTTCAAAAGTTATGGCCGTTTGAAGTTTTGACGTAAAAAGTCAACTTTGGTCAAGCCGCAAGTGGTCAAACCGCAAGTAGTCAAACCGTAAAAGTCAAAACTCAATTTTTTTTATCAAATCGCACTGGTCAAATCGCATTGGTCAAATCGCAGGATTGTCAAACCGTTGGTATACAAACCGCTTAAATCAAACCGCTTTTTATCAAACCTCTTCGTATCAAACCGCTTAACTCAAATCAAACTTCTTATCAAACCGCGAAGACAAACCGCTGAGTCAAACCGCTTAAGTCAAACCGCTTATGTCAAACCGCTAAAGTCAAACCGCTAAAGAGTCAAACCGCTTAAGTCAAACCGCTTAAGTCAAACCGCTTATGTCAAACCGCTTAAGTCAAACCGCTTAAGTCAAACCGCTTCGATACAACGAATCTAGACAAACCGCATCCAAGAACTTGACAAATCGCTTCCTTGATCGGATCAAATCGCACCCAAATGACATCAAACCGCATACAAGAAAATAGTACGAGACTCAAACCGCTTCCTTGAAACTCTTCAAAACTAAACTTTTCAATCAAAACACTATAACCAAGATGAATTAAGCCTTCCAAACCAAAACCTAAGCACTTATGATGATTCTAAACACAAAAGTACTATCAAAATTCAAACTTTAACACTTTTAGGGTATAGAATTCGAACCAACAAAACACACAAATAACCAATCTTTATGATCTAACCATGGCTCTTGATACCAATTGTTGGATATTGGTTATTGTAACACACAAACAATCAATTATATGGTTCGAATCTTAGCAAGAAACTTAGAGAGAGAAAGTGGGAGATGGGATCCTTTCTAGAGAGAGAAAGTGAGAGAAAAACAAAGAGAAGGTTAGATTAAGAAATGAAAGGTCCAACCCTCTACCTTGGGAGGTAGAGGGTATTTATAGTTTTACATAATACGCCTCTGTCGGGCTGTGGATCAGGCATACAGTGGGTAAAGACCCGTCCGTCCTCCACGGTGTTACTCTAACTAACTAACTAACTAATAGATAACGTAATGTCTACGAGCTAACATATGCTAGACAATAGTTGGGGTGACCGACACTTCACTATGGATTTTCTAAATCCTAAAAGAATAAGCGGTTCTTAGCTGGATCTAAGCGGTTCTTGGCCAAAATAGCATGTTCTTAAGCGGTTCTTCTTGGTTATTGGCGGAATAGCTAGTTCTTATCTGGTTCTAAGCGGTTTGTCTTGGTTCTTGGCGGAATAGGTAGTTCTTAGTTGGATCTAAGCGGTTCTTGGCCGAATAGCTAGTTCCTATTTGGATCTAACTATTTATTGGCGGAATAGCTAGTTCTTAAGCGGTTCTAACGGTTCTTCTTGGTTCTTGGCCGAATATCCGGTTCTTAACTAGTTCTAGCGGTTCCCTCTTGGTTCAGTTGTTTCGGTCTTTTTGCGGTATTTATTTGAAAACGGAGTTCTGGTTCAAAAGTTATGGCCGTTTGAAGTTTTGGCGTAAAAGTCAACTTTGGTCAAGCCGCAAGTGGTCAAACCGCAAGTAGTCAAACCGTAAAAGTCAAAACTCGGTTTTTTGATCAAATCGCATTGGTCAAATCGCATGATGGTCAAATCGCGGATTGTCAAACCGCTGGAATACAAACCGCTTAAATCAAACCGCTTTTATCAAACAACTTCTTAACTCAAACCGCTTCTTATCAAACCGCTTAGATCAAACCGGCGAAGACAAACCGCTTGAGTCAAACCGCTTAAGTCAAACCGCTTATGTCAAACCGCTAAAGACAAACCGCTTGAGTCAAACCGCTTAAGTCAAACCGCTTGTCAAACCGCTTCGTCAAACCGCTTAAGTCAAACCGCTTAAGTCAAACCGCTTCGATACAGCGAATCTAGACAAACCGCATCCAAGAACTTGACAAATCGCTTCCTTGATCGGATCAAATCGCACCCAAATGACATCAAACCGCATACAAGAAAATAGTACGAGACTCAAACCGCTTCCTTGAAACTCTTCAAAAACTAAACTTTTCCAATCCAAAACACTATAACCAAGATGAATTAAGCCTTCCAAACCAAAACCTAAGCACTTATGATGATTCTAAACACAAAAGTACTATCAAAATTCAAACTTTAACACTTTTAGGGTATAGAATTCGAACCAACAAAACACACAAATAACCAATCTTTATGATCTAACCATGGCTCTTGATACCAATTGTTGGATATTGGTTATTGTAACACACAAACAATCAATTATATGGTTCAAATCTTAGCAAGAAACTTAGAGAGAAAGTGGGAGATGGGATCCTTTCTAGAGAAAGTGAGAGAAAAACAAAGAGAAGGTTAGATTAAGAAATGAAAGGTCCAACCCTCTACCTTGGGAGGTAGAGGGTATTTATAGTTTTACATAATCGCCCTCGTCGGGTTGTGGATCGAGGCATACTGATGGGTAAAGACCCGTCCGTCCTCCACGGTGTTACTCTAACTAACTAACTAACTAATAGATAACGTAATGTCTACGAGCTAACATATGCTAGACAATAGTTGGGGTGACCGACACTTCACTATGGATTTTCTAAATCCTAACAGAATAGGCGGTTCTTAGCTGGATCTAAGCGGTTCTTGGCCAAAATAGCATGTTCTTAATTGGTTCTTCTTGGTTATTGGCGGAATAGCTAGTTCTTATCTGGTTCTAACTGGTTTGTCTTGGTTCTTGGCGGAATAAGGTAGTTCTTAGTTAGATCTAAGCGGTTCTTGGCGAATAGCTGGTTCCTATTTGGATCTAACTATTTATTGGCGAATAGCTAGTTCTTAACTGGTTCTTCTTGGTTCTTGGCGGAATATCCGGTTCTTAACTAGTTCTAACTGGTTCCTCTTGGTTCAGTTGTTCGGTTATTTTGTGGTATTTCGCTTGAAAGCAGATTTACGGTTCAAAAGTTATGGCCGTTTGAAGTTTTGACGTAAAAGTCAACTTTGGTCAAGCCATGAGTGGTCAAACCGCAAGTAGTCAAACCGTAAAAGTCAAAACTCGGTTTTTTGAATCTCGGTGGTCAAATCGCATTGGTCAAATCGCATGATTGTCAAACCCTGGAATACAAACCGCTTAAATCAAACCGCTTTTATCAAACCGTTTCTTATCAAACCGCTTAACTCGAACCGCTTCTTATCAAACCACTAAGATCAAACCACTAAAGACAAACAGCTTGAGTCAAACCGCTTAAGTCAAACTACTTATGTCAAACCGCTAAAGACAAACCGTTTGAGTCAAACCTCTTAAGTCAAACCGCTTAAGTTAAACCGCTTATGTCAAATCGCTTACGTCAAACCGCTTAAGTCAAACCGCTTCCGATACAACGAATCTAGAAAAAAAGCATCCAAGAAATTGACAAATCGCTTCCTTGATCCGATCAAATCGCACCCAAATGAAATCAAACCTCATACAAGAAAATAGTACGAGATTCAAACCGCTTCCTTGAAACTCTTGCAAAACTAAACTTTTCCAATCTAAAACACTATAACCAAGATGAATTAAGCCTTCCAAACCAAAACCTAAGCACTTATGATGATTCTAAACCAAAAAGTACTATCAAACTTCAAACTTTAACACTTTTAGGGTATAGAATTCGAACCAACAAAACACACAAATAACCAATCTTTATGATCTAACCATGGCTCTTGATACCAATTGTTGGATATTGGTTATTGTAACACACAAACAATCAATTATATGGTTCGAATCTTAGCAAGAAACTTAGAGAGAAAGTGGGAGATGGGATCCTTTCTAGAGAGAGAAAGTGAGAGAAAAACAAAGAGAATGTTAGATTAAGAAATGAAAGGTCCAACCCTCTACCTTGGGAGGTAAAGGGACGCCCTATGGCTATGGATCGTGAATACATTGGGTAAAGACCGTTAGTTTCCACGGTGTTACTCTAACTAACTAACTAATAGATAACGTAATGTCTACGAGCAAACATTGTTACCACCCGCATTTTTAGGTTACTTTTCATTTTCGAGAATTTAATATTCATTTTTACAATTCACTTTCACTATTCATCCCGTAAAATTTTTAATCCACATTCTCGTAAGATAAATTATTTTAGTAATGACCTGAGAGTTTGACAATCGTTAGATCATTTTAGCCAAAGTTATTAAGAAAACATCGTTTTAAACTTTCGTTTTTGACGGTCCATCGTTTAAACATCACGCGCATAATGAAAATCAACTCTGACAATTTTTCCCACATTAGATAAATTTTTAGATCACTCATGATTAATTTGAGATTTTTAAGATTTATTTTTATGTTACCAAATGTACGCTCTACATTTTTGCTTAAATTACGTAACTTTTAAACTTCACAAATAATCGTAAGTTATCCCACGTATGACGAAAACCACATTTTAACATCTCATATCACTTTTATACTAATTTTAGTCTACTCTAAATAAATTCACGATCGTTTCCCTGAAATTTCGTTCTTTTCCGATAAACTGCGAATTACGCGTTTTTTACCCATATTTCCAGGTTTAAGCAGCGTTTTTGCACTCAATGAGACTTATCACTCATTTTATATTTTTAGATGGAGTATAATGATGAGTCTCATCATTCCTCTAAGTTTCGTATTTTTACGATACCCGGTTTTATGTTTTATGGCTTAACGATTTACGGTTGGCATTTAACGGAACCAAAATTTACTCTAAACTCAAGATAAGACCAAGACTATCCACCTAAGTCATCTTATCACTATATGGCCGACTTAGGGGGGGATTCATCATTTTGGTGGCATCATCCTAACCATGGTTCATTTAGATCATTACAAGTGTCCTAACTTAACCATGGTTAACAATTAACACAATATATGGTTAACCAAACTTACCCTCCTATAAATAGGAAGTAAAATACATCCTAAAGACCTTCACATACTGATTTTGGTCGTTCATACCCTAAAACATTCACATCTTCCATCATTTGATCTATAAACTCCAAGTTTATGCAAGGAAGTTCCAAAGATCAAGCTACTACATCAAATCTCTTGCAAGTTTAAGTGATCTTCTTGAGTTTAGATCCACTCAAGTCACTTAGTACTTCATCACCAACTCTTCAAGTTTGCAAGGGTGCCAAGGTGTGGAAAGCTAGCTCAATCCAAAGTCTTAAGCTATCAATCAAAGTCCTAATCCTTACTAAGTTACTCCTTTCTTATTGAAAGCCAAAAGTTGTTGCACGTAGAAGTTTTCCGACTTATCCATCACATCCGTTAAGTACTTAACATCATTAACTTTCGGTGAGTTCATAGCCCCATTTTCTATTACTTAATTATTTTACAAACCCTTGGGGGAAATACATGCTTTATTTTAAACCGAACACATTGCTTTCAAACAGTATACTTATCGATTATTTTACTTGCACTAAGTTACCGTGATTTGCCAATCTTAAGTCCCTAAATCATGAATCATTAATCACAAGTGAAGTGAGCGCGAATATTGTGGATAGATCTATCGGGATTGATTTAATCCCGCTTGTTTGACCAGAAACGGTAAACAAACGCACTATATTTGAGTACATCGTAAAATGGCAAATTTTACCTATTTGGGGCATCGGTTACTATTATATGACAGCAAGTTAACGCCTTGATTGCATGATGCTTAGTGAATAATAATTGTTTTGTTTTCAAACCATTGGTGTGGATTTATAACTCACACTACAAACATTATGTGTTCAACTGATTTCCTGAACTCAATGAATTTCACTCAACCTTTGTGTTGACAGTTTTAAGCATGTATTTCAGGTCCATAATGTCGGAAACTGGCACGGAAGAGCGAGGACTAGATCAAGAAGGCTATAAATTTTATTATCATTCGAAAACTCATTTAATGTATTTTGTGAACTTGGAACCATTTGGGACCTCATTTTTGTAAACTCTGATATTTATATAAATCGAATGATAAATCTTTTAAAACGACTCCATTAGAATTCTTTTCTATTGTTATGACTGTTGTGCCATGAAGTAACACCCGTTTGAATTCATTGCAGATCTCGAAATTGGGGTGTTACAGATTGGTATCGAGCCACGCTTATAGAGAAACGGTCTAATTGAGACTTAAACTATAACTACTTTTACAAGCAAAAACATTTTATAGCCTTCCGCTCTCCGTGCCTTCCATCCTCCGCACGATTATGTGACTTTTAGGCATTTTAAGCTATACAAACATACTAGTATATTGACATATACACTTGACATAATTTCAATCATAAACAAAGTACTCAACAT
Source organism: Chrysanthemum lavandulifolium (assembly GCA_022545495.1). Classification (NCBI taxonomy): domain Eukaryota; kingdom Viridiplantae; phylum Streptophyta; class Magnoliopsida; order Asterales; family Asteraceae; genus Chrysanthemum; species Chrysanthemum lavandulifolium. The sequence goes on from CM040242.1 coordinate 289,151,159, forward strand.
ATCTCAGTATGCCTATTCTAAGGCATTAAGACAATCATATTTTCCAATCTCCCAATCATGCATCTACTCATGCATTTTAGGATTACTTAAACTTCCTCCAAGACATTGTAACCGACTACAATGGTCTTTCCTACTTCCCGCAGACATTGTGAGATACAATGGTCTCATTCATTTTTCAAGACACCGTGAGATACATTGGTCTCTATTACATTCTCGTATTAATCGTAAATCCTACGGTGGTCTCATTTATTTCTCAAGACATTGTGGGTTACGCAATGGTCTCTATCATTTCTCAAGACATTGCGAGTTACACAATGATCTCTATCATTTCTCAAGACATTGTGAGTTACACAATGGTCTCTCAATCTTTTCTCAAGACATTGTGAGTTACACAATGATCTCTCTATCATTTCTCAAGACATTGTGGGTTACACAATGATCTCTCCATCATTTCTTAGACATTATGAGTTGCACAATAGTCTCTATTATTTCCTAGACATTGTGAGTTACACAATGGTCTCAACTATTTCTCAAACATTGTGAGTTGCACAACTACTCCTCAGATATTGTAAGTTATACAATAGTCTCTACAAATTATCTTATAAAACCTTATATGATATTCTTTTACATGAAGCCCGTCACAATCTATCAATTTCCTAATGGAAATATAAGAAATGGATTTCTAAAAGATAAAGTGACTCATCATCTACAAAAGATGAAGTTCAACAACTTTCTACATTCATCAAAATTCTCTTCGAAACCTTCATTGTTAAAAGTTCGTGATTCTAGCCAAGTATAGACTATTTTAGAATTACTTAAAATTTCCTTTCCACACGTATCTACCCATACTATCTTCAAAGAAATGGAATGTGAAAACATAGGTTACAAGTCTTTTATGGCCAGGACTTGCAACTGGATGGTTTTATATCGCCTTTGCCTAGTGGACAATTTCCCAAAAGCTATGGACATACACAAGTATACCTAATTTAGGTATTTGAAAATTTTATCGAACCTCGGCTAAATATAGCCTAATCACCTATATTTAACCTAGGGATGTAACATAGTATGATTAACTATGTTCGACCTAAATTTTTCAAACACTGAGAACAGTTATACAAGTGTTATATTCAGGTTAATTTTCTACTTAAACTCGATAAACCACCAGAATCCATTAAAAAGATCTAGAGACGCGATAGTGTTTTACCACTCAGCGAGATCTTAACACTTATTTATACTACCTAATTTCATTCTTGAAATTTTCATACATGAGATAATCCGAACTACTATCTTGGGATAGTCATCAAATCTTCTCGTCATTTCTTAGAAGTACTACACTGATTAGGTTTCAAGGATATCATTCCACTTTAATCCTTTACAATCCACTTATGGTTTTAAAAGCAAACTTGACATCTCTACCTAAGAATAATGGTAAGCGCACGCTACACTCTTCTAATCATCAACATATCACATCATTATCTGAACCCCATTGAAATTCAGTACGTAAAACTTCACAGTACCACGTTTCTTTACACTATAGCCTTCATTCCGAAACCACCTAAGACATGATCAACTTTGGAAATGGTTTGGATAACCACTTGCCACTAGCAAGACTTTCCTACAACAATTATCACATCACTACAAACCATTTCACATCAACAATATCTTACACCTTTGATTAACAACAGTTACCCTAACGATAAACAAAAACTATTCCATTTGAGGCACTATATCGATAAAATTGTTAGTTAACCATTTGCTGAACTAAGGTGTTTAGAGATCACCCACGAAACAATTAAGGAAACCATACAAATACAAATTAGGCTTCATGCCACACACTATTTAGCAGAAACAAAAGATACATAGATGTAGGGCATTAAAATTTAACAAAACTCCATGTTAGAAATTAAGGTTTGTTGAAAGCCTCGATACAATAAGATGTGATTCGTTTTGAGAATTGGGAAAAGCTAAACTTGAGCTATATTGGACTCTATATGATTTAAAAAAAAACCCTTTAGGTTATCAACTTAAGCCACATGGTACATAATACATTCTATGACCAGAAACTTGATAACGCAAAGATTAGGAATCGGAGCATATAAACATATTTTCCTAGACACTTCAACATTAGTAACACACACTGAATTCCGGGACGAAATTCCCATTAAGGTGGTGAGACTGTAACCACCCGCATTTTTATGTTACTTTTCATTTTCGAGAAATTACTATTCAGTTTTACAATTCACTTTCATTATTCATCCCGTAAAAATTTTAATCCACATTCTCGTAAGATAAATTATTTTAGTAATGACTTGAGAGTTTGACAATCGTTAGATTATTTTCGCAAAAGTTATTAAGAAAACATCGCTTTAAAGTTTCGCTTTGACGGTCCATCATTTAAACATCACGCAGATAACTAAAATCAACTTTGACAATTTTCCCACATCGATAAATTTTTAGATCACTCATGATTAATTTGAGAATTTTTAAGATTTATTTTTTATGTTACCAAATAAGCCCAAAGACAAGACGAAACTAAACTTACGTTTTAAACAATTCTACTTACATCCGACTTAACGATTCTCCAGATCGTATTTCTTATATGTTTTGACAATTTTACATTTTTAGAAAAGTCAAACATATTTCCTCCTCCTTTGACCATAAAGGAATTAACCTTGTACGCTCTATATTTTTACTTAAATCGCAGAACTTTTAAACTTCACAAATAACGTTAAGTTATCCCGCGTATGACTAAAACCACATTTTAACATATCATATCACTTTTATACTAATTTTAGTCTACTCTAAATAAATTCACGGTCATTTCCCAAATTTCGTTCTTTTCTCGATAAATCTGAATTACGCTGTTTTTACCCATATTTCCACTTTAAGCAAAGTTTTTGCACTCAATGAGACTTATCACTCATTTTATATTTTTAGATGGAGTATAATGATGAGTCTCATCATTCCTCTAAGTTTCGTATTTTTACGATACCCGATTTTACGTTTTATGGCTTAACGACTTACGGTTGGCATTTAACAGAACCAAAACTTACTCTAAACTCAAGATAAGACCAAGACTATCCACCTAAGTCATCTTATCACTATATGGCCAACTTAGGGGGGGAGTCATCATTTTGGTGGCATCATCCTAACCATGGTTCATTTAGATCATTACAAGTGTCCTAACTTAACCATGGTTAATAATTAACCCAATATATGGTTAACCAAACTTACCCTCCTATAAATAGGAAGTAAAATACATCCTAAAGACCTTCACATACTGATTTTGGTCGTTCATACCCTAAAACATTCACATCTTCCATCATTTGATCTATAAACTCCAAGTTTATGCAAGGACGTTCCAAAGATCAAGCTACTACATCAAATCTCTAGCAAGTTTAAGTGATCTTCTTGAGTTTAGATCCACTCAAGTCACTTAGTACTCTTCAAGTTTGCAAGGGTGCCAAGGTGTGGAAAGCTAGCTCAATCCAAAGTCTTAAGCGATCAATCAAAGTCCTAATCCTTACTAAGTTACTCCTTTCTTATTGAAAGCCAAAAGTTGTTGCACGTAGAAGTTTTCCGACTTATCCATCACATCCGTTAAGTACTTAACATCATTAACTCTCGGTGAGTTCATAGCCCCATTTTCTATTACTTAATTGTTTTACAAACCCTTGGGGGAAATACATGCTTTATTTTAAACCGAACACATTGCTTTCAAACTGTATACTTATCTGATTATTTTACTTGCACTAAGTTACCACATTTGCCAATCTTAAGTCCCTAAATCATGAATCATTAATCACGAGTGAAGTGAGCGCGAATATTGTGGATATATCTATCGGGATTGACGAATCCCGTTTGTTTGACCAGGATCCAGTAAACAAACGCACTATATTTGAGTACATCAGGTAAAATGACAAATTTTACCTACTTAGGGCATCGGTTACTATTATATGACAGCAAGTTAACGCCTTGATTGCATGATGCTTAGTGAATAATAACTGTTTTGTTTTCAAACCATTGGTGTGGATTTATAACTGACACTACAAACATTATGTGTTCAACTGATTTCCTAAACTCTATGAATTTCACTCAACCTTTGTGTTGACAGTTTTAAGCATGTATTTCAGGTCCATAATGTCGGAAGCTATAAATTTTATTATCATTCGAAAACTCATTTAATGTATTTTGTGAACTTGGAACCATTTGGGACCTCATTTTTGTAAACTCTGATATTTATATAAATCGAATGATAAATCTTTATAACGACTCCATTAGAGTTCGTTTTCTATTGTTATGACTGTTGTGCCATGAAGTAACACCCAGTTTGAATTCCGCTGCGTATCTCGAAATTGGGGGTGTTACAAACATATGCTAGACAATAGTTGGGGTGACCGACACTTCACTATGGATTTTCTAAATCCTAACAGGAATAGGCAGTTCTAAACTGGATCTAACTGGTTCTTGGCCAAAATAGCATATTCTTAACTGGTTCTTACTTGTTACTGGTCGGAATAGCTAGTTCTTATCTCGGTTCTAACCGGTTTGTACCGGTTCTTGGCCGAATAAGCGCTTCTTAATGGATCTAACCGGTTCTTGGTCGGAATAGCTGGTTCCTATTTGGATCTAACTATTTATTGGCTAGAATAGCTAGTTCTTAATTGGTTCTTATCGGTTCTTTACCGGAATATCCGGTTCTTAACTAGTTCTAACCGGTTCCCTTGGTTCAGCCGCTCCGGTCGTTTTAACAGGTTTTTTTGCTGAAAACGGAGTAACTGTTCAAAAGTTATGGCCGTTTGAAGTTTTGACGTAAAAAGTCAACTTTGGTCAAGCCGCAAGTGGTCAAACCGCAAGTAGTCAAATCGTAAAATTCAAAACTCAGTTTTTTTTTATCAAATCGCAGTGGTCAAATCGCATTGGTCAAATCGCAGGATTGTCAAACCACTGGAATACAAACCGCTTAAATCAAACCGCTTAACTCAAACCGCTTCTAATCAAACCACTTAGATCAAACCGCTAAAGACAAACCGCTTGAGTCAAACCGCTTAATTAAAACTGCTTACGTCAAACCGTTAAAGACAAACCGCTTGAGTCAAACCGCTTAAGTCGAACCGCTTAAGTCAAACAACTTATGTCAAACCGCTTACGTCAAACCGCTTAAGTCAAACCGCTTCCAATACAACGAATCTAGACAAATCGCATCCAAGAACTTGAAAAATCGCTTCCTTGATCAGATCAAATCGCACCCAAATGACATCAAACCGCATACAAGAAAATAGTACGAGACTCAAACTGCTTCCATGAAACTCTTCAAAAACTAAACTTTTCCAATCCAAGACACTATAACGAAGATGAATTAAGCCTTCCAACCCAAAACCTAAGCACTTATGATGATTCTAAATAATAAAGTACTATCAAAATTCAAACTTTAACACTTTTAGGGTATAGAATTCGAACCAACAAAACACACAAATAACCAATCTTTATGATCTAACCATGGCTCTTGATACCAATTGCTGGATATTGGTTATTGTAACACACAAACAATCAATTATATGGTTCGAATCTTAGCAAGAAACTTAGAGAGAGAAAGTGAGAGATGGGATCCTTTCTAGAGAGAGAAAGTGAGAGAAAAACAAAAAGAATGTTAGATTCTGTTTTACATAATACGCCCTCTGTCGGGCTGTGGATCAGGAATACAGAGGGTAAAGACCCGTCCGTCCTCCACGATGTTCCTCTAACTAACTAACTAATAGATAACGTAATGTATACGAGCTAATATATGCTAGACAATAGTTAGGGTGACCGACACTTCACTATTGATTTTATAAATCCTAACAGAATGGCGCTTATAATTTGGATCTAACGGTTCTTAGCCAAAATAGCATGCTCTTAATCGGTTCTTACCGGTTATTGGCTGGAATAGCTAGTACTTATCTGGTTCTAACTTTTTTGTACTGGTTCTTGGCCAGAATAGGCTGTTCTTAGCTGGATCTAACTGGTTTTTGGCCAGAATAGCTGGTTCCTATTTGCATCTAACTATTTATTAGATGGAATATCTAGTTCTTAAGTAGTTCTAACTGGTTCTTGGCCGGAATATCCGGTTCTTAACTAGTTCTAACTGGTTCCTACTGGTTCAGGTTGTTCCGGTCGTTTTGACAGGTATTTCGTTGAAAACGGAGTTACGGTTCAAAAGTTATAGCCGTTTGAAATTTTGACGTAAAAAGTCAACTTTGTTCAAGCCGCAAGTGGTGAAACCGCAAGTAGTCAAACCGTAAAAGTCAAAACTCAGTTTTTTTGATCAAATCGTAGTGGTCAAATCGCAGGATTGTCAAATGGCTGGAATACAAACCGCTTTTTATCAAACCGCTTCTTATCAAACCGCTTAACTCAAACCGCTTCTTATCAAACTGCTTAGATCAAACCGCTGAAGACAAACCGCTTGGGTCAAACCACTTAAGTCATACTGCTTATGTGAAACCGCTAAAGACAAACCGCTTGAGTCAAACCGCTTAAGTCAAACCGCTTAAGTCAAACCGCTTATGTAAAACCGCTTCAGTCAAACCGCTTAAGTCAAACCGCTTCCGATACAACAAATCTAGACAAACGGCATCCAAGAACTTGACAGATTGCTTCCTTGATCAGATCAAATCGAACCCAAATGACATCAAACCGCATACAAGAAAATAGTACGAGACTCAAACCGCTTCCTTGAAACTCTTCAAAAACTAAACTTTTCCAATCCAAAACACTATAACCAAGATGAATTAAGCCTTCTAAACCAAAAACTAAGCACTTATGATGATTCTAAACACAAAGGTACTATCAAAATTCAAACTTTAACACTTTTAGGGTATATAATTCGAACCAACAAAACATACAAATAACCAATCTTTATGATCTAACCATGGCTCTTGATACCAATTGTTTGATATTGGTTATTGTAACACACACACAATCAATTATATGGTTCGAATCTTAGCAAGAAACTTAGAGAGAGAAAGTGGGAGATGGGATCCTTTCTAGAGAGAGAAAGTGAGAGAAAAACAAAGAGAAGGATAGATTAAGAAATGAAAGGTCCAACCTCTACCTCCCAAGGTGAGGGTATTTATAGTTTACATAATACGCCCTACGTCGGTTGTGGATCGTGCATACTGATGGATAAAGACCGTCCTGTCCTCCACGGTGTTACTCTAACTAACTAACTAACTAATAGATAATGTACGCCTACGGGCTAACATATGCTAGACAATACTTGGGTGACCGACATTTCACTATGGATTTTCTAAATCCTAACAGAGTAGGCAATTTTATTTGGATCTAATCGGTTCTTGGCCAAAATAGCATGTTCTTAATCGGTTCTTATTGGTTATTGGCGGAGTAGCTAGTTCTTATCGGTTCTAACCGGTTTGTATTGGTTCTTGGTCGATCTAATCGGTTCTTGGCCGTAATAGCCGGTTCGATTTGGATCTAACTATTTATTGGTAGAATAGCTAGTTCTTAACTAGTTCTAACTGGTTCTTGGCGGAATATCCGGTTCTTAACTAGTTCTAACCGGTTCTTCTTGGTTCACCTGTTCGCTCGTTTTGACAGGTATTTCGCTGAAAACGAAATTACGGTTCAAAAGTTATGACCGTTTGAAGTTTTAACGTAAAAAGTCAACTTTGGTCAAGCCGCAAGTGGTCAAACCGCAAGTAGTCAAACCGTAAAAGTCAAAACTCAGTTTTTTTGATCAAATCGCAGTGGTCAAATCGCAGTATTGTCAAACCGCTGGAATACAAACCGCTTAAATCAAACCGCTTTTTATCAAACCGCTTCTTATCAAACCGCTTAACTCAAACCGCTTAGATCAAACCGCTGAAGACAAACCGCATATGTCAAACCGCTTATGTAAAACCGCTTAAGTCAAACCGCTTCCGATACAACGAATCTAGACAAACGGTATCCAAGAACTTGACAAATTGCTTCCTTGATCAGATCAATTCGAACCCAAATGACATCAAACCGCATACAAGAAAATAGTACGAGACTGAAACCGCTTCCTTGAAACTCTTCAAAAACTAAACTTTTCCAATCCAAAACATTATAACCAAGATGAATTAAGCCTTCCAAACCTAAACCTAAGCACTTATGATGATTCTAAACACTAAAGTACAATCAAAATTCAAACTTTAACACTTTTAGGGTATACAATTCGAACCAACTAAACACATAAATAACCAATCTTTATGATCTAACCATGGCTCTTGATACCAATTATTGGATATTGGTTATTGTAACATACAAACAATCAATTATATGGTTCGAATCTTAGCAAGAAACTTAGACAGAGAAAGTGGGAGATGGGATCCTTTCTAGAGAGAGAAAGTAAGAGAAAAACAAAGAGAAGGTTATATTAAGAAAAGAAAGGTCCACCCCTCTACCTTGGGAGGTAGAGGGTATTTTTATTTTTACATAATACGCCCTATGTTGGGCTGTGGATCAGGCATACAGTGGGTAAAGATCCGTCCATCCTCCACGTTGTTACTCTAACTAACTAAGTAATAGATAACGTAATGTCTACGAGCTAACATATGCTACACAATAGTTGGGGTGACCGACACTTCACTATGGATTTTCTAAATCCAAACAGGATTAGGCAGTTCTTAGCTGGATCTAAGCGGTTCTTGACCAAAATAGCATGTTCTTAATCGGTTCTTACCGGTTATTGGCGGAATAGCTAGTTCTTATTTGGTTCTAACTTGGTTTGTACTGTTCTTGGCCGGAATAAGCGGTTCTTAGTTGGATCTAATCGGTTCTTCTTAGGAATATTGGTTCTGTTTGGGTCTAACTATTTATTGGCTTGAATAGCTAGTTCTTAACTCGGTTCTAACCGGTTCTTCTTGGTTCTTGGCGGAATATACGGTTCTTAACTAGTTCCAACCGGTTCCCTTGGTTCAGTAGTTTGTTAGGTCGTTTTAACAGTTTTCTTCGAAACGGGTTACTGGTTCAAAAGTTATGGCCGTTTGAAGTTTTGACGTAAAAAGTCAACTTTGGTCAAGCCGCAAGTGGTCAAACCGCAAGTAGTCAAACCGTAAAAGTCAAAACTCAGTTTTTTTGATCAAATCGCATTGGTCAAATCGCATTGGTCAAATCGCAGGATTGTCAAACCGCTGGAATACAAACCGCTTAAATCAAACCGCTTTTTATCAAACCGCTTCTTATCAAACCGTTTAACTCAAACCGCTTCTTATCAAACCACTTAGATCAAACCGCTGAAGACAAACCACTTGAGTCAAACCGCTTAAGTCAAACAACTTATGTCAAACCGTTAAAGATAAACCGCTTGAGTCAAACCGCTTAAGTCAAACCGCTTGTGTTACAACAAATCTAGACAAACCGCATCCAAGAACTTGAAAAATCGCTTCCTTGATCAGATCAAATCGCACCCAAATGACATCAAACCGTATACAAGAAAAAAGTACGAGACTCAAACCGATTCCTTGAAACTCTTCAAAAACTAAACTTTTCCAATCCAAAACACTATAAACAAGATGAATTAAGCCTTCTAAACTAAAACCTAAGAACTTTTGATGATTCTAAACACAAAAGTACTATCAAAATTCAAACTTTAACACTTTTAGGGTTTAGAATTCGAAACAACAAAACACACAAATAACTAATCTTTATGATCTAACCATGGCTCTTGATACCAATTGTTGGATATTGGTTATTATAACACATAAACAATCAATTATATGGTTTGAATCTTAGCAAGAAACTTAGATAGAGAAAGTGGGAGATGGGATCCTTTCTAGAGAGAAAAGTGCGAGAAAACAAAGATAAGGTTAGATTAAGAAATGAAAGGTCCAACCTCTACCTTGGGAGTAGAGGTATTTATAGTTTTACATAATACGCCTTCGTCGGGCATGGATCGTGCATACTGATGGGTAAAGACTCGTCCGGCCTCTCACGGTGTTACTCTAACTAACTAACTAACTAATAGATAACGTAATATCTACGAGCTAACATATGCTAGACAATAGTTGGGGTGACCGACACTTCACTATGGATTTTCTAAATCCTAACAGAATAGGCATTTCTTAGTTGGATCTAATCGGTTCTTGGCCAAAATAGCATGTTCTTAAGCGGTTCTTACTTGGTTATTGGCCGAATAGCTAGTTCTTATCTCGGTTCTCTTGGTTTGTACCGGTTCTTGGCGAATAGGCGTTCTTAGCTGGATCCAACTTGTCCTTGGCGGAATAGCTAGTTCCTATTTGGATCTAACTATTTATTGGCCGTAATACCTAGTTCTTAACTGGTTCTTACTTGTTCTTGGCTAGAATATCCGGTTCTTAACTAGTTCTAACTGGTTCATATTGGTTCAGGCTGTTTGGTCGTTTTTGTGTATTTCACCGAAAACGGAGTTCTGGTTCAAAAGTTATGGCCGTTTGAAGTTTTGACGTAAAAAGTCAACTTTGGTCAAGCCGCAAGTGGTCAAACCGCAATTAGTCAAACCGTAAAACTCAAAACTCGGTTTTTTTGATCAAATCGCAGTGGTCAAATCGCATTTGTCAAATCGCAGGAATGTCAAACCGCTGGAATACAAACCACTTAAATCAAACCGCTTCTTATCAAACCGCTTAACTCAAACCGCTTCTTATCAAACCACTTAGATCAAACCGCTGAAGACAAACCACCAACGCTTACGTCAAATCGCTTAAGTCAAACCGCTTCTGATACTAAGAATCTAGACAAGCCGCATCCAAGAACTTGAAAAATCGCTTCCTTGATCAGATCAAATCGCACCCAAATGACATCAAACCGTATACAAGAAAATAGTATGAGACTCAAACCGCTTCTTTGAAACTCTTCAAAAACTAAACTTTTCCAATCCAAAACACTATAACCAAGATGAATTAAGCATTCCAAACCAAAACCTAAGCACTTATGATGATTCTAAACACAAAAGTACTATCAAAATTCAAACTTTAACACTTTTAGGGTATAGTATTCGAACCAACAAAACACACAAATAACCAATCTTTATGATCTAACCATGGCTCTTGATACCAATTGTTGGATATTGGTTATTGTAACACACAAACAAGCAATTATATGGTTCAAATCTTAGCAAGAAACTTAGAGAGAGAAAGTGGGAGATGAGATCCTTTCTAGAGAGAGAAAGTGAGAGAAAAATAAAGAGAAGGTTAGATTAAGAAATGAAACGTCCAACCCTCTACCTTAGAAGGTAGAGGGTATTTATAGTTTTACTTAATACGCCTTCTGTTGGGCTGTGGATCATGCATACAGTTGGTAAAGAATCGTCCGTCCTCCACGGTGTTACTCTAACTAACTAACTAACTAATAGATGACGTAATATCTACGAGCTAACATATGCTAGACAATAGTTGGGCTGACCGACACTTCACTATGGATTTTCTAAATCCTAACAGAATAGGAATTTCTTATTTGGATCTAACCGGTTATTTGCCAAAATAGCATGTTCTTAATCGGTTCTTCTTGGTTATTGGCGGAATAGCTAGTTATTATCCGGTTCTAAGCGGTTTGTCCGGTTCTTGGCGGAATAGGCGCTTCTTAGTTGAATCTAAGCGGCTCTTGGCGGAATATTGGTTCCTATTTGGATCTAACTATTTATTGGCGGAATAGCTAGTTCTTAATTGGTTCTTATTGGTTCTTGCCTAATATCCAATTCTTAACTAGTTCTAACGGTTCTCATACATATTGGATTTCATAAACACATAACAACCAAGATCAAAGAGGCGTATAAAAGAGTTTAGAGAGAAAGTTTTAGAGAGAGAAGAGAAGAGTGTTGGGAACTATGTGAAACAAAGAAAATGGTATTGAGCTCCAACCTCTACTGGGAGGTAGAGGTATTTATTATGTCTTACAAAATACGCCCAACGGGTCGTGGATCGTATACAGTGGGTAAAGACCCGTCAAGTCATCCACGGTGTTACTTATTAAACTACTTATTAACGTGACATAACTACGACACGAGCTTTTAACGAATACATATATTTGAGGTGATCGACTCTTTAACTCATGGATTTTCTAAATCCTAACAATCTTCCCCTAAGGGAGGTCACCTCAAATTACATTGAATACTAACAGATATTACATTTTGATTGTTCTTGGTTTCTTGATTATGTTCTTCGCTCTGTAGTCCGTAGTCTTTGATTCTTCGTGTTCCGCATGTTTGATACTTCAAGTGGAGGTCTTTATCTGATCCACGTGTTGATAATTGTTGAGCCAGCTTTGAGATCACCCGCCACCATATATCTCTGGCTCCTCCTTTGCATTGTTTCCATCATGTGATGTTGTGACATTTGGACCGACATGCTCACATTTTGGATCATGATGTCTTCTCATCAGAGTTGCGGAAGCTTTTAATGAATCATGATATTTGCAGCAGTGTAGCAGAAGCATAGAGTGAAAATATCAGAGTTGTTGATGCTTTTATCATGATTCCTTTAGATGTGAATGTGTTGTGTGAGCATGCGGCAATGGATTGACCTCAATTGTGAGCAATGCACACTCGTCGGTGTGTTCACGCATACAATAGTTAGCAATAAAATTGCACGAAAGTGTCTTTGATCACTTTCGTTGAATCGAGTGCACGCCCACGGTTCCTCGTTTATCAATACAAGCATCGCATGTGATCGTGTAGTATTCCTAAGAATCTCCTCGACAGGTTTCGCAATGCTTCTAGCCGTTCTCAAACCGAACGCCTCAAAGAAGACAACACGGAGTGAGTGAACCAAACAAATTGAGATTTCTTGATTGATTAAAAATGATTTGAACAACAATCGTGTATTGCATATCAAGAAGAATTTTCGCAATACAACGAAGGTTTTATATGAAAAATCAATTTTCAGTCATAAACACCTTTTGATATTTGAAAATGTGATACAAAGTCGATGTGCCATAGAAAAATGATTTTTGCGCAACGTGGTTGGTTTTCAAGGTATCCGCCAATCCATTACCGAATCGTGTGCTTTGGTTGATATTCTTGCATGTCGTTAATCTAAACAGTTTGACACATTATCAGCCAGAAATAAATTTAAGTAATCAAATTTTAGATATTTACTAACGAAGTGGGTTAACGGATGTTAGTAAAAAACCCAATCCATCAAAAAAATTGTTGGCAACCTTTCTAACGAAGTGGGTTAACGGATGTTAGTAAAAACCCAAACCGTCAAAAAATTTGTTGGCAACCTTTTTGTGCAAGAAAAAAAAATGCCTTGATTGAATATGATTATAACTTTATTACTTTTTATGCGCATTTTTATCGTTGGCATATCATGTATAAAGATCAATATTATATACTGTCTTTAACTTCTTTTATCATTATGAAAATTTAAGAGCATGTATTTCAAATGTGACCCATCACCGTACTTGTGCGATTCACATTATAAATAAGTTCACAATTGTATATCACTCCAAAGACTCAAGGTGTACGTATTTTTATAGCGTGTAAGTTTATATGAGACCCATTTAAACAATAGCATTATTATGGGAATATTTGATATACTACTCTTTTTGTCTTTTAAATGTTACTGAGTAATACGATGACAACGTTCTTCCTTCCTGAGTCCCACTCGCTTAGGATAAAAATGGATGCCCGAATAAAACAAGGAAAACTATATGCCTGGTTTTTGCCAGTTCTTCTTTTTGGTTAATCAACTTTTGTATAAAGCCTCAAGCCAAGATCCGGTTCAACCGGGTTGGTCAAACATGCCTGGTTTTGGCCAGTTCATCTTCAAAACGGTTCGTCAAGACTTGAACGAGTATGCTAAGGGAAAACTATTTTTGGATGATGACGTTGGTAATATACATTTCTTTTACTTTAGCTAATTACCTCTTAGTAAATTTCAACCTTTGCTTATAATAAACACATATCGCGAATCTAACGATACAGCTTTTTATGAACGTGCTTCATTAGTGGCATATAAACAATCAAAAAAATCATCATTCAACATTGCTTTCATAAAACTTTTCCATCCACCACTATCTCGACATTTAAATCCTAACACGATGACAATACATTACTCTTTTGTCTTTTAAATCTAACTTGAAATTTACTTTTTACCTCCTATGTTCCCACATCGCTTAGGATAAGATTGGATGCCTATAAAAATAAGGGCCCATCTATGAAAATTGAATAATCCACTCCTGTATAAAGTCTCAAGCCATGATCCGGTTCAACCGGGTTAGTCAAACATGCTCGGTTGTGACCGGTTCATCTCTAAACGGGTTCATCATGACTTGAATTAAATATGTTAAGGGAATAGTACTTTTTGGATGATAACGTTGATAAAAGTATATGATATATACTTTTTAACCTAATTCGTGTAACAGTTTATGTTTTGGTGTGTATGAGAGCTAGAACAACTTTTTGTACGTTTACTTTTATGAGAGCTTGTTTTAAGCTTTTTAGTCCCACATGGATTAAACAAAAATTATATTGATTCTTTATTTACTCCCGTGTGTATGATCATTATATGTTTAGATTAGTATTATGTTGATGGACATAGGGCGCGTTTGGCGAAACTTTTATTGGGGCTGTTAGGCTTTTTGTTATAAAATAATCTCTTCTAAAATAAATAATTCTGTTTGGACACGTTTGGATCGATTAACTTGTTTTATTTCAAACAAATACCCTAAATGAAAAGTGATTCATGAAGCTTTTTAAACATTTTGGGCTGTTAAAGCTGTAAATTCTGATATACCCTCTAAACATTTGTTTATAATTATGTATATGTCCTTTACGTCATTTTACATCTTATAATTACATTTAACAATTAACTTACCAAACACTTTTATTGAAAAAAGATACAATTGTAGGCTCATGTTAATTTCTGCTTAGCAATTACATTTACTGATTTATATTACCTATGTCATTTCAGATGGTTTCATGGCTAAACATACCCTATATCGGTTGTAGATTAATGCAAAGAATCTACTATCTTGAAGTAGCCACTAACTCATACAATATCTCTAACTTTTTATCACTTTTCTACCCACTAATCTTGGTAATTATGTTCAACAACAATGTCCTATCTTGCTAATTATACTTTTCATAAGCATGCATTTGTTATTTGTACTTTTTTGTAACGGACTATGGATATGTTTGGTTATTCGCATTATTAGAAGTAATTATACGGCTAAGTCGGCATAGCGAGTTACATAAGAAGAATGTGTGTATGTTTGTTAAACTTTAGATAGCCGGTCACGAGTCACACACAACAATTCGAACTCTTTTTTAATGTAGCTTGAATCGACTCGTACGACTTTGACAACTATGTCTATGACATATCACAAGAATGCCAAATGAACATGAAGTGGATACACCAATCGAGTTCTATACCAGTAGTGACAAAGAAAATAAAATTAAGGATTTGGTTGATAAGGAATATGGGAGTTTTGTTTGCATTATACAAACAAAAATATGGCACAAGCAACTTAAGTGACATGCCAAAATCATCTAGTCAAAGTATTAACACAACTTGTCGTCGTGGTAATACTTTCTTGAGTTCGTTTAAAAGTCAAAGTTCAAACAAGTCGGGTGGAGTCGACGACGAGTTGAGAAAATATTTGAAAGAACCAGCTATTGAGTTAGAGGATGATGAAAACTTTGACATACTTTCTTGGTGGAAATTAAATGGCCCGAGATTTCCAATTGTTACATAATATGTATAAGGTTCCATCTTATTAGCTGTAGAAGCATGAAACTGTTTCAGATTTGTAGAAGCATTGTTATACTATTATTAATTTGTTTTCTTGTTGCAATGTTATTTTTTAGAGATGAAAGAGGCGTTGGAAAAAGGTGGTTCGCTCGATTGAGAAGAACGGACTTACTGTGCCAAGTTGTTTTGAGAAGGTTGTTGCTAGTTTGCTACTGCAGTTTCTAAGTTGGAACTTTGCAACTGTAATATGCTTTCAAGCTACTGTATAACTGTAATATGCTTGTTCCTTATTTTGTTTGATACTGTGATTGGTTAGAACTTAAACCATGTTCTTGGTTCCCATTTTGATTAGAACGTGGTTTAAGTTAAAGCTATTGTAATATGTTGGTTTGATACTGTAGTAATTGTTGTTTGCTTCATTTCTTGTTATCATTATGAAGCCCATTTATATATGATTGTATGGGCTAACTCTTGGATTGGGAGAGCTATCCGGAAGCACTAAATTGCAAACGAAATCCTTTTTTAATGCCATTCTCGGTTCTCATAACTGCAACCCGAGGAACCGACCGGACTGACACGACTAAAACCGAGCCAACCCGATGGTCTATCGGTTCGGTCTCGGTTTGCATATTTCTCCGTCCTCGGTTTCGGTTTCGGTTCGGTTCGGGTTTGCTCGGTTCGGCTCGGTTTTGGCCCTATGCTCAATCGTACGTGTTTATATACATTTAAATATAAGTGTTTATACACGTTTTATCCGGTTTTATATACATTTTCATATACATTTTTATCCGTTTTTATATAAGAACTTATAAAAATTGAGTATAAAACGGATATAAAAACAAGTATAAAAACGTATAAAGTTGTTTTAAAAAATGTATATAGAAAATCGAAAAATTTTAAATAAAAATAAATTTTAAAAACTAATTAAAGAAGAAAAAGAAACATATTTTTTTATTTAATTACAAATGGCCATTAGCCAAAAGGACGTACTAACGATGCAAAGAGATGACTCTAACATGTATGATATTGAACTAAAATTTAAAAGTTTGATGGATATTCTTTTGTGATATTTTATTAGGTACATTACTAATAAGTGAATATTGGAGAAAGTTCATTGATATTAGTTTATTGAATTTTCTTAATAGTTTATCTTTGGATGAATAGTTGTGCGAGTGATGAACTAATTTTATGTTACACATGTTTTTTAAGAATTTGTCGTGCCACTAACATTCTGTGTTTGAGTTTGGTATCAAATTTCTCATGGCGTAAAAGAAAGAAAAATAAATTATAAAGGAAAGTATTAGTTAACTTAATTTTTTTTTGGAAAAACAGGAGTCGAGTCCCATTTTTGGCAAAGATACAAAATTATGCTAACTAATATATTGGTGTATATAATTCAAATAGGTTTGATTTAGTATACTTTTTGTTGGTGAATCATCTTGTATGTTGTTAAATACACAAATTTATTAGTGGGTAAGATTATTTGAGCAATCAATGTAAGTTCTTAACTAAACTTTGCAGGTTGCTATAATTGCGTAATATATCAAATTTATTGACTTGAATACTTCTTATTGATCGTATTATTGTTTTTCGAGTTTGGCATAGCTTCAAAATAAAACTAATGTATAGAAGGTCTAAAAGATATGCTTTACCGCATCAAAGAAGCTCCATATGTAACAACTTTTGTCTAGCTTCTTAAACAAAAACTTCAATCCCACATGGGTCACAGGGAACAAATTTTGCTGCCTTATATACCATTATGCCAGTTGACATAACAAGTTGGTATTAGTATTAAGATGATCCTTTGCGCTCTGGCATGTTGTTAAATTTAAAAGTTGTCAAGACGCAAAAGTGCTAAGGAGCAACTGATATAAGTTCTCAACTTTTTAACATTTAAACATATTCCTAACTCTTACAAGTATACATGAGAATACACTGGGCACAAGAATTTACATGATACTTAAATACAGTGGTAAAGATAGGAATATTTGGACTAAGAAAATGCCATATTGATATCGTAAGGTGTTATAGCAAATAATTAGTTGTCCTAAATTGAGTAAATTCAATACTGGAGCAACTATTATTTAATTTATGCATTACCAAAATTCATGTGTCAAGTTCAAACAAGAATGGTAGTACCTCTACTGTTTCATGACAAATAGTGTTAGCATACGCTACAATTAAAAACTGGCATCAGTTTCTCATAGCTTAGTAAGAAAAGAAAATATAAGTAATAAAGTTCGTGTGTCACTATTTGTGATTTATAGTGTTTCAAACTTTGTGAGTGTGCGTTTGTAATACATTAACTATGACTCTATCAGATAGTAAAATTATTGGTTGTCCATAAGACAATGGACGCAGCAAAAAGAATTGGCCAAATGACCAAATTCGTGAAATTGATGCGCGTGAGGAGTACCAAACTCCACATGAGAAGTTAATTTTTTTTATGTTTACTTTTATGAGAACTTGTTTTATACTTTTAAATCCCACATCCATCAAAAGAATGATATATTACTTCCTTATATACTTTTGTGTGTATTGTTTAGGCAAATTAATATTAGTGGCATGTATGTGCAGCTATCTTGTGAACCTCAGTATAGAATAAAAGAAATGAGATTTCACCCTGCCCGCCCTTCTCTATTCTATCTTGAGGATCCCTCTCAGGAGGCTTTCCGGACTCCGTAATATCTATTAAAGTCTTAACTTTTTTTTCTTCAATTTAAAGTTTAAAATCATTTTTTAATGTAATTAGTACTCAAACCTCATAAATGTTGTTCGAATATAATAACGGTAAATTTTATTTAAAGCAAAGACTGAAATCCGCTACGTATTCTTGTAAGTATATATAGGTTCTCAACTTTTTGTTCTTTAAAAGATTTGCCAATATTAATTATGTTTTACATGAACATTAAGTATATATAACTTCTCAACCCTTCTCTATTCTATTTTGAGGATCCCTCTGAGAAGGCTTTCCGGACTCGTAATATTTATTAAGTCTTAACTTTTTTTTTCTTCAATTTAAAGTTTAAAATCATTTTTTAATGTAATTAGTACTCAAACCTCATATATCTTGTTCGAATATAATAACGGTAAATTTTATTTAAAGGAAAGACTGAAAATCCGCTACGTATATAAGTTCTCAACTTTTTGTTATTTAAAAGATTTGCCAATATTAATTATGTTTTATATGAACATTTTAATGTTAACAATACTATCTTTTGTAATGGAATTGTGTACTTATTTAGTGCCAAGTCATCTTGTATAACCTTGAGTTGTCGTGAAGCATACCGATTAAGTTTATGGACTAATGTTTGTTGTTTAACCCTGAGTTGACTCGAAGGTTGGTGCACTGCTTGACTTGTTTTGAACAAGTGTCCACAACTCCTCTATTCCTCGTCTCCTCTTTGTTTATATTTGAAACAAGTCTCCACAACTCCTCTATTCCTAGTATGTATATACAAAGATAAAGTAGATGCAATAGTAACATTTACAAGACCTAACACACTGGAATTTGCATCCACGAGGAATGGTTAAAAATAAATGTGAGAATTAATTTTACAAGTTAGATTTATAACATTGACTTTTTTTACTACAATATTTTACATAAAAAAATTGAAAACCTAACACTACGCTTACATAAAATAATAAGCTTTTATTACATTAGACCGTTAAAAGAGGTTAAAAACAAAACATAAATGTCCAACAAATAAAATGGCCGAAAGCTAGCAGAAAGCTTTAAATAAAGGGAAGTGATTTGCCTATTTTCACAATTGATTGACATACATCAAACTTTTTCTACTTGTTTTTTCTTTCTTGTTAATCTTTCTTAATTAGTAATTACTTCTAAAACATTAGCAAAATGTTTCTTGATTACATATCTACGTTTTTTATTATACTGATTTCTATTTATGTTGCCATGCGTTTTAATCTAACCAACAGTAGGTAACAACCTATTTAAATGGAAGTGTCTAGTTCCACGTACGTGTGTTGTCACTATATAGTTTGTGTCAATTTTATCATACCTTGAAAAGAATCAGACTATGTGTAAGAAGTTAGATATTCAAACCCACATCAATCAAACAGATGATGTATTGATTCATTATATACTTTGATTGTGACCAAAAATAGTACCCTAACGTGTGCTCAATTGTGCTGTTGGAATTTGTACAGGTCTGAACTTTTTTTTTCTTCAAACTAAACCTCATATGTGCTGTTGGAATTTCATTTTTAATGTTATTAAAAATATAAGTTTTCAACTTTTTGTCGTCTAAAAGACTCACGTTAATTATGTTTTATATGAACATTTTAATCTGTTAATTATACTTTTTTGTGATGGATTTGTTTGCTTATTTAGCACCAAGTCATCTCTTATACCGGCTATATGTTGACTTAAGGAATTGACATAAGAACAATGTGTACATTTGTTTAGCGTAAGGTAAAATTACTAACTCGCATCCATTTTAGAGCCAATACTTTTATTAGTTCGTAGGAAGCAAACCAGATTGAGGTTGATCAATATTATACATCATTTGAAATACAAAATGTTCACATATTAGCCCGACCTTAGCTTACGGTGCCTTAGAAATGAGCATGGTTTTAGTTCAACATCTATCCAACAAAATGGCTTCCTGAAAGTGGCCGACTCATGAAAATATTACATGTACTCATGAGTGAGTCTCGTAAATTTATAGGTGCAAAGCAACTAATTGTTTATTTAACCGATCATATACACAACTAATTATTCACGAGTTGACATTACTTAAATGTATTTGATTTGGCTGATGGATATTTGATCTTAAGATATGAATGTAAGTATCTGTTGCTGGTCTTAGTTAGTAGGAAGCTATTTGGTCATGTTCGGGTTCTTTTGCTGCTGCTTGTGTATCTGCCTTGTGGTTGGAATTTGACAATTTTCCTTAGATTCAATATGGACTTTTCATCTTTCACACTGTGTATTCAATTTCGTTATTCAAAATATGGTTCTTCATCATGGAGTTCATTGCAGTTCTATCTTTCTGTAACTTTGGATAAGAAGGGTCTAGTCCGGTCTTCAAAGTCACAAAGTAACTTTGGATATGCTCTTCTTTTCTTGCTGCTTGATCAATTCTTTGGTTTATCATGTTATGGGCTGATTTTACTAGTAGGTTTCATACTCTTCACAGGAATCAGTAGTGTTGAGTTTTGGAATAGTTGTGAGTAGTCTAGTATGAAGATTACTTTTGTATTAAATCTTTAGACCCACATCGAGTAAAGAAAAGAAAGCCTACTTAGTTATATACTTTGGTGTATATAACTTTGAAAACTTGGGGTTAGTATTATGTTGTTGGCCGATTATAGGCACTTAGGGGGAGGGAGTCCAAATTTCTTACCCTAATACCCTGAGGGTGTCACGTCACCTCCATCCAATAAAAACCTTCCAACTCAAAACTACCCTAACAAGACGGAGTAGTACCCGATCCTACCCTAACACTATATTTCATAAAAAGACAAAAAAAAAAAAAACAAAGCTTATTTCCCAACGTTCTTCTTCGGCTTCGGAGCTCGCAAATCCAACCCGAGACACCAACCCGAGCTCGGCGGAATGGTGTAGCCGCTCGGTTTCAAGTACCCGCCCCCTTACCCGAGAGCCACTCCGTGGTACCTTACTGTTAAAGAAAAACAATGGTACCTGCTTGTATAGGTCAATATCTTCTTTATCTAATTGGTGCATCACTTGGATATGGGAAAAGTTGCATCCCAGTGACAACAATAAATTATACTTAATAATATTGGAGCTAAGAATTAAAATGCACTTGATTTATATTACTTTTAATGCATGATATAACAATAATATGCATCATAAATCTAATATTGACGTAAATGTGATTTATTTATACATTAAAGGATTCACCAGTTGCATACAGTTCACAATCCCACACGGGTCAGGAAAAGAAATTTTGCTTGGTTATATATTGTGGTGTAGATGGTAAACTAGAATTTACCAAAATTTATATGTGCAAAACAAATCATACTAGTTTTAACTCATATTCACATATTCCATGTGACCAAAATCCTTTAGATAAACAAAAGTTACATATTTTTGTATAGATACTTTTATGAGAATTTATTTTAAGCTTTTCAATCCCACACGGATCAAAGAGAAGATATATTGCTTCTTTATATACTTGAAAGTGTACACTTATCACATGTGTGAAGTAGTATTAGGTTGATCGAATACTAAATTGGCACCAGATTAATGCAAAGAATCTAGGCTAAATTAGGCCTTCCAGTAACTCATACAATATCTCAACAGATGTAGGTAAATTTGTTCAACAACAATGTCCTGGTAATCACACTTTCACAAGCATGCTAATTTTTTATTTATACTTTTTTCGTAATGGATATGTTTGGTTATTCGCATAATTAGAATTCCTCTTTTATACCGGCTATTAGTTGGGTTAACAAGTTACGGAATGCATTAAAAGAATGTGTATGTTTGTTTAGCGTTGGATAAAACCACTCACTCGCATCCATTTTAAACAAAGTAGTTTTTTGTTTCATACAAAGCGGAACAACTGAAGTGGAGCAAGATTACATCATTGCTATCAATTACAAGCAGTGTAGGCGGCCGATTAATCAGCGATTAATCGCTACGCAGGTATTAACCATCCCTATTTTCACTAATCGGCCTTATTAATAGGTTTGGTCAAAAATCGATCAACATATCGATTAATCAGAAAAAAATCGGTCAAATAGGGCATAATTGGCCAAATCGGGGAAAAAACGGATAAATCTGCCAACTCAGTTACGGACATAAGTCGGTCAAATCAGACATAAATCGGCAAAATCGGAAAAAAATCGGCTAGATCGGTCAAATCGGGAAAATTTTATAATTTTGTATATAAAAAATCCAATCCGATTAATCCCTGCCAAACCGATTAACCGCTAGGCGGTACCCGGCCGCCCAACTACCGCCTAGCGATTTTCGCAACCTTGATTACAAATATGCAAATTATCAAATATGTTTTAATATAGTTGACAAACCAAATTATCAAATATGTATTTAATATATTATTTAAGTTGACAAATCAAAGTATCAAATATGTTTTTATATAGTTGACAAACGTGTACGTGTTAATTTTACATTTAATTTTTCATTTTGTGCTTTCTAGTTTTCAAATGAATAGAGTTGATAAGCGTGTTCTCGCCGATCTACAGCTTTTTTGAAATATTTCCATTTTAAAGTATGCATGTAAATAATGTTGGAAAGTATTAAACCAGCTGTAACCATCGTGTATGTGCTAAACTATTTTGAGTAAAATATACTAGTAGTCCTTGTAATTTGGCCAGATTTCGTGTGTGTGCTAAACTTCTCGACATATTACCATGTGTCTCATATAATTAATACAAGTTCTCCAAAAATATTTTTGTTTTTAAGAGTTTATCTTCTTAATGCGTATACTTACACAAGCTAGTAGTAATTGACAAGACGCCATCATATATAATGACAGAAAATAGCACTTTAACGAGCCACGATAAAAATTTAGCTTCAAAAGGGCTTCCTCAATGAACGAAATTTCATGAATGTTCCAATTCATTTTATGAAACATTTGTACAAGTTTTTATTAAACCCATCATCAGACGGACTAGTGATTCCATATTTGATTGAGCTAGTGATTCCATATTTGATGACTAATTATCTTGGATATTGTCTAAACTTCGAATTTAATAGCAGCGTATTAGAACATAATCTCTTGGATATTGTCCATCCCACATTTTATTTAAAACAATGCAAATTGATCAAAGATTATGATATAATTATCTTGTTTATCTTATATCTTATCAGATTACTAACCAAGTTTCATAAATGTTTCAATTTAGTCACTCAAACTTTATATTATCCATTAAAACCATCAAACTTTTAAAAATGTTTTATTTTTGTGTATTTTCTAAACTTGGTGTGCTTAAAGTATCCATATAGGCATTAATATAACGTGCATTATTTTTAACACCCACCTTTGAAATTTAACTACTTCCAACCAAATTTATGTATACTCTATTAATGCAGATCAAACATCAACAATAACCAAGTTAGAAAGTGTGTTCTGTTCTGGTTACTCTAACATAAAAATTACACAAAAATACAACAGTTTTAAAACTTTTATAGTTTTTATAGTTGATATAAAATTTGAGTGACTAAATTAGAACAAATGTCAAACTTGGTTAGTATTTGATGAATTTCACCCTTATGTACCTTAAGTATTTACGTATATAATTTCACAAAGAGATGTTCTCTCATACATCTTAAGTTGCATAAAACAAGAAGTAGACTTTTAAGTCGAATAAAAAAACACGGCCACCACGTTACTAGCATGGTCATCATCAGAGATCCCACAATAAATGAACAACATCATAACTACATGATAGATAGATGGCATATCAGAGTTTAATCGAATAACATCGTTACTAACTCGAAAATCAGCTAAACATTTATGCGCCTTGAATATTTTTGATAAAATGAATACTTATAGCATCCCACAATTATTATATGTTGACCGGAATCTTAGGGTGTTGGCTAATTAAAAGTCATCATCATATAAAATGTCAGGCAACATGTATAATCTATATTTCAACTTTTTTAAATTTTTATTTTTTACATCACATATATCGTAAGATTAGCAATTTTTTCTTTTTCTAATGTTAGAACGATACACAAAAACTACATGACTACTTTATATGAATTGAATACCGAAAGTTAGTTAGTCGGGAACAAACTGTATACTTGGTTACATTCTTGTCATCTATAAATGTTTTAAACAAAGACGTGTTCTCATATGGCAACATACATTTATATGTTAATTAAAGATTGTTGTTTTAGTCATGGCGGCACAACTTTTATCGCCATAACATACATGCATATATGTTTTTGATCATTGTTATGACGAAATTGAAAGATGGAAGATGTTTGTTTTACACTCTACGAGTTAATCGTCTGTGAATTGTATGCACCATTAATCATCTAGCCGAACTCTACCCATAGCAATATGTTTTGGAAACTTGTGTATAAGGATAACATAAAGATTATTTGATATTGATTTGGTTAGACTGTTGTGGTTTAAAAAACATTTTCTAAAAACTTTGATGAAGTCTTATATCCCACATCGGTGAAGAAAAAAAGGTTTGGTTAATTTTACATGGTGGTGTAAATGGGTTATTCAAGTTCATATTAGTATCCTTTAGTTATAAATGGCGATCATAGATGGCATATCTAAATTTTCCATCTAATGTGGTCGTTTATGGCTAATTTATACGATTTGTCTACTTTTTTTTCAAACCTTTGATATACGTTTTCTTTAAAAACTTGGTACTTAACTATTTACGAGCATTTGATAAATTTGATTTCTTTACACCTGAGGTTGTGCAGCTCCTCAACAGAGTCCAAAGAGTTATGCATAGCAATGTTATGACACCTAGATCTACAAACGTAGTTTTTAAAAGAATTAGTTTGCAATTCAAAAAATGCTAGCAGCACAGCTTGTTGCTCATTTGCCTTGCACCTCTATATAAATCGAAAGATATACAAACAGTTATCTCGGTGAAAAAAAATATATATGAGTTAAAGATTAAGCTTTGGATTTATGTTTAATTGATGTAAATTTAGTTAGTACTTTAAAAAACAAAATACTAGCATATATACGATACATTATTTATGATTAAGCTTAGCATTTATCTCAATTAAATCTCAGTAAGTAAACTCATTCGAGTTTGGCGTAAATTTGTCATAGCTTCAAAAGAAAAACAATGCACAAACTTGTCCAAAAACTATAAAATAACATTTCTAAAAGGTAAGTCTCCAATCCGACATGGATCAAAGACAATAAGGGTCCGTTTGGTTTGTAGATGGGTTTAGGATTAGGATTACGGTTTAATATTTGCCTTGGGTGATTAATATTTTTAACCGGGGATTGTTGTCCCTTTTACCAAAAAAAAAATAGGATTAGGATTAGGATTTGGGTTTAAAATTGGTTTTGGATTTGGAATTGGATTTGATGTATGAGAGAGAAAATAATATTTAAATATATATTATATATTATAATATAAATTAAAAGTTATTTATATGAAAGAGAGAAAAATAAAGGATAAAGATCCTCTAATGTTTATCCTCTTATGTTGGTCATGTTGAACCAATCAACAATAAGAAAATGATAAAATAGGACCACCACTAATTGAAATAAGGGATCCATTATTTTGCTTTCTCTCACAATAACACTAACATGATAGAACATGAGAGAGTTGAACTTTAGAGGATCTCAATCGAAAAATAAAAGACATTTTTATTGTTTTAGTAACATGCAAATAGAAAAAAAAAAACAAATAACTTATGAAGTAAACAAAAAAAGTCACACATTGTGTCAGAAATCCCCTCATGTCACCCTCCTTTTCTGCAAACCCCCATATTCATGCTACCAATCTAAACCTAAATGTTATAAATGTAACCAAACAATTAATTTAACCTTTTTAACCCAAAACCAAGTCAAATCCCGCCAACCAAACGGGCCTTAAGTTTTTCTACTTAATTTATCAGGATGTTGATTACATTGATAAGTTGTTATTAATATATATATTATGCTCATGTTTAATAACTTGGTATGCTGGTAAACCAAAATATATATTAGCACATTGTGGTATGAAGGATTAATTCATATAAGTTATCAAATTTTTTATAGATTTATACGTGATTCTTTTACACATGTGAATATTTGGATACTACTCTTATTGTACTTATTAGTTCTACAACATACATTTGCCAAAAGTTATACCCAAATCCTAATACGATGACAATCTACTACTTTTTTGTCTTTTAAATCCAACTTGAACTTTACGTTTTACTTCCTATGTTTCCACGTCGCTTGGGATAAAAATAAGGGCAAATGACACAAAAAGGTAAATGTTCATTTCCAATCAAGGTACTCTTCTTTTTTTCTTGCATAAAAAGGTATTCAACAAATCTTTTTGGTAGATTTGGGTTTTTTATTAACGTTCGTTAACTCACTTTGTTAGTAAATTACATGTTTGGTCCTCGAATTTGTATAATCACTTCATGCAACATCCAAAAAATTTTCGAAAATTCTTTTTAAAAAATTTCGAAAATTCCTTTCAAATTCGTATAATCACTTTTTGAAATTCGAATTTTTTTGAAAATTCGAAAATTTTGAAAATTTCGAAATTTATTTTGAAAATTTTGAAAAATTAAAAAAAAAAAAAAAAAAAGTTTTCAAAACTTTAAAAAAAAATCAAACTTTTAAAAAAATTATCGAAAATTAAAAAAAATTATGAAAATTTAAAGAATTTTTTTTTTTTCCGAAAATTGTAAAAAAATTTCAAAATTTTCGAAAATAATTTTCAAAAATTTCAAAAATGATTATACGAATTCGAAAATTTTTCAATAGAATTTTCGAATTTTTTTTGGATGTTGCATGAAATGATTATACGAATTCGAGGACCAAATATGTAATTTGCTAACAAAGTGGGTTAACGAATGTTAATAAAAAACCCAAATCAAAAAAAAAAATTGTTGCACTTTTTACGCAAAGAAAAAAGAAAAAACTTGATTGAAAATGAACCTTAAGTTTGATACTTTTTTGTGACATGTAAAGTCTGATATAGACCAAATTTACTGTGATCCAATCAACCAATAATAATAATTCATTTTTTATTATAATAAACTTTCACCCTTTTTAAAAATTAAATATCTCGCAAACCGTTAATCGTTACGCGATAAAATTATACCATCGTGGCGAGAATTAAATTATCTTCTATAGATATGCACTACTATATATTTTTAACAACTTTTTTTTTCAAAATTTTGGTCAACAAAATCATATATGATTTGTGAAAATCATATATGATTCGATTTTTACGAATCACATATGATTTTGAGAATCATATATGATTGTAAAATCATATATGATTAGTAAAAATCGAATCATACATGATTTTTAAAATCATATATGATTCTGTAAAAATCATATATGATTTTTCTGACGGAATTTTGAAAAAAATGTTTGTCGAACATATGTAAAAGTGCATATCTATCGAAAAGATAATTTAATTCTCGTCACGACAATATTTTTATATTTTGAAGATTTACCGTTTGTAAGATATGTTGTTTTAAAAAATGTGGAAAATGATTTTGTATTAATTTAGATAAAAAATGGAGGTTACATGACGGCTCATTTGTTCTAATGACAAATATGAGTTATATTGATCTCCACTCATGTTTAGTATTGTTTGGATCCTTTTCTAATAGTCTTAGTGTTATGTTCCCTTTGTAAGTGCCTCTCTGTTGTCCTATGCCTTATAGGATTGACGTATGAGAGTGCACTACAAAATTAATGCCATTTGCTCACTAAAGCAAGTGTGAGCAAAAAATAAGAAAAGAGTCACTAAAAGCTATTTTATCAACTCCCGCTAAAAAAAAAGAGTAAGTAACATAGGGATCACTAAAAGTCTATTATTACTAAATGTTTAGTGAGCAAAAGTTCAAAACTTTTACTCACTGCACTTTTTTAGTCAGTAAAGGTTATACAAGTTTTCAATAAAATCACTACTATGACTAAACTTTCAGTCAGCAAAGCCTTTACTAGCTTCCTGTAAAATCAGTTATATATAATTGTTCTTTTAAGCTGTACAGAACTACAGATATCCAAAATGGTTTTATTGACTATTTCCTTTCATAAGTAAGCAAAACATTTAGTAGGTAAATGGCTTTTATTTTGTAGTGAGTGGACTGTTAAACCCCTACCTCAAGTAATGGACTGCTTCAAAAAGACCTTTAGCATAAACATAATCTACAAGAACTATAATCCAAGTCTGCAATGAAATACTCTCATTAACAAATCGTAAATATTGATTAGCATGCAACAGGTTTGATAAGATGATGGAACATTTGGATATGAGCTATTGGATACACTATTCAATAAACAATGGAAGGAGAATGATGATCAGTTAGCAAATGGTGTGACGAAAATTTTCGACATCGAATACATCCAATGTTCATTGAAGATTGGAATATACACGTACATTTTTTGGTCTCAGAATCAACCGAATCTTAAGATCACACAGATACAATACAATCATTCTTGTTTGGCATCATCCTCCTCACTACATATAGTCATTCGCAGAGACATTTCATTTTGATTTCAAAACTTAAAAGAGTTAGTAGTAATATCATAGAACAAAACACACGAAATGATGTTTGTATCCATAAATCCTTTGACATAAAGGCTTGGCAAACTACATAATATGAAATGCTGATCATAGACCTGAGATGCATATACTTCCTAGCCACTCTCTTCATTCGGAGTCGGAATCATTATTAGCAGAATATCTCACTGTCCTTCGTCTACTTTCGTCATATTCAGCTTCTTCATCTTCATTCTTTTTCTTCTCCTCGATTATACCTACAGAGGAAAAAAAATTTAGAGACCAACATGGTGCAAAAATTAACCAGCCGTAAGGAGTGATTTTAGAAGAAAGTGTTACCTTTCTTTATCAAATAAACTTCTAACTTCCTCGTGCTAAAATCATCTTTTCCTCCCAAATCTTGAAACCCAACCAGCCTATCTCCTGCAATTCCGTTTCTGTAAGAAAGAAAAGAAAATTATCAGTCCCACAAGGCCACAATAATACCATGGAAAACCAAAACTTAGACTAATACCATTATCATGAATCTGACCTGAACAAAATGACACACGGCAGCATCTTTATTCCTAATTTGGTGACAAAGAATGGGGAATTCTGCACGCGACATACGAAATGATAAAACCCTATAGAAGAGTAAAATACTGACTACGCCTAAGTAACGATGAATCACATATACAGACCTCAGCGTCTACTTTAATAAACTTGGTATTTAGATGACTTGTTGCAAGAGTCTTCAAATGCTTGTCCATTATCCTACAAGACAAATAAACAGTATCATCAAGAAAACTGTATCATCTGAAATAATATCACTGATTATTTAGTTAAAAAGTACAAAACTTACTTGCAACGATAGAACTCGCGATGGTAAAAGTGGCAAATCACTTTTTCACTACCAGTGACTTCACCCAAAAAGTCTCCTTCACTTACCTCTCTATACTCTCCATGCCCTTTTTAGTCAATGATTGTCGCTTCTCAGCTTCCCTCTTTTTTTAATGAAAGATCAAAGAATAAAAGAATATTCCATGTTAAGGCCATTGTCTCAATTTACGTAATAATGTGTGTAATTAAAACTAGTCCAATTACAACCTTAAGAGCCGCAATCCTATCTGCATGTAACTTTTCCAGCTCGGGGTCCTGATATGTAATTTGATGTGAGTGGATTCAATTGGACACTTTGATTAACAAATATATATTGTATAATGATAAATGCATTCACAACTTACATCCATCAGCTCATCGAGATCAACCTCCTCATTAAATGAAGATGATGTTTGTGCCTTTTCTTGAGCCAACAATTCCTGTAAGAATAAATTAAATGAATGAGGAGTAAAAAAGAATACACAAATGAGATATATAGTTATACTCAGGTTTATTTAGGAGTATTTTGAATCTTTCATCCTTCATCTCTTATGACATTATCAAAAACCAACATGCATCATCCATGGCATTACATAATGAAAAACAACTTACTTATTACCTAATGTAAATCATGTATGCTATCAGTTAATACATCAAACGGTTCCTCTCATACATCATAATACCCTCAGAAATAACCTGGATATGCATTCTGTAAGGTGAGAAAATGACAAACAATAATCTTGGATGCATCCAAGTCTACTGGTCATGAATGTTTATTCTTCCTAATCCTTTGTCAAAGGAGATAAAAAGCTCATGAGATGGTCTCTTTCATGCAATGTGAATATGAAAAGACGACGGCCAAGGTTGGTTGGAGTGATGTAAAATTATAACTAAAAGTGATATCTACCAAACATATTAAAGTCTGAACTTTGCGATGAAGGATGTAATAACGGATGGCAAGTGCAGATTAGCCATATGTAACGATTCACTATAAAACCTCAAGCAAGATCAATTTGAAAATTCAAAACGGGTCTTGACTATACTAGCACCCAAATAACATGTCCACATTTGGCTCTTTAATTATCATTTTAATAACTTTCTAACTACAAAACCTTAATTTTTTTTTCTCTTGAACATATACTTATATAACCAAATAATACAATATCTGGAAAAAAAAAATTAAAATATTACCTTTTGATAATCACGAGCAGCAGCAGTCATAACATTTCCATAAGCCAATGTTTGCAGAGTCGATTTTACTGTGTCCGGATTCATTTTTCTTATCTCTTTCTATACAACCCTAAATAAATAAATTAAATGATTTGTAAAATTTAAGGATTAAATTTCGTTTAAAAAAATAAATATCGGTGAACTAATCCAACCGATTGGAGGGTATAAAACAAAAAAAAACTCAATATTATATTATCTATACTACTATATAAAGCATTTGAGACATGCTATTAACAGAAGGCTTAAAAATTCAGATTTAACAAATTACTTAACAAAAATTCAGATAATGTTACAACACACACACAAGGAGCATCCCTCTCTCTACACCAGCCACCACCACCACCATCAAAAATCTGCCGCCACCATAAAAGAAAAAGATGAGATGAAGAAAGCAAAAATTAACAAACAACAAAATCCTTACTACAGTTCTCAAATCACATTATACGAAACCAACTACAATCTACCAACTCGTAAACAAAAAGATCTCGGTTTTATTTATCGTGAACCAAAGATCTCACTATCTCAGTTTCGTGTTCGGTATTAACAAAATATTTTTAAAGATTTATAACACGATAATCATCACATATCTGTGAGAAACAACCACTTCTCTTATATATCCGAAAAGTTGACAATAAAAAATCTGTTATTATCCTTCTTTCTTTCTTTAAACGATAAACAAAAACATTAAAAGGTACCTACCCGAGAACTTTAAAAGACCTTGAAGTGCCTGTATATTATTTTGGAGATATAAGGTTGGAGTTAGTTTTAACTGTGTTTTGTTCGTGTGATGTAGGAATGACTGAAAATGAGTTTTTGTTTAATGGAGAGATAAGGTTGGAGGAAGCAATGTGGTTTTTTGTTGCAAGACTGCGAGTTGTATATGTGATAGGGTTACTAGAATTTTTGTTCTTGTTGTAGATGGGCTTTATATAACTTAAAAAAAAAACTAAGGGTTAAGAGTTATTATGGGTTGGACTATGGGCTTATTTGGTTGGAAATCCATTAGCAGAAATTTTTTTATACTATAAGTTTGGGCTATTAACCGTACTAATTCGAATTTAGGTTAAATGGCTGGGATGATTTTACTAATGCTGCCCCATTACTTTTCACTGTCACGTCAGCTTTCTCTCTCTAACGACTTTCAGGCGATTGGGTGTCCCAATAACGTGACCTACACTATAAAAAATATACCCCACAAATTTACCTTTTATAATAATTAACACACACACAAAACCAAAGTTTATTCGATCGGCTGCACGATTCATTCCTTGCAAAATGGTAGGCGATCGATTTGTCCACAACAACAAGGATCGATACAAATCGATCGACTATATACAAGATCGACTAGGCGATTGGCCTTATTGGGGCTAGCCTAAAAGGGTTGGAGGTGAGGTTATTATACATAATATCATTTACCATTAAAACTTGTATCGCTTTATCAAATTTTGTCACGTAAAAACAAACCCAATAAGTTGAAACTATTCACCGGCCCACTATAAATCATATAAAAACAACATGAATACTCAATTTTTTATCTTACCAAAAATAATAAAAACCAATGATTGCATGAAACTTTGTTACACAAAAATAACACAAACCAAAAATCCAAAAAACCAGCTGCAACACGCAACAACTGAACAAGGTCATATATACAATTGAAAATATTTATGTAAACCAACTTTGACTCGAATTTCTAACATTGGCTAAACCATAAAAAACAAAAACAAAAAAAAAAAAAAAAAAAAAAAAAAAACAAACAAAACAAAAACCTTTCCCATAACACAAGTTATATATACTTTTACTTACTATACCACATTAGTTTGCACCAAGTACAAGTAGATGTTATACTTAAACTCATCACACTTTTAATGGGTCGATATTCGAAAGCTTGCTATAGGTTTTGGTGTAGCTATAAAGATATGTTTATAATGGACTCTCATTTAATGCCCGATGCATTAATATAACGCTTTTAACTAATGTTATTCTTAAAATATCCGTTATTCAAAAGAAAAATTATTATACCACATGATACAAATCAATCAAGCTAATAATCTATTATAAAAACTTTGAACTGTGTTAACTAGCGAGTAACTTTCAACGTTAATAATCACAACTTTGTAATACCACTTGCTACCATTTTCGTATCGCCATTACATCGTGATGGACAAGTACTCTACTATTTTTATATGAGAAAGTGTAGAATAAATTATTCCTATAATTCTCTCAATATCATTATCACAAAAAAATTATAATCGAATAATATTGTTTATCAAAAAAAGTTGATTATAGAGTATCCGCCATGAACGTCATGAAAGATCTGCTAGTAAGTATAAAAGAAAGAAAGAAAGTCACGATCCGATTCGGTTTGTGATTTCCAAATCTTTAAGCCAACTTTGCCACATGTCACTCTACGAATCGCCAACAATTAGAGTGTAACTTACCCGCGTTTTCCTTTTATTTTCCTTCTTTTTTGTATTTGTGTGTTTTGTGTTTGCGTTTATGTTGTTGTTGCGGTCTCGGAACTACTAGAGGAAGAAGAAAGGTTAAAATGATGATATGCATACCGCTAAAGGAAGAAGAAAGTAACCTAGTATGTTAGGTTAAATACCAAAATGTGATAATGGGTGTTTAACGGGCTATCATATGAATTTTGTTAGTTGTCATAATGGGCCTAGTGTTTTACAGTAATACTCAAAATTGGATTCTCAAATTTCAACCGATTATGTGTTTTTCTTTTCTTTTTAATTTAATTTAAACTTATTTTATTTTAATTAACGTATGTTTTTGATTATGGTAAAAAAGTAAATGTTTGGCTATTTATTTTTGGGTTTTTAATTTTTACAAACATAAAAATAATATTATATGTTAGGTTGAGTTGTTGATAAATGGTAAAAAAGTTGAGATTGGTTGTATGTATAGATTGTATATGTGGATGGGTGAGAAAATAATATTTTAATGAAAGATTGGGTTGGATGATATTGTAAATAAAGATAGTCTTACCTCAGATCTCAGATTTGAAGTACGGGAGAGGAAGATCTTGGTCGAAATGAATGTTTTTTAATCTGATTAATTATAAAGAAGCGTGATAATGTTGGGTTAAGTTTCAGTATCAGTCCCTTCACTATTAGAAAATGGAATACATTCCTTAAGTCTTGGAGAATATTGACAGTTGCATCACACGACGGTATCATAGGGTACCTTGTGCTCTTAACACGCTTGTTTTATCAATTGTCGTTGGGTATGGGAAGCTTGTCGCTCCAACCACGCGCGGGTTGTGAAAGTTTAGATAGTGTTTAGTTGTTAAAAAAAATCTTATTTTTTCGTTTCTAGATTCCTTGAGAAGGAAATGATTTTTCTTTTATAAAGAAGAGTTTGAGAATTTTGAAAACCCATAAAGATAGAGTTATTTTAAAAAGATGTTTAGCTAAATGTGGAGATATTACTAATGGTGATTAGTGTTAGAATGATATACTTGAATGATAGATTGCGAAATCCCGTCTTTTCTTTTTTTATTTATTTATTTTTAGAGAGAGAAAAATGTAAAAGGGTAGATTTGAAGTTTTATTTTTTAGTTAAAATTTGAAAAGTGAAAGTTTTACCTTTTTAAAATAGTTAGAAAAAGTTACTGATGAGAATAAATGGGTTTCGGTTTTCAATTTTTATAAACAAATTTCTGAAAAAATGTGATAGTTTTTTACCGACTAAACACTCCTTTTTGTTACTCTTTGTATAGAATGTGGTTGTGTTTTATATGTTATGGTGGAAAAAATGGACAGTGGTCAGTGGTCACAACTCACGAGGAAAATGAAACGATCACCATTTGAACATACTTGATGCTTTTGGAGCATGTGTTGTTTGAGTCTCAATTTTTTTCAGAGTTATTACTAGGATCACTAAAAACATGGCTAAACTGGCAAATCTGGTGTACCATGAATAAATTGGTTTGTAAGTGGTAAGTGGACCTCTTTTTAAGCATCACTACAGTGATACCATTTTGAATCATCCATAAGTTTAAAGGCGCTTTTAGACATCACAAAACAATCATATCTCTTCTAAACTATATACAAGCCTACTTTTTGGTCAAACTCAAGATCATATACTCCTCGTTATAAAATTTGCTGGAAAGAAATCAACTTCCTATACCTCACAGCCATCGATACAAATATACCACAAGGCACCACCTAAGACTTAACTGAAATTATCAAAATTAGCTAACTGACATTCAAGAGACTTGATGCATATTTTTCATTTATTAATCACTTGGCGCCATGCCTTGTACAACTTTTATTTAATTGTCCATCTCATTTGATGTGATGTAAAACTTTAGCGGAAGGACCTCAGTCCCCACAAGGCCACAAACGTTGCTAAAAAGATACACAAGAAACACAAACAATGCATTAATGATCACCAGTTGAACCAACACACTTGTGAAAAATTTCTTTTGTTGCTTATTGACTTGAGATGACACCCTAGTTAACATTATTTGTTGAAGTCACGTTTTACAACAAACATGTTCTATGATACATGACATTATTTCTCATATGCACAAAAGCGGAAAAGTGGCATGAAAATGCATGTCGATACTCATATAGCTTTACAAGCGGTGTAGTTCTACACTAGGGATATTGATTTATATTGTTGAGCAGTTCCTTTTATAGCTTGTTCAACGGTAGTCTTCCAAACTCGATGCACCATAAAATCCATGAACTCCATTAGTCTTCTTCAATATAAATTTTGCTTCATTGGACCAGATATATGACCCGCAAACCACATATTATCAAGTCTATTTCAATCACAAATATTTAACCGTTAAAAGATGAGTAATACCTCCATGACATAACACAATTGCATCATGATTGATTTTATGCGCAGATCGCAATAGCTTGTACACGAATTACACTTTCATCTAGTGAGGCTGCTGTCTTTGCTCCAATTGAACCAGACGTTGTGAGCCCTATATGTGCTACAATAATATCAAGACTGACTTTTGTCATTTCAACGACCTCTGTTCGTTGAAAGCATATGGTGTTGTTAACAACCCCATTTTATGAGCTTTGTTTATCATCTCAACCTCCAAACTGAAAAAAGTTAAATGATATAACACTATTTACATAAGTTAAATTTATAGAATTCAATTATTAAATAATGGTTGAAAAATACATACCGTAACCCATTCCAGGTTTCTTCAAGATTTTTCCTAAAATTACCATCAAATAGCCGACGGTTGGAAAGTTTTGGACTCACGAGAATCCAATCGATTCCAATTGTTTGAGAAAGTGATCCATTCTTGAAAAGGAGTTGGTCCCACATACACCGGCAAGAACAACTACTTCTTTCACTAATGGAGTACTTCGTTAGCCATGTCAACTACAATAGCATTTGCATCGACAAATGGTAACAATCCCATTAAGGAACCTCTTCCCGCCATCCAAAACCGCCCGAATTGTAAAGTACAA
This sequence comes from Chrysanthemum lavandulifolium, assembly GCA_022545495.1. Lineage (NCBI taxonomy): Eukaryota > Viridiplantae > Streptophyta > Magnoliopsida > Asterales > Asteraceae > Chrysanthemum > Chrysanthemum lavandulifolium. Next base: position 289,187,580 of record CM040242.1, read on the forward strand.
TGAGATCTACACCACCCGCCTCTTCAAACTTGGCAAATATTCTTGTCCCGCACCCGCCCTATGATCGATTTTCCTTGCGTTATTTGGCCTCTCAACATCTCGAAACACACTCACGAGTTCTTTGCAACGTCTCGTTATTCAAACAAATAGTTGATAAAAAGTTATTATTTTATTTACAAAAATATACGTGAATAAAAGAAGATTGCTTACCCGCTTTGCATCGGAAATTGAAGTTATAAGAAATAGTTGTGCAACTCTTGGAAAGTGTGCTTGGGGCATCGGGTTGAATAACCGTTTGTTTCTGACTAGAAACGTTAGGCTTTTTATGTATCTCCAAGAATGAGTCAACTAAAGCTTTTGCAAACTCGGTGTCATTGATGTGATATTGGTAAGGCATTGTGGGTTTCTACCCCATTAACTTAGGAGATCCACTCCACCATAGACTAATCATGGCTAATAATCATTATCATTTATTTAGTTGATAACATAAGTGAATCATTAAACAATTATTGCTATAATATTTAATTATTTTTTAGTTTTTTATAATTATTCATTATGAATTTAAATGAAAAGTCATGTACATATTTTTTTAGTTTTTTATAATGCTTCGTTTTAAATAAGAAGTCATTGGCATATTTAAATGAGAAGTCATGTACATATATTTTTGGTCATGTACATATTTAAATGAGAAGTCTTGGCCAATGCCTTTAGTTTTTTAGTTTTTTATAATGCTTCCGTTCCATAAAAATAATGAGCGTCGTCACCACCTGAATTTGAGTTTTCTTCGTAAAAATAGCGAGCGTTGTCACCACCTAAATTTGAGTTTTCTTCGTTAAAAAATGACATTTTTTTAATCAAAACAAACAAATTTCCTGCATTTAAAAAGAGAAAAAAAATCATCATAAATATAAATAATAAACGAAAAACTATATTTACTACGATATATACAAACAAAAAACTAAATTTACTCTATATATACATGCAACTACTCTATATATAAATGCAGCTACTACGATGGACCCAACAACACAAACGAAAAACTAAATTTACTCTATATATACATGCAAGTTATATGATTTATATGTTACCGTGCCCTTTCCCAACTCTTCGCCAGGACATTGCAACCTTATCTAATGCTATTCTTATTCTTGTGGAGATGATGATTGCATATTCATGAAATAACGTAACCTAATATAAATATATTCAAAAAGACAAACTAATAAACTTTTAGTGGCAAACTTACCTAAATATATAAAAGGGTATGAAAAGTTATAATAAACTTTCAGTAGCAAACTAATAAACTTACCTAAAAGGTTTTAAGTGTGTTTAAAATTAAAATTAGCCAATATATATACATTATCAAATCTGGTTAAGAATTTTAATTAATTAAGTTGGTTAAGAGATAATTAAAAATTAACAAGTTTCAAAAAACGTTAGTCAAGTTTTACATTTTACAAAAAATTTGACTTGACTTTTTAAAATAAGTGAAAAGTTAATGAGTTGGTTAAATAATTCATTGGTATTTGTAGCAAAAATAAGTCAAAAATAGGTCAAATTTTTTTAATAGGGTATAAACCATAGGACCCTATTGGTAAACCTTCACCTAAGTTATCATGGAAGATATTCCATGGGTTAACAAATTATAAGACTTTCGGAAATTGTGACATAGTTTGATTAATAAGCAGACTAACCTTCCTATCTTCTGTAGTCTCGATGAGTCTTTTTAGTTCTTCTATAAGGGTACCAGTAGCATTATATATGCCAAGGGAAATTACTTTTGGCTGATAAAATACATTTCTTTTAACTTTTGCTTTTAATAATATTGCTTGCAATTTACTTTAGTATGAATAAACTAAAACCTTATATTCTTTTACCAAATTTTCTTAACATTTTATCTTTGGATGAATAGTTGTGCGAGTGATGAACTAAAACTATACAGACATGTTTTTTAAGAATTTATCGTGCCACTACATTCAGTGTTTGAGTTTGGTATCAAATTTCTCATGGCGTAAAAGAAAGAAAAATAAATTATAAAGGAAACTTTTAGTCTACTTAATATTTTTTTTGAAAAAACAAGTGTCGAGTCTCATTTTTGGTAAAGATACAAAATTTGCTAACTAATATACCTTGGTGCATATAATTCACATAGATTTGATTTAGTATATTTTTTTGTTGGTGAATCATCTTGTATGTTGTTAAATACACAAATTTATTAGTAGGTAAGATTATTTGAGCAATCAATATAAGTTCTTAACTAAACTTTGCAGGTTGCTACAATTGCGTAATATATCAAATTTATTAAACTTGAATACTTCTTATTGATCGTATTATTAGTTTGGCATAGCTTCAAAATAAAACTAATGTATAGAAGGTGTAAAAGATATGCTTTACCGCAACAAAGAAGCTCCATATGTAACAACTTTTGTCTAGCTTTTAAAACCAAATCTTGAATCCCACATGGGTCAAAGAGAACAAATTTTGCTGCCTCATATACTATTATGCCATCTGACATGATACGTTTGTATTAGTATTAAGATGCTACTTTGTGATTTGGCATGTTGTTAAATTTAAAAAGTTTATTAACGTGTTCATTTGCAAAGGAGCAACTCATATAAGCTCCCAACTTTTTACAACATTTAAGCATATTCCTAGCTCTTACAAGTATATATGAGAATACGTTGGGAACAAGATAATTATCTTTCTATTAACGGGCACTTTGATATACTTTCGACAAAAAATAAGAATATGAGTTAAAGATTAAGCTTTGGATTTATCTTTCGACAAAATTGCAACCGATCGTGAAAAAAGATTGTAATTTATACGACAAACACATATATTAGTTTGTAAAAGTATTTTGATGGTCTGATACCGAATTTTACCGACCTATATACCGTACTTAGATTTACATTTAAAACCCCAACATTGCAATGGTAAATGGATACAAAAGTCATGATGTTGCATTGGTGAACGGAGGAGCAAACACAGTGTTTATGAAAATGGTGAAATGACGTTCGTTTGCTTGTTTTGTAATAGTAGATTAAAACATAAATTTGCGGAGTAGAGTTATTTTATATATCAAACTTTTTTTACATATTAAGGGACTCATCTCCACCATCCATCTAAAAATAAATCAATGACTGAGATTAAAAGCATTTTATTATTTTATCTATTTTTTATAATTTAAATATCATTTAAACCGTTAATAGTTAAGTGAAACTATTTACATCGTCGTGAAGAACGTTTAATTATCTTTCATGGGCAGACTTGACTTTGATAATACTTTCGAAAAAGGAAAAAAATCGTTTTCATCGTTTTTCGTCTTTTTACGTTCTTGAAATTTGCGTGAAAATAATCATATATGATAAAACACTAATTTTAATATCACACGTGATATTAGTGTTAAATCATATATGATATGTGATATCGCGTGTGATATGATATGTATATCGTGTGATATCACATATCATATATGATATACTAATATCATATACGATATAACACTAATATCACATGTGATATTCAAATTAGTGTTTAATCATATATGATTAAATTCGATAACGTAAAAACGAAAAACTTTAAAAATAACGTGAAAATACGATTTTTTTTTTTTGTCGAAAGTATAACAAAGTGCCTATCTATAGAAAGATAATTAAATGCTCGTCGCAATGATATTTTTTTTTTCCGCTTAACGATTAACGGTTTGAAAGTTATTAATATTTGAAAAAAAAAGAATGAAAGTGGGTTTTTAAAATTGTTGTAATTAATCTCATTCATTAGATCAAATAAAAATGGATAGTGGAGATTGATCCTTTGTATGTAAATAATCTTTTGTCCTAAAATGATTTTAAATCAAATTTATGTGAGGTAAGTTTACGCAAATCATTAGTAACGAACAATGTATACCGATTTGCATGTCTTCTCGTAAGTATATTGTGCGGAAGGCATTGTTTTATTCTTTGGATTATAGCTTCACGATTGCTATACTGCATTACCTTTATTAGTTTAAACGAAGGAGATATGGCATGCCTATCTTCATCAAGAAACTGATACATATTCAAGTATACAACTTAGATTAATTTTTGAATCCCACATGGGGTAAACTGAAGAAGTTATGCTTAGTTATATGCATTCTTGTACATGTTTTGTATAAGTTGAGGTTGGTATAATATTGTTGGTTTCTAGCGTTGCATATTGTCTAATGAAAACAATAGTCTAGCTAGAAACTCATAATTTATACAAATATCTAAGTTTTTTCATCTAACGTATTGAAGAGTCTTATCTTTCTTTATGGCTTTCTAAAATATTCGTGAGCTAATTTTACCTGAATGATACGAATATAAGTATTTGTTTTTGTTCCAAGGTTGCTATTTGTCAAAACGACTATATATGATTTGCAACTAGGATTATGGCTCTAGATCAAGGAGTTCATTGCGGTTCTAAAATGTTATGTTTTTGTCATAATGCCTCAATAAAATTTGAACCTTAGGCTCGTTTCTTGTATTTGTGTTGGAGGGCATGTAAACTCAGAAGTATTGTGAACCATTTGCAACCTCTAAGAAACTTATGATCATGAGAATACGTACTGAACATTAATACTCTTATTATTTTACTTTTGAAGGCTGCAAATAGATGTGCGAGTTGGTTTGGTGTTTTAGTTAGCGGTAGAGGTGTACATTCCGGTTAACCGGTTCGGTTTGACGGCCGGTCAAAACAGAACCGGTTTGGGTCAACGAGAAAAAAAACCGGTCGGGCCGGTTAACCGGTTCGGTCCCGAACCGGATGTGGAGGCTGAAAAACCCAACCGGTCCAAACCGGTTTGGGACCGGTCTAGACCGGTTAACCGGTTTTGACCGGTTCTAGTTTTTTTTTTTTTTTTCGTCGTCGTTTATAATCGTTTTCTTGTTTCGTGTATTAATAAACTAGAACTTTTATTTAATAGAACGGAAAATACATGATACATCACACATTACACATAAACTTAAAACATAACACATAATAACATAAACATAAAACATCGATAACTTGATAAGCTACTCGAGGTCTCGAATCAGGCATCAACTGCAGGTGCATGGCGGCAATACCTCTGTGTGTGAGCCCTCAACGCCGCGTTGGAAGTGGGTTTGAAGAAACATAAACAACGCTTACATTGAGCCTTTCGCATGCCATCCGACATTTCGACGTAGTGGTAGTGAGCCCAAACATTTGGTACACGGTCTACCGGTAAATAACGAACAATCACCGATGGCGAGGGTGGCGGAGGTGGTGCGAGATCGAGATCGACCATAGTAAAATGTGAAATGCTTCGATTTTTATTTTTAGAGTTTATTTTAATTGTATGAAAGTTGCAAAGAAATAAGAACACAATTTATCTATTTATACTAGTCTTACAATGGCAAACTTGTAATTATTAAAAAAAATCAAAATTTGAAAGTTTACCCGCCTTCCCGCTCAAAAAAATTCAAAATTTAAAATTTTAAAAATTTTATAATCGGACCGGTTTTGGACCGGTTCATAACCGGTTAACCGGTTGAGAATTCAAAAGTTTGAATTTTTAAAAATTGCCGCCGGTTTCAAAATTTTGAATTTTTTTAAATTATTAACCGGTTTGGGACCCGGTTAACCGGTTTCATTTTGAAAATTTTTTGGCCGCCTAGTCGAAAATTCAAAATTTTAAAATATTTAATCGGTTTTAACCGGTTAATCGAATTTTTTTTTTTTTTTTTTTTTTTTTCGTTTTGAACATTTAACAAACTTACACTGAATAAACTTCAACTTTTATTTATAACGTCGGAAATACATAAACTGAAAGGAAATACATAAACTTAAATGAAATACATCAAAGGAAATACATAAACTTAAAACATAATACCTAAGCATAAAAGTCCTAATAGTCGTTATCGGATCCCCTAGCTTCTTGAGTAGCTGCATCTTGTCTTAGTTCTTCATCGAAAAGCATCTCGATTTCACCCGCTTGTGCCTCTTCCACGTAGACCTCCTGTTCGAAGTCTGCGGCATCATCAAGACTACTTTTATGTTGCACTCGCTTCATTGCGTCCAAGTGAACTTTCAAACCCATACACATCTCCAAAGAAGCCGGTGTGAGTCTGTTTCTCAGATTTGATAAAACCCTTCCACTTGTTGAAAAAGCGGATTCAGAAGCTACCGAAGTAGCTTGTACACTTAGTACATCACGAGCCATTCGGGATAGTACATCCACGTAGACCTCCTGTTCAAAGTCTGCGGCATCATCAAGACTACTTTTATGTTGCACTCGCTTCATTGCGTCCAAGTGAACTTTCAAACCCATACACATCTCCAAAGAAGCCGGTGTAGTCTGCTTTCGGTTGATAAAACCCTTCCACTTGTTGAAAAGCGGATTCGAAGCTACCAAGTAGCTTGTACACTTAGTACATCACGAGCCATTCGGGATAGAACGGAAACATTGTTTCCTTTGCTTTCCAAAACGCCAACACATCAAAGTTTTCAACTTGTTCGGCCGGAATATGTGAGATAAAATCGGTTGTGATATATCTTTCATATTCACTGTTCGCTAAACTATCATTTCTTATCCGCTTGTTGGGATGATCTCTTATCTTTTTATGTAAAGCAAGTATCGGATTCCCTCTAAAACCCCTTGATGATGATGAAGAAGTTTCCGTCACAGTAGGAGGTGGGTTGCCATATTTTTTAAAATAATATTGCCACAAACTTTTAAAATAATGGCCAAAGGACTCTTTTGCATCATTAGCATAGTTCGGGTTTGACGCGAAACAACCCAAATCAGCCACAATCGAGTCGATAAGCACCTCTACCCGTTTACATTATAACATGGATTTAATGCGCCGCACGAGTAATTAACGGTGGCAAAGTTTCAAAATATTTCAAAAGCTTTTCTTTCATCCCGAAACCATGCTTGTATAAACACCACCATGAAATTCAAATGCGGAAATTTGTGAAGACATCAAGAATAGTTGCTCGAGTACCAAATGAGCCGTTGGATAATAAACCCCGACAATTTTTTGTTGCGTTGTAAAAACTTCAAGTAGTCGGGTTAGTTTTCAATAGTATCCCAATTATCTTGACTAAATGGAGCACACCTACCCTCCCCGACAATTTCTCATCATGAAAATATTGCAAAGTCACCTTTGTCTTAAACCACTTATGAACATAAGATAAGTGGAGTTCCATCGTGTTTCAACATCCCAACAAGGTTGTAACCAATGTTTCCCATTGTTTCACACATCCGAATGTATGCATTATATCTTTTATTACCCTTTTAAAAACATCGACTAACATTCTTCTAAAATCTTGTTTCACTTCACTCAAATTCGGATCTTTTAATCCCGCTTGCAGCCAAGTTAATGATGTGTCAACACATCGACTATGAAAAATTCGCCATTACAAGGTGGCTCGTATTCCATTTTAGTCGACCCATTGCATTTGTGTTGTTACTAGCATTATCCAACGTTATTGAATTTTTTTTTCGTCAAGTTAAACTTATGAAACACTTTTCTCAACAAATTGTATAAAGCTTCTCCGAGTGAGGAACCGGAAAGTTTTCAATTGTTACGACTCGCTTCATCATTTGCCAACTTTCGGATCAACCCAATGTGCGGTAACACAAAGGTACGAAAATGGCAAATTATGAGGAGCGCCCAAACATCGGTTGTTAAATTAACACAAGCATCCATATTTAAAAATTATTTTTAAATCTTGCTTAGCCGTTTTCCACATTTTCATAGCATCGCGTTTAAGAGTCATACGACTTACATGATGGTACCTGCGGTTGCATATAATTCGGTACATCTCCGTCGTCCCCGTGGTCATAGTGGTTGAACGGCAAACCACGTTGAATCACCAAACTGGCCAATTTTTCACGGAGTAAATCATGATCGTATGCAAAAATAGTCCCGTCTCGAGCCATGGACGATTGACCGGCTTCCGAAACCGATTTGAGTGCCTTGCAATACTTTTGTTTGATGTGAGCCTTCAACGTCGAGTTGGAACCGGCAGACAATATACTCAAGCAATATTTGCATTGAGCCTTTTTCTTACCGTCCGACATTAGGACGTAGTTGAAGTGTTCCCATGGATCTTTTACACGGTCACACGGTAAAACTCTCTCAACAGTCGCTGCACTTGTTGAACCAGCTTCGGTGTTGGTGGTGTTGTTGGTGTTTGAACTTTCCATTTGTGTTTAGTGAAATACTTTCGGTTTTGATTTTTTTGAGTGTTTTTTTATTGCTTGAAAGTGGTAATTAACTAAATACATAACACATCTATTTATACTAACATTTGTATGGCAAAATGGTAATTTTTTAACAACATTCAATAAAATCCGCCCCCACGCTCCTTCCCGCCCCTCTATTAAAAATTCAAATTCAAAATTTCAAAATTCAAAAAAACCAAAAAAATCCCGCCCATACCACAAAAACCGGTTCCTAACCGGTTAACAGAACCGGTTTCGGTTTGCCGGTTAAAAAAACCGGTCTTCAAACCGGGCGTTTTCTCAAGATGGGGAACCGGTTCCTAACCGGCGGTTAGGATATAAACCGGACCGGTTTGGGTCAAAACCGATTTTTGACCGGTTTGGTTTTTCGGTTTGACTTCAGAGGCGGTTCGGTTAACCGGTTTTTTTGTGCACCTCTAGTTAGCGGGTCTAGTGATATTTTCCTACCTTTTATGTTTGTATGTATTGATAGATGGGTCTTTCTTCATTGTGCAGTTTGTATTTATTTATTGATTTTATTTTTTTGAACGGCTAACTTTTCTTAAACTAGCAAGTAGCTAGAAACAAAACCCAATGCTTTGTATTATGTGCAGTTTGTATTAATACATTTCATGACGATTATAGTACTTTTGATTTGATTTTGTTCATTCAAATGAAGCAATATATGTATGTTCTTATTTTGAGGTGAACCCTTAGTGCAAGTTGTTTAGATTGATCAAGGAGTTCATGGTGCAAGTAGAACGTTGTGCAATGAAGACTTTGACACGTCGTCGACCTGTAACATGAAGATTAATTACTTCTTATTTGTTATTAAGTTTGGCATCAATTTTGTCAAAGTTTCAAAGAAAACACTTTCTAAATAGGACACAAATAATATGAATATTGCCGTAACCAAGATGTTTTGCCTCTAGAACGACTTTTGCTTAGTTATTTTTTGAAAACAAGTATTTAATCATCAATCCCACATTGGTAAAAGAAAAGCTATTTTGCTACTTAATATACCCTGATGTCGATTCCTTTGATATGTTGATATTAGCGTATATGTATATGCTTCACAACTTTTTTAAGATTTAAGAAATTAAATGATTCTTTTATACATATTACATAGTAGCAACGACATGAGAATATCCGGACTAAAATAATGCAGTTTAATTTTATTGGATGTTATAATACTAATATAATAATAGATGTCAAAAAGCAGCTTGATTTTTTATTTGATGTATAACGAGTAATAATAGCTAGACCACCTAAATCCAATTGTGAAGTGACTATTATTTAGCTTATACATCAAGGGATTCATCAATTTTACCAAAGGTCATGTGTCAACATTTATGTTTAGGTTTGTAAAAATAATCAAGAGCACACAACAATCAACTATTACACCCAACCAACCACCCCACCATGTATTTTATTATATGAATATCAAGAAGATAAGTCCCAAATAGGTGCTTACCAATACAAATACAAAGAAACAATAACTGATCTCTACTAGGTAGACACCAGTGATCTCACCACAAGTTTCACTCAACACTCAGACTTAACAAGATCAAACCAGATTGATCTTATACAAAGAAACAACCAAATACCCAGACTGATATCAAGATTGATATCACAAGAGAAAGACAACCACTGTGTGAAGATTTGAGAGAGAAAGAGACTAAAACAGAAAAACAATAATGAAACCCTAAACAGAAAGAGATATTATATACTCTGCTATGTTCCACTTTAGCCCCTGAACTTCTCTTTTCTTTACTTTCAACACAAACTTTAATTAGACTTTGAAACTTGACACTCTTGGTCCTTCACATTATTTAACACCCCTCCACAAGTTGATAAGTCTGCATCATGTAAACTGCTTCCATCTTTTCCAAGACAGCTATTCTTATCACAATTGTTAATACCTGCAAACAGATCAAACATTCCAAGACTTTTGCAAAACAAAGAATGTTGTCTTTGCCCAAGACATTTAGTAAAAATATCTGCAACTTGCATATCTGTATGAATCTTAACAGCTTTAATCACTCCACAGTAAACCTTCTCTCGACCAAATGCACATCCAACTCAAAATGTTTAGTTTTTCATGAAACATGGATTAGTCGCAATCAATTGCAAAGACTATTATCACAAAATATGTTAATAGGTAACAACTCTTTAAGACCAAAACTGTAACATGTTACTCAACCAAATCACTTCACATGTAGTAGAAGCTATGCTTCTATGCTCAGAACTTCTAGAACTTCTAGACAAAGTAGCTTGTTTTTACTTTTCCAAGAAATCGTAGAATTACCCAAGAATACACAAAACCGATTCATGATTTCCTAGTTAGAGGACATTTAGCCCAATCGAATCTGCATAAGCTTTTAGCTTGAGATCGACTCTTTATTAAACCTGAGACCCAAACCAGAGACTTTTTAGATATTTTAAAACCCTTAGAGCAGCCTTAAGATGAGATTGTAAAGGTTTGTGCATGTGTTGACTTAAGCGATGAACAAGATAACTAATATCAGTCCGTATTAGTTAAGTAAATCAATTTACCAACCAATTTTTGATAGTTATTTATATTGCTCAACACTTTATCTTTACTAGTTTCAACACAACTCAAAACAGAATTTTCAGGCAAGGGTGTATCAGCAGGCTTAGCTGCTAGCAGACCATACTCATATAACAATTCCAAACAATATTTTCTTTGGGTCATACAAATACCATAATCATTTTTCAATACTTCAATTCCAAGAAAATATTTTAACTCTCCTAAATCTTTGATCATAAACTTAGAACTCAAAACTTTTTAAAGTTATTGATTTCTTCTTCATCATTACCAAAGTGATAACAATATCATCAACATACACAAGCGAGCAACAAATACGAACCTTTTGTTTAACATACAAAGAATAATCCAGTTTACTTTGTTCAAAACCATGTTCAACTAAAGCATTAGTAAGCTTAGCATTCCATTGCCTAGAGCTTGTTTAAGTCCATATAAAGATTTATTAAGCTTACATACTTTAGTATCATCACCACCATTGAAGCCTTTAGGTAATTGCATATAGACATCTTCATCAAGATCACCATATAAAAAGCATTATTAACATCTAAGCGATATAAAGGCCAATTTTTGCGACAAAGAATGCTTATCGACATCTAACAGCTACCATTTTCTACAGACTAAAGGTTTCATCATAATCAAAACCTTCTCTTTGATTAAAACCTTTAGCAACTAATCTGCTTTATATCTATCTATTTCTCCGTAGATTTATACTTGATTTTCCATATCCATTTATATCCAATAGCATGTCTACCAATGTAACTCACATTCGATCGGTATTGTTTCTATTAAGAGCTTCAATTTCATTGTTCATAGCTTCGCACCAATTAGAATTATTAACGACTTCTTCATAATTTTTAGGTTCAACGAGACTTATTCAAAGTAGAAGCAAAGCACATATTAGTCCTACTTAAACTAGCATAACTCACATATTTCTCAATACCATATCTCACTTTAGAGTGCATCACATAATCATTGAACCTAATAGGAGTTTTAGACTCTACTAGACCTTCTTAATATGTGTCGCACATCTTCATTAACATTTTCGATCGATTAAAAACTAAATCGGTATTTTCAAGACTAGAATTGCCCTCGGACGTTGTTGGTCACCAAAGTAGGTTGCAGATTGCCCATCTTCATGATGCATATGAGTAGTATCTATTTCATTATCACTAGCATCATGTGAAGATAGCATACTACCATCCTCAACTGGTGTATCTTCCCTTCATCATTGGGTCTTTGAGACTTTGAACTATCAAAAACTTCAAGTGTTCAACCTCATTTACATAGTTTGTATCGGTTGACTCACGTGTTTTCATTTTCAAAGGAAAACATTTTCATAAAACCTTACATCTCGGCAAAAACACATTTCTAGTATCCAAACTTAAAAGTTTATATGCTTTCTTAGTAGAAGAAAAACCAATTAGAACACATTTTCGGACCTATATGACAACTTATCATGATTATTTAAAATGGTAGCAAAACACGACATCCAAAAGACCTCAAATGGGAAAGATTAGGTTTAGTTTTGTATAACAACTCATAGGGACATTTACCATTTAGAACGAAGATGGCGACTGTTTATAAGATACAGTGTAGCTAGAACACAATCGGACCAAAACCTTAAAGGAATCCCCTTGAAACATAAGACTCCTAGCTACATTGAGTAGGTGTCTATGTTTCCTTCAAGAATCCCATTTCTTTGAGGTGTATGAGTACAAGATGTTTGATGTATTATACCAAGATCGAAAACATTCCACTCATTTTCTTATTTACAAATTCAAGACCATTATCGGATCTAACAGCTTTTAATTTTAATACCAAATTGATTAGAAATTAAGTGAATAAAAGAGTAATACATCAAACACCTCATCTTTAGTTTTAATCATATAAGTCCACGACTCTAGAATAATCATCAACAATAGTGAGAAAATACTTATATCCTTCTCTACTTGTTACTTTGTAAGGACCCCATAAGTCAAGATGAACAAGTTCACCAAGATTCTTAGACTTATGATCGACAAAGGAAAAGGTTCCCTTGTCTGCTTAGCCCCATGATGATTTCACAAATGAAATAGAAGAATTCTTGAAATACCAAGATCCTTTTGAAGAATGTATAAGACCTGGATCAGCAGGATGACCCAATCTATTATGCCGCACAAGCTTAGACACATTATAAGACATAACCATATTGCACTTACCCAAAGTATTATTAGTCGCATATCAAACAATACAATCCATCGATCGACTACCACCCCGTAACATTCTCCTTTTCAAATCTGAATATAACAAGTATCTTCATCAAAACCAACAAACATTTTGCTATCTCTAATCGGTTTATTAACGGACAACAAACTCACACAAAGAATCAGAACAACTAAGACATCATAAAGAGTCACATTATTAGTTAATCTTAAATTTCCAACATGACTTATAGTAGAAGAGTGCCATTGGGATGTCCAACAAGAATCTTAAGACTAGAAATATCCACAACATTAAACATACCAACAAGAGAAATGTCAAGTCCGATTAGCACCGAATCAATGATCCATCCCAAGGATATAGTTTTAACATAAAGACTAGAATTCCCAAAGAAATACTTAGAAAAATTAATATTAAACCAAACATTTATTAAAGAATGAAGCCCTACCGCCATATTGGCATGTATGCTTCATGAAGAACTATCATTGATCAAAGACAAGAGTTTCTTCATCCGCTCGTAAGTAAAACCGGAAGATGTATTTGCGGATGAAGTAGTAGAAGATTTTTCGACATTTTTCAACATTAGCATTATAGTTTTGTCGAAAGCATTTTGTTTAGCGGATTATTATTCTTGACAAATCCGGTGGAAACCAATAAGTTCATAGCATCTTTCAATAGTATGTCCAATCTTACCACGGTTTTACAATTCAAATTAGGATTAGGACCTCTATTAGCGTGATTAGTATTGGGAACCGGTTCCTCTAGTGTTATTATCATATTATACAATCTTCTATTGTTATTAAATGACTTAGCAAAGAAAAGAAGATGCATTGGTTTAGATTCGTAAACACTAGAAGACTGTGAATCCTCTATGGGACTCCTCCCTAGACACAACAAAGATAAGCATCCTTAACCTCGTGTAAAGGATCTCTAGTTAATAAAGCAATCCTAACAGTTGATAACAATCATCAAGACCCATAAGGAATTGCATCGGTTTCATTAACTCACGATGCAAAACCAACTCAAGATTAGCTTCACAAGCACATTTATGTTCACAAACACATTTAGGCAATTTAGTTAGAGAATCAAATTCTTCCATAAAGAATTTAGCCTATGATAGTAATCAAGAATGTAACTACCACCTTGTTTTACGTAATTAATCTTTGCAGCAGATTGTATATATGTAACCATCAACTTTATCATATGTTTCTTTTAATTCTTGCCAAATGAGCTGACATTTTCGTAATAAACTAACCCCATATAAACATCATGAGATACGTAATTCATAATCCAAAGTTAAGACAATAGCATTACATCTATCCCATTGAGCGCACAAGACATTACTAGTAACAAATGATTCTTTAAGACAAGTACCATCAACAAAGCTATACTTATTTCTAGCTTGCAAAGCCAATTTCATAGAACCAAACCAAATTCTATAATTCTCGGCCCAAGCAATTTAAATGGAATAAGAGCGGCCCACTATTATCATTAGTTTGAATATGAAGAGGATTACCAAGATCAAGATTACTAATTAACACTTGAGTATTACTACCACTAGGTTCATCTTCAATAGCCATATTAAACAAAAACAAGAACAATCAAGAAGAAAACAGAAACAATCACAACAAGCAATAACAAAGAAACAACAATAACAAATAACCGTAACTAAACAACTCAATCAACTTCCAAGACCGCCCAAATCCTATCCTCCTTCGACTTAGACACAACAAGAAACTAAAGAACGAAATAACAAACTATAAATCCTATAACTCACACCCAAGAATAACCACAAACCAGCCGTAAGACCGGGGACACCAGAAAGGTGTATTCGTACCAATCTAGGTTGGCGATCAAGAAGTTAATCTGTCCGTTTGCACCTTCTAAACCAATTTTGTGTTATCTTAAGAGAAAGAAGAACTTACGAGATATATCAGCGGAAAAAGATACAAAACCACTAGATTCGACGAGTCTAGTAAAATTGTATCAAGAACAGGCCCAAGAACCAACAAGAAACCACCAGGGATGAAAAACCCCCAAAATACCAAATTAGGGTTTCAAGAAACCCTAATCAAGATACCCACAAAATCACCAGATCCAATCCCAAACAAAACAAACCAACCACGGCCGTTAAGAAAACAACCTCAATTAACCAATTCAACCACCAATTGCAAGAATCCCCAAAATAACTTGAAACCCTAGAAACCCTAGAATCTCAAAACCACCAGATCGGAACTCAAGGCTCGATACCATGTAAAATAATCAAGAGCACAACAATCAACTATTACACCCACCAACCACCCCACGGTGTATTTTATTATATGAATATCAAGAAGATAAGTCCCCAAATAGGTGCTTACCAATACAAATACAAAGAAACAATAATCGATCTCTACTAGGTAGACACCAAAGTGATCTCACCACAAGTTTCACTCAACACTCAGACTTAACAAGATCAAACCGATTGATCTTATACAAAGAAACAACCAAATACCTGATCGATATCAAGATTGATATCACAAGAGAAAGACAACCACCGTGTGAAGATTTGAGAGAGAAAGAGACTAAACAGTAAAAACAATAATGAAACCCTAAATGAAAGAGATATTATATACTGCTATGTTCCACTTAGCCCCCGAACTTCTCTTTTCTTTACTTTCAACACAAACTTTAATTAGACTTTGAAACTTGACACTCTTGGTCCTTCACATTATTTAACATGGTTTGTAGCGAGGGTTTGTACATTTGGCAATTTCTGGTCCGAATGTAAAAGCTTTCATTAGTCAATATTGCAATATGGCATGTTCAAGATGTGTATTCGATCTCGTTATTGGGAAAAGGTTTTTGATCATGGAGTTCACTGCAGTTTTATCTTTCTTTGACTTTAAGCTAAGAATGGTCAACTCTAGTCTTCAAAGTTACAACTCTAAGATTTAACACTATTTGAATCTCCTTATAACCCTTCCCGTTGCCTCCTGTGGTGATGAATGCTTAACACACTCTACTAATTCCAACTGAATATCAAACTCAACTGTCTTCCACATTCCTTCACCTCACAATGTGTAAGATGTGACAATTTTTCTTAGTCAATGCAATATGGTACTATTAATCACCTTAACTCGCGAATGTAGTAATTTAACTTCATTAGAAGCTCGTTCATCAATGGCATCAAAACTCTCACACAAATAAAATAGGCGCACATTTTGGTGAACCTTCAGGTTCTGCAACTCCAGTCAGTTCATTTCATGAAATTGTAAGTGACACCGGTGTACTTTATTACGACAAATTTTTACTTTTTACTCACTATTCAGCAACTTCTTTCAAATCTTGATTGATTTTTTTGTCCCGCATGGGTTGAACAAAGAAAATTTCGCTTGTTCGTATATTGTAGTGTAAATAATTTGTCTAGGTTGATATTAGTATCTTTCGGATATTCAATAAGAGGATTTCAACTTGTGACGTTCTTGTGTGTGTTCTTGTGTACTCTTTTTTTTCTGACACAATCTTGTATACATAATACATCGAGACATTACTTATATATGTTGTTGCTCCTAACATATTCGTCTTAGGTTATCAGCAACAATAAAACTTGCTGCAAATTTATTGGTTACTTAAGTTCAAATTTAGCAGTTAACAATCATCTTTTTTTCTTAGTAACAAAGTAACCTGATCATCAACTTTAAGCATTTGCAAATACGAATCCCTTGGTATTTCAAGTTCATGTTTGACCTACGACGGACTAATGGATTACCATTTACACACCGAATCAGTGTTACGAGACAATACAAAGTTGATAATCTGTTCAAACTTACAAAACGAAACTACATATCTTAAGAATTTCCATAACATTTTAAATCAAAAGAAACAAACAGAAAGAAAGAAAGATTCAAATAGAACCAGTACTACACAAGTGCGAGCTCAAGAAGACAACATATTAAAAGGTTGATTTTTCATCCAACCTTCTTCATCGATATAAGACATGCTCGTTAGCCTTCTAACCTCATCTTTGCTCATCTTCTTTACCCAATGTGCTCTTCCTGATATCTTTGCTCCCTCGCCACGACATCCATCTTCAGCAAACACCAAGTCCCTGTGGAGTCAAAATAATTAATTTATTAAAAAAACTCGTAAAGATGGCCAAGAACAAAGCAGAGTATGAGTTCATACATTGTGGATTCAAGAAAGTTCCAAAGTTTCCATCCTTCAGGAAGAACAACATTTGTTAATGTCGAGTTGTAGAAAAGAACACGAGCAAAGCCTCTCCATGGTCTTCCTAAAAATGTCGTACCATTTCCAACAACATTACAATCTTTGAACACAAAGCCATTGGGGTGATTAGCATTGTCTCTTGATTGGGCCGTGATAAACCCCGGTTGACCAGGACCTAAGGATCCAGCGATTACTGACACAGTACACCTCTGCAAAAGATCATAAACTATTTTAGATCGATTCAGAGATAAGGAATGTTATCAAGAGTATAGAATATATACTTTCTAAGTCAACAAATATTGGTTTGTGGTCATGTTTGTTACTCGTATTTTAATCAAAAAGACTTTAAACAGATTTCATATGTTTTTTTAAGTGCAGAAAGATGTCTGACCAATACATATAGGTACAGGCATACAGCTTACAAAATAATCCGGGACAAAATCTTTCAAGCACCCATATTAAAACGAGACAAATGTAAAAGTACTACTGTAGTATTAGTGTTAGCTGCGGTACCTCATATATAGATTGACCGGACCCCATGATGAAATCAACCGCACCCTTATCGAGCACAACTTAAAGTAATGTCTTCCCTAGAATCCCATAACGTATCTTGATAACCCATGAAACCAACTCGGTAAAATGCTGACCTGTCACCTGTTATCTTTATGCCAAGGCAGGCATGCGGTTCTTGTAGTTGTTTGACTAAGGGTAGTTGTAAGAATTCTGAATAAACAAGGCTAAAAATTAGTTGATATCAAACAAACATGTGTAAATGAAGAATCCTAAGAAATGTTAACAAGATGTGTACGTACGATAAAAGTCATGCTCTTGACCACAATGTCGCCAGCTTCACAATTAAACGTAGCATCGTGTTCAATGGTTTTATGTAAATCCCAAACAACGTTAGTTTTTCTTTTACCATCTCCTTTAAGATAAATCATGGGTTTGTCCACAGGGATCTTAACTTGTTCACTGTACACAAAACACATAGAAATAATTAAGGTTATTAGTCATATGAGTCTACTATAAGCAAATAGTTGTTATCACTTATAATACAGATACTGTAGAAACCGAGTTTAGACAATGGTTTTCTTGATCTCATATTTCATATCATGGTGTACTTTTTGGTGTTTTTTTTATTGAAAATACCTAAAAGATGTTTTCAAATTCGTGCCTAACACCGGCCTGGCTACATCCTATTGGTTGGAGCTAAAATTGCTATTAGCAGCTAAATGACTCACTATTTCGTACTCCCATGTTAATAGTTGATCATTTATCTACAACTAACAAACCGGATACTGTTACACATACGCGAATTTAGCATTTCTTAAACTAAAACTTTGTAATAAGGTTAGAAAAACATTTCCCTATCATTGTGCCTTTTTTTATACTTTTGAGAAAAGAATGATTAATCACTAATTAGTTTGTTACTAAAACCCTAAAAAGATGGTTTCTCAACTTAAATTTTATAGCAGCTAGTCCACCTCTCTTCCCTAGGGTTTTGACTAATGGTCCATACATTTTTACCTGAGAGACAATTTGTACACCACATACTTATCTAGCATAACATAATCATAATTTAATGTTATTGTGACTTTAACTTTTATGATGTACAGATCTAACAAAACGTAGTTACAATAACAATAAATAAAAAGTAAATGCGAAAGTTAAAAAACTATACTTGTAAGTGCCCTCCTTGACATAAACACAAATCCATTGCATGTTATTAGCAGGAATAGCATCAATGGCCGCTTGAATGGTAGTATAGTTTCCGTTGCCCGATTGATCAACAACGATTGTTTGATACTTTGTCATCGCCGCCCCACCGCCTCTCCATAACGCCGGCTGCGGTCTTCTTGCACTACCATAACTTTGTAACGTTCCAAATCCCATGAACATCACAAGAAAAACTACAAACCTATGAAGAAGTTCCATTTTCATGGGATGTAACATCTTCATGACCATTTGTGTTTTGTATGAGAATATAAATGAGGTGATGATAAAACCTATTAATGAGTGAATATGATAAGGAAACTCAAAAGGTTTTTAAGGTTTTTAAGTGAATAGTAATGATTGTGTCACGATTGTAAAATGATTTTATAAAGATAATATTGCTTTTATTGTGAGGCAATGAAAAGATTTTAATTCCTTATGAATAGAAATCGTTTCTTAATTTATAACTAATTTAGGTGTAGTTTGTTTTTCTCAATAAGCATTTTTTTCCTCTTTTACTTTTCTTTTGTCGGAGGAGCAGAGGCTTCGTTTGTTTTTCGCATATGTCTTCTTTTCACTTCTTTCCTCTTCTAAATTTCAAACATTATCTTCACTCTTAACTCTTCTTTCACAACCCCTACATCTCTTTCTCAATATCTTACATCTCTTTTACTTTTCGTCCGTCTTTTTACGTTTTTGTTCGTTTTTTTACCTTTTCGTCCGTTCTTTTACGTTTTCGCCCCCTTTTTTTTTACTTATTTGCCTCTTTTTTATGTTTTCGCCAATTTTTTTTACGTTTTTGTCCGTTTTTTACGTTTTCGTCCGTTTTCTTACATTTTCTTAAGTTTTCGTCTGCTTTATTACGTTTACGTTCCTAAAATACTAGTGAAAAAGAAAAAAGAAAAAGAAAAAAAGAAGAAAAATGAAAGAAATACTTAATAAAGACAAAAAACAAATAGTTTCTTCTTGCGGATGAAGAAATTTTAAACGACCTCTTCTTTTCATCCAATAGATGAGATAAAAACAAAATTAACAAATGAAGGGTAAAATGTAATTTATAAAACCCACTTTCCACCCTTTTTAAAAATAACATATCTTACAAACGGTAAATTTTAAAGCTACAAAAATACTCCATCGCGACGAGAAAAAATCATCTTTATATTGATATGCACTTTTATATACTTTCGACCGAACTTTTTTCAAAATTTTCGCCCGGAAAAATCACAGGATTCGTAAAAAATTCCCACGAATTGTAAAAAATCCCACGGGATTCGTAAAATGACGAACTTTTTTTCAAAATTTCCGTCAAAAATCCCACTGGATTCGTAAAAAGACGAACTTTTTTTTTTTCAAAATTTTCATGTAAAAATCCCACGGATTCGTAAAAATCCCACGGATTCGTAAAAGATGAACTTTTTTCAAAATTTTCGTCCAGAAAAATCCTACGGGATTCGTAAAAAAATCCCACGGGATTCGTAAAAAATTCACTTGTGATTTGTATAAATCCTATAGGATTCTGTATAATCCTATGAGATTTTGTATAATCCAAGAAACAACAAAAAACAACCAAAAAGTAAACTAATTAAACAAAAAAGATGAGTTCCATTCCAAGTATGGTAGATAAATTGTCAAAAACCACCCAAGAATGTGCAGTTACAAATAAACAATTACCAATCTACACCATTCTTCATTTTGAGGAGAACGAACTATATAAAACACATGGTGACCTTTAATTAATATTATTTAGAGTATTAATTGAGTGCCGCCATCTTCATTTGAGAAAAGCTCATTTCTTTGCCTAAGCAACTTCTTGGGCCAATATTTCCTAAACAAAACTAGGTTGTCAAGATCGGGATCCTACCCAGGATCGTTTTCGTCTTTGCAAGATCGTGATCGTAAGATCGGATTGGGATCTTAAGATCCTACTCTAATGTTATTTCTTAATAGTTTATGTAATTTTATACTAATCTACAAATTCTAATATATCATAACCATAAAATACTATGAATGTTTCATATAAATGTTGTCCTAAATTATGATTATAAAATGTTTAAAAAGATTAACATGTTGTTTTTTGAATTCTACAAACAAACAACCCATAAATTTGTAGTTTTTTAGTTTGTAATTCGAGAAAAGTAAGATCGGATCGGATTAGATCGTAAGATCGTATGGTAAAGATTGGGATCCTATAAGATCTTAAGCTTGCAAAGATCCTATGTAGGATCCGGATCGTTTTGCTTCTTGAAGTATCGTAAAATCGTAAGATCCTAAGATCAGGATCAGGATCCTGACAACTATACTAAACAACTCCATAGTCAAAACCAGCTTCTTGTCCATCGTCTTGGTAACAAAAAACAACACTCAAACAACAGCTTCTTGTCCATAGTCAAAACCAGCTTCTTGTCCACCTAAGATAAACTAGAAATATATTCTCTCCATCATAATTAATTATGAATATACACATTCTCCCAACCCAACCTACTTCTTGCCCAAACCAACAACCCAACACCAAAGCACCTTAAAAAAAAAAAAAAAAAAAAAAAAAATGAAGATCACATTTCTACTTGTCCTTAAATGCAACCAGACGGATCAACAGATCCAATTATCTTAGCAAACTCAACGACGTCACCCACGGATACTTTCAAAGGTCTAGTGTTAAAGAGTTTATTGTCTTCATTGGTCGAACTGTCGCTAAAAGAACCTCACGGTCACCACTCATCCACGCTCCTATGACGCGCCACCCGATCCTCATCATCAACCACCACCAGACTCCAGTCATCACTCTCATCTAAGTCGCAACAGTCGTCGTTGCTAAACAATTGTGAATTTATCAGATTAGGTAAATAAGTAAAATGAAGGAAGGAAGTATGTGAGCATATTAGGTCTTCTTGATATGAAGATCTGAAATATAATGAGGGCTTCCAGATTCATCAAGTGCGTCACGAAAAATACACCATCCGGCGAAACAATCGCAACACTCGTCGAAAATCTTTGTGAGAGTGAATGGTGAGTGAGTGAGAGTGAAGAGGGTTGGTGAGTAAGTGAGAATGAATGAGAGTGAAGAGGGTCAATTAAATGAGGCGGTGAGTAGGGGTGTCAAATGGGTCAACCCGACCCGACCCGAACCCGATAAGGCCTTATAGGGTCGGGTTGATTCGGGTCAACTTAGCTTATCGGGTTTATCGGGTCAACCCGATAAACCCGAAAGTCTTATAGGGTCGGGTTAGGGTCTTAATTAGTTCATTATCGGGTTATCGGGTTGACCCGATAAACTCGATAAGCTATAATAACACATTTAAAAATCTAAAGTTATTGAACTAAATTTGTATATCACAGTCCATAAATTTTATTTAGTAAGCCTACTTTAGAGACAATTTTAATATACATATGCCCTCTTGACCCTCGTACTCATGAGCATCATAGCAGTTCATACGAATGAATACATCCTAATATATACGTGTATACGTGCCCAGTTCATGTGTGATTTTACTTGTATATTAAAGTTTCTATGTCTAAATGAATGAACACATATGTACTAACGTTTTGTTACTTAGTTTACTAATTTAATAATCTCATTGTAACATAATTTATTGAGAAATTTACAAAGTTAACGAACTAAGCAAATTGTGAGATAAAATTAACACGTAACCGATAACCCGATAAACACAACCCGATAATCCGCAACCAGTGACCCGAACCCGATGGACCCGATACCTTATAGGGTCGGGTTGCGGGTTAGTTTTTATTTTTTCAAAACCCGATAGACCCGACCCGATAAGCCTCAAACCCGACCCGATAACCCGATTGACACCCCTAGCGGTGAGAGTGGGAGAGTACAATTAGATTTACAAACTTACCCTTTTATCTAATTAAAAGGGATGGATGAAAAATAGATCCAATCGTTGGATCAAACTGAGATTAGTGGCCAGGATGAAGTTTTCTTTTTTGTTCCGTATTGAACTTTCCTCATATTTCAATAAAATTTTCAACTCCAAAACTTCAAAAGAATGATAGGATATTTTTGTTCAACTTTATGTAAGTACGGAAATTTACAACATAATCATTTTCCATTTTAAGTTACACCTAAAGAATAATTACCTAATATGGTATAGCATTTAAATGGTGTTTACTTTGTTTTTTAGTCTAAAGGGCAAAAACCAAGATAACAGAAAAAGGTAATGCATTTAAATAAGGATTTTTCTAACATGTGTCTCGGGGCACATGTTGAGTACCTTGGACAGCGGGACCACGAAAAGGGCGTGGGACCCACAAAAGTGTATTTTTTGTGGGTCCGGACGTCCTTTTTCGTAGGTCCCGTCGTCTTTTTTGTGTGCTAAACATGTGCCCCCGGGGCACATGTTAGAAAAACCCTTTAAATAATGATCCATTTCAGCAATTAATAAATGAACACTACAAGAAAAAAGGGCTTTAGTTACGAGTGGAAATCCGTCACTAATAGTAGAAAATTCGTCACTAAACCAGCTTAGTCACGAAAATCAAGGTCGTCACTTGTCGTCACTATAGCTCCGTCACTAAGTTAATAGTGACGAAACTGGAATTTGACACTAAATTTAGTGACAAGCTGAAGTCGTCACTTATGGGTGTGTGACAACACATTTCGTCACTGAAGTGGCTAAATTCGTCACTATTTGCTGGAATTAGTGACGAAAGAAAGGAGTTATTTTTTGGGTGAACTTAACGTCCAATAGTGACGAAATACTTCGTCACTTTCCAAAATTCTATCCCGATAGTGTGGTACCTACAATTGTAAATATAGGTATTTATAGACTGAAAATGCAAAAAGACATTTGTTTAGTCAATAATAAGAAATTATTTGATCCATGCTAATGCCAAAACACACAGTTATGTCCAAAAAATATTAATTTGTCATTTGTTTCCAACAAAAAAGGTATAAAGAGATATTGGTTCTGTAAGAGAATCCTCAAGTGGTAAACTACTTCTACAATTATATCACGCATTTAAACTTCTACACGTACGGATATTATCCTTCAACTAAACATCATCTCGAGCCTTAACATAATCTTCGGTCTGATCATAATCCTCAATCCCTGCATAACAATAATAATTTCAAATCATGTGAGATTCGTTTCACTATAATCAAACACTAAAAACTGATTATCTGCAACTTAAAAAATGGCAATGCAATAACAAGAATCACGCTCAAAAGCAAACTTTAACCATGCTACTTTGTATTATTTCTTTCATATCAAAGTCCTAAAGATTATGTTTTACAGGCTTGTAATGTTGTTCTTTCTGAATCTGGAACACTCAAAGTAATTAATAACAGGTGTTACGATTGCTAAAGATGCTACAGAGCTTTCTGATGAAATTGAGTATGCAAGAGCAATGCTTATCCAAGAGATATACATGCTAACCACACCATTAATCATTACATGTCACACAACTGAAACTAAATATATAATCTCCCCGAGTTCATTTATTTGGGTAATAGAGAAATAGGTAATGATGTTCTGATAACTAACAGAGTTCATGTTAAACAATGTTCCTGTCATGCTACCAAGTCATGTAAATAATTCTTAGTAAATATAACTACTTCGGAAATAAGATATATACTAATGTCATTATCTAGGGCAAATTCTTTATTAGAAAAATATATAAATTAGTTAGTGAATAGTAACTATCGATGCATCCGCATTTATAAGCGAGGAAAAGAACCTTACACAAGGGGTCTTCAAGAAGGGCCTCGTTGTTGGTTCCCGTCAATCATGATAGGAAGCACCATTACACACAAAAAGTGGATTAGTACCAAGCTTAGAAAGAAATATAAGTTAAACAAGTATTGAAACAGATAATGTGCAACAATTACCCGTTGAGGATTTATTCCATGCAAAGAACATATAAATCTAACTTCCCTATTGAAATCCGATCCTTGAACTCCTAAATCACCAAGACCTAGTATTCTTCCATCAAGAATAACAATCATATCAACCTGCAAAAGTTATAATCTTAAAAAGTAATCACGTCGTCCATAAGTAATGAGACTGATCAAGAGCCAATTATAAACCATTGACATCATTTCGCCATGATCGAAGACCGAAAGACATCCTCTCGGTCTTCTAAACAATCCATCGTATTTTGGCAAACAAGTCCTACTATTGGAGTGTATACTATGTTGGGGTTAGCTCTCAAAGAATAGGTAAGACAATCAATAACTGTTCAGCAGAAACAACAAAGAGTCAGCAGTAACAGATACCACTAGGTGGTTACCGGATATCACTTGGAATCGTGTGATCACTTTCCAAAGTAAACTATTCGAACCTAATGCTTGGGTATCACGAACATCTACTTGGGATAAGACCAAATGCAGTTAGAGAATTAGGCACAATTCTATAACCCTTTCGCTTATAAGTATTTAGTGTTTTCTGTGTGTCCCTCATGCATGTTCAGATCTCCTATATATAGGAGGTTACTCTTGAGCTATTTCAATGAAATTATGAGTATTAATCGGCCAATTAATAGCCTCATAATTATCCCCATTATAGCCGTTAGTGGTTACATGACCAATTAAACGTGGTCATAAAGAAGTTGTAATCGCCATTTAGCGATTACTTTCCATAAGCGAGACTTTCCACTAGCGGTACTTTCACTTACGGTGGAAATACAAACCTATCGCTGAAAACACCGCTTATCAAGATTTCATAGCATCGGTGCTTTCACGGTAAAGGTTATCGGTGGAAACACGCTATCGGTGGAAGCATTGCTTATCGATGGAAACCACAAGTAGTACTTTCCACAAGCAAGACTTTCCACAAGCAAGACTTTCACCAACAAGATTTTCACCAAGCAAGACTTTCACCAAGACTACCAATACAAACCACTATAAGAGTCGTGGTGTTCATGGACCTTATGGGTGTACACTCCGTACCTCCTAACCCATTACAAGGTGTGAACTAATCCCACAAGTGCACTAAATTTTCCAACAATCCTCCCAAATTTAGTTCACTTTGCATGAAAATAAACATCAACCAAAACATGTGCATAAATGAAAATGTCCCGAGGATTGAATTTCCATCTTAGTAATTACACGCTCAAATATTCGAGAATCGTGGTGTTCTAAGAATTGAACCCTTCAACCCATTTGAGTACCGAAGATAACTACATAAGTTTTCAAACACTTAAAAGCTCCCGACACTATACAAGCCATGTGTCCATATCCAAATTCATAAATGTTGCAAAAGCTAAAAGTCCAAAGCTTCTCAAGCGGCAAAACTTCAACATTTACATAGGTGGTTCCTCTTTAGTCATGCTCCGCCAAGCACTTTTCAAAGAAAATTAACCATTAAGAAGTAAAGACTTCATCCTCCTTTCAAGGAGTTCGAGCACAACCTTGGGATGTAAATAAAACATGTGCTCCATCCACTCGAATGTTCGACTTTCCACATTGAACTCGGCTCCTAAGTTTCCTCGGGAGGAGTTGGGTGTCCTAGCATTCAGTGACTAAGTTGGACTTAAACCCATCCCTTTAGCGACTTTATAACCAAGTCTCTAGCCGCACCCTTCGTCAAGTGATCGCCTAAGTTCTGCTGAGATCTCACAAACTCTATAGATACCACCCCATTCATGATAAGCTCACGAATCATGCTATGTCCGACACCTAAGTGTCTAGACTTACCATTGTACATCGGCTATAAGCCTTAGCCAATGTAAGCACTATCACACCGGATAGAAATAGGTGCTATAGGTTTAGGCCACAATGGAATCTCAAGAAGCAAGTTTTCAACCATTCGACTTCTTTACCAAGAATGCTAGAGCCACAAATTGATTCCATTGTTGAACCGGTGATGCAAGTTTGCTTCTTTGATGCCCAAGAAATTGCACCTCCACCAAGTAGGAATACCCACCACCGGTAGATTTAATTGTCTTCGCAGTTGTTCGATCCAACTAGCATCGGTGTAACCTTCCAACACCGATGGGTAACCAAGATATGAGAGACTATAATCCATAGTTCTCTTCAAATACTTCAGACCATCTCGAATCGCTTGCGATGATGAGCACTAGGATTACTAGTATACCGCTCAATTTTCCCACCGCAAAACCAATATCGCCTTGTACAAGTCATGGCATACATCGTGCACCAATTACCCTAGAATACTCAAGTTGAGATACGACCTTGCCATGATTAGGCATCGACTTCTCACAGTATCCATAGGTGTACTCACTGAGTACAATCAAAGTAATTGAATTTCCTCAAGACCTTCTCAATATAATGAGACCGAGAGATAGAAATTCTTTTACTTTCATGTTTAATCCTTATACCAAGGATAACATCCGTCTCCCCATGTCTTTCATGGAGAACCTTGATGACAAAATTCCTTTGTCGGTCAACTCGATTTTGGTCGGTGCCAAAGATCAACATGTCATCAACATATAGACAAATGATGACTCCTTTACCGATTCATCAAATTTGTTATATACACATTTGTCACCGTTAAGAACATAACCACTAGACAAAACCACTTCATCAAATTTTGATGCCATTGTTAGGTGCCCGCTTAAGTCCATAAAGAGACTTAATCGCCACACACCTTGTTTTCATTGCCAGCATGATGAAGCCACGAGGTTGGTTCATATAAACCTCCTCTTCCAATTCACCATTCAAGAAAGTCGCTTTCACATCCATCCGATGAATAGCCGATTGTGAATAGATGCCATAGCAATCGCCAGCCTTATGGTATCGACACGAGCCACGGGGCATAAGTATCAAAATAGTCTATTCGACTTTTGTTTAAAGCCCCGAATAACTAGTCTAGCCTTGAACTTTTCAATAGTTCCATCTACCTTCATTTTCTTTTGAAAATCCATTTGCAACCCAAAGGTTTGCAACTGGAGGTAGATCAACCAACACCAAGTATTGTTGCCCATGATGGAATCCATCTCATCATTGATTGCTTCTTCCGTAAAGCAATATCCGGGACTTCATTGCTTCTTCAAATGTTTTGGGGTCATCCTCAACAATGAAGCAATAGGAGTATTGGTGCGAGACCTCATCCCTAGTTCCTTCAACTAATTATAGTTGAAACTCAGTCCAAATGACTTTGGAGTCCTCGACCTTTGCTCTTCCCGAGCACGTGTTCGTGTTGTTGAACCACAACCTCATCGGGGACCACCGATGGTTCATCATCGTGGACCTCTCGATACACCAAAGTGTCATGAGTTCCATTAGAATCCTCGACTTGGTCTAGGGACCGATGAGAATCTATTCTCATCAAATTTGCATCCCTTGATTCAATTATTGAGTTAATCGAAACATGTTCATTAGGTTCAATAACATAGAACCTAAAAGCCTTGGAATGCTCAAGATATCCAACAAAGATGCGATCGATGCCTCTTTCACCCAAAGTCTTTGCTTTGGATCGTGGAGTCTTCTGATTTCTACAACCCCAAACCTTGAGATAGTTCAGTTGGGTTTCCTTTTAGTCCGAGTTCATAAGGGGTAACTTTGTTCCTTTTGTTTGGAACCCTATTTAACAAATAGCAAGTCGTTAGCATAGCTTCACCTCGTAACCCTTGACTCGGTCCGAATAGGACAACATGGAATTAACCATCTCCTTCAAGACTGTTTTTCCTTTCGTAAATACCATTTCTTTGAGGAGTATAAAGGGCGATCGTTTCATGGATTATTCCAACAGATGAAAGTCTTGAGTATCCATGTACTCACCTCCCTATCGATCCTTAATCTTTGATCAAAGACCCAAGTTGTAATTCAACTGCTTTTAAACACTTTGAATTTATCTAATGCTTCATCCTTGGTATGTAATAGATAGACATAACAAAATCTAGAAGCATCATCAATAAATGTCACAAAGTACTTCTTATTCCCCAAAGAAGGAGTGGCATGCAAATCACACAGTCACTATGAATAAGCTCCAAGATCTTAGTCTCACGACTAACACCACGAAGGGTTTCTTGGTTATCTTGGTCAACATGCAAGTTTTACACTTTTCGTTGTCCATGTCAAAAGCGAGGATTAAACCATCCCTAGACATATCTTGCATTCTCTTATAATGTACATGACCAAGTCTAGCATGCCAAAGGTTAGAATCACTCGATCATATGTGGTCACAAAAGTCAAATAACACCGTCGGTTGTAATATTAAGCCCGAACATTTGATTACATAAATAACCAAAACCAATAAAAACACCATTCTTAGAAAGAACAAATTTATCGATTCAATAACTTGTTTATATCCATGATTATTCAAAACACTACTTGAAACCAAGTTTTCCTTATATCGTGAACATGAATAACATTAAACAAAGTTACAATCTTTCCGAACTAAACCTAAGATCTACACAACCACGACCATGCACCAAGGTCGTTGACTCATTTCCCATGTGAAGAATAGAACCATCATTCGGTGACTCATAAGTCTTGAACCGACTTCTATCTTTACACACATGAACTGCTGCACAGAGTCAACCCACCACGCAACATCATCATCCCGCGCATAAAAGATTGAGATACATATGTAACATAATAAATCGAAAAGACTTATTAAACATATTCGACCTTTCGGTGAGTTGGTGAACCACCACTCCCGAACCATTAGTGCTCGATCCATTGGCTTTACCACCAATTTTAACACCTTTGCGGTCCCTTTTAATGTGACCGCCTTGCCACATTTCCAACAAGTAGGAGTTGCCTTCTTGTTAAGACCCGCCTTTGTGTTATCATGATATTTGCGTTTGCCTTTGTTATCATTGTACCGGTGGAGTTGTTATGCTCCACCATATTGACAACAGATGGTCCAAGAGCATTGCTACTCTTTGGCTTGTCATTATCCCGCACCTTGAGAGATTCCTCAATGCGGATGATCGCCCAACTCAACAAGAGTTAACTCCTCCTTCATATGTTTCAAGGTATGCTTGAAATCTTTCCATGAAGGAGAAGTTTATCAATAACACAAGAGACTTGAATAGCCTCATCCATGTGCATATTGTGTTGTGTAAACCTTCCAAGTATTCCAAGAAGTTCATTGTATTGTTCCATAACCGGTCTTGAATCGGTCATTTTATAATTTGTGAAATTACTAACAAGGAACTTCTTACTTGATGCATCCTCACCATATATTTGGCATCCAAGGAATCCACGTTCTTTGGAAGATTCAAAGTTCGATAAATATCAAAGCGAGCATCGACATACCATTGAGAATAAGACCTCGCATATGTAGTCATCATTCTCCCATTTGCTCCTCCTCCGGATCGCTCCACAAGAGCATCATCCCCATCATCGGGAATAGGTGTAGTTAGCACACACACCATACTCATGCTCGATGAGAAGAAGTGCATCTTCTTCGCCACCTCCTAAAGTCCACCCTTCAAACTTATCAAGCTTGGCAAAGTTTGAAGCCATGTGTTCATTGCGTGAGTTGCCATTGATTATCACAAAATAGTTTACTTTGATTGTTGGGGTTAGCTCAGCAGTGGTAAGACAATCAATAACCTGCTCGTGAGAAACAACAAAGAGTCGCGAGAATGTATACCACTAGGTGGTTACCGGATATCACTTGAATCGTGTGATCACTTTCCAAAGTAAACTATTCACCCTAATGCCCGGGTATCACGAATATCTACTGGGATAAGACCAAATGCGTTAGAGAATTAGGCACAATTCTATAACCCTTTCGCTATAAGTATTTAGTGTTTTCTGCGTGTCCTCATGCATGTTCGGATCTCCTATATAGGAGGTTACTCTTGAGCTATTCCAATGGAATTATGAGTATTAATCGCCAATTAATAGCCTCATAATTATCCCCATTATAGCAAGTTAGTGGTTACATGACCAATTAAACGTGGTCATAAAGAAGTTGTAATCGCCATTTAGCAAGATTTTCCATAAGCAAGATTTTCCACTAGCGTACTTTCACTTACGGTGGAAATACAACCTATCGCTGAAAACATCGCTTATCAAGACTTTCATAGCATCGCATTTCAAAGGTTATCGGTGGAAACACCGCCATCGCTGGAAGCATTGCTTATCGATGGAAACCACAAGCAAGACTTTCCACAAGCAAGACTTTCACCAACAAGATTTTCACCAAGCGATACTTTCACCAAGACTACCAATACAAACCACTATAAGAGTCGTGGTGTTCATGGACCTTATGGGTGTACACTCCGTACCTCCTAACCCATTACAAGGTGTGAACTAATCCCACAAGTGCACTAAATTTTCCAACATACTATAGGGGCATACTCCTCTGTTTCGCCAATTAGAATCTGCCATAACATTGATATAATGTTTATGTGAACATTTATATATTTCATTAAATGATATATATAGTATAGAAGAAATTAGAGTTAGGTAATTCACCTTATAGTACATTGTTTCATTTCTATCGTGTAGCGGTGTAGCCTATTAAGTATTTGCCACTTGGCCAAAGCGAGTGTATCTGAATGGCCATTGCTAATATTTGCCACAAGCTTCTTGAGGTCTGCTTCTGTAATTTTGATATAGACTATTTTCAAGGTACACTTCACATAATAAACAAATGTATGACTTGATTTTCGCTATTGATAATCCATGCAATAATGATGCAAAATGAACACGGTATACTTCATAGTTAACAAGTTATGAATAGGTGACTGATTATATTATATCTTAAATGCATTCAATAAAACACCTTGTTACGGAATCCTTATCATATTTGTTTGGTAATAAGAAAGATAAATGAAGCTTTAACTTACTAAAGCGATCAATTTGTTGTTGCTCACCATGATATTTGAGGCGTAAGTCCACGACTTCAAGACGATCTCGTTCACCATGAAAAATGTTGTCCCCCGATCAAGACAAGAGATTAAGTAGTCGATTAGTTCACAATGGCTTCAAATCGGATTAGACTTAGTTACTTTTGTCACAAGTTGAGCATGTTCAAGCTTAAGGTAGGGTCTTACGGCATGTAAAGCTGCTATACAATATATGCAGTGTGAGTAATTGACTTACCTAAGATTACTTGATTTTGACTAACTAGTAGAAAACCAATTCTTGGGACTCTTGTTATATGCGCTTAACTTGCGGAGGAATGTTAAGATTAATATACCCTTATGTTAATAGCTTTGTTTACTAGTTTTGTGGTGGAAGTTGCGGTAATAAATCTCTTTGACGGCGTTTGGTGGAAAATTCATATTTTCTTACGTTTAAGCAACTTTATCAGTAAGATCCCCAAAACGGAAAACAATGGACCACACTCAGATTCTGAGAGGGTCATCAACCGTTTCTTACTTCCTCAATAACTAGTTCATCCTCACATATTACCACCTCTCTACCATCTTCAATCTCGGTTGAAATTAGACTAAGTTTGTTATCAATTTCATGCGAACAGAACTAACAGATCTTGGCAAAAGATCTAACTCCTATACCTCTATTTTCATTCATGCCATTACTAACGATCTGTTGCATAGCATTTATATCAACAACATTAGCCATTTTATCACTTGTTAGGCTATCATTCACATTATTATCAACAACATTAGCATTTATATCAATAATTTTAGTTTGATGTATTTATTGTCTACTTTTAACTTCGAGCTACTATACGATTTATTGTAGTCTTGTTTTTCTTGATCGATGTTGTGGGTTGAACATACCGGACACTATGGTTGGTAGTCGGAGACGATGGCCGGGATCTGGTTTGAAAAGGTAGAAGATGAAGAATATAAGGGTATTTTTTGTCAAATCGCGTGTAAAATTACACATAATAGTACAAAATTTGAACATAGGTGCAGCATGTTGGTAATTAAATTGACATGTTTTGCATTTAGGTACATCTGAAAAAACATGTTTGGTCATTTTTTACCTTTATCCTATAGAAATGACAGTAGAATGTTTTTACCAATGAATACGATTGTTTACCACTTCACTCAAGTACATATCAAGGTAAAGAAAATTACATTTTCTTGGTTTCCGATATTAAAGAAATTTACTAACCAATTCATTAAAAATCAGCATAAAGAATAAAACATTGCATTTCACATATTATACTCTGATCGAAACGTACAAACGATTATCATTCTTGGTTATTAATAATTTGTGTAAATTGACCCGAGATGAATTTTTGGTTTATTTTTACTCTTATACAGTAATAAATAACCAAAAAAGAAAAATGAAGTCGAAAAGCAAATGACATCATTCCACCATTTTCATTAACTTTGCATTTGCACGTCCATTCACCAGTTCAATACTATCACCTTTGTGAACATACCGCGTTTAGTTAGGAATTGAAATGTAAAATTAAGTTACACACACTAAAATGCATATTCGTCATATTAATTTCAATCTTCGTTCACGTTACAATTTCATCAATGATGTAACTGGAGTTGCTCTTAAATGTTTCATATGTGCGACTTACAGTTTTCATATATTGTCATCTTATCATATTGCTATTACACAATTAGCCAGGAACCAAATAGGGTGCTAATTACATAAAGAGCTATCAATATCCTGAATAGTTGAGTACTAATTTTTTCAAGAAAAACGTATAGCAAAGGTTGAAAAAAAATTTAACAAATCGTATAAATCAACCATAGACGACCACATTAGATGGAAAATTTATATTCCACCCACAAGTCACCTATGACTACAAGATACTCGTATCAACTTGTATAATTAGGATTTTTCTAACATGTGCTCCCACACAAAAATGATGGCGGGACTCATGAAAAAGGACGTCTGGGCCCATATATTTTACTTGAAAAGTGTATTTTTTGTGGGTCCGGACGTCCTTTTTCGTGGGTCCCGTAGTTCTTTTTGTGTGCTTAACATGTGCCCCGGGACACATGTTAGAAAAACCCTATAAAACTAAGAAACTTTTTCATCTTTTACCTGAGATATAAGAATTCATTTAAGTTTTGAAAAACGAGATCGAAGATTTATCTGCAAGCGTTGCATGAGCGAGACGAATTTTAAATTGGGTGATTGTGCGTTAATAAATAGTAATATAATATATAACTTTTTTTTTTTTTTTTTTTTTTTTTTTTTTCCATGAATTTTTAAGCAGGGTGATTGTCTTGTTAATAAATAGTAATATAATCTTTTTTTTTCACGAATTTTTTAATTGGGTGATTGTGAACTAATAAATAGTAATATAATATATAATCTTTTTTTTTTTTTTTTTTTGGGACGAATTTTTAAGCAAGGTGATTGTCAAGACTAATAAATAGTAATATAATCTTTTTTTTTTTCAGATCGGCCGGTTCTAATCTTTTTTTTTTTTTTTTCTTTTTAAGTGCAGCCTACCACCGCCCAGATTCTTTGTAATCTTGAAACAACTGTGGCAGAAGCAAGTCAAAAAGCAGCGTCGTTGTTTTTGTGATTTAATATATACTTATAATGTTATCTAAACAGCAAAACAACCTAACCAAATCAAATAATTTTGATGTTACCCTTATACATTTTTTTTTGGTAGCTATGACACAAATGCTACTCGGTTCCAAACTCATATGCAGCTATATGTGACAATATACAATTCGACGTAGCGCATCCTTTATCTTTTATATAATAAAGGAAAACCATTTTTAGTCAAAAAGCTTTTAGAACTTCTCTTATGATGTAATAATCTAATTAATATTTAATTAATTTTTAATATAAAAATATATATTTTTATTTAAAAACCCTAAATATTTCTTAATTTAGCCAAAATTTATAGAAATTCGTCTTAAAAAAATGTAGTTTGATATGTCAACATAAATAGTTTTGGGTGAAATTGTAAACTTATAAAAAAACCAAGAGCTACATTCATTCTCTTTATTTATATACACACAAAACTAACTTTGCTAAACACTAATACCGGGTCTATATATACCCATCCTATTCGGTTCATAAAAAAAAAAAAAAAAAAAAAAAACCTTTAATCAATCATATCACTAGTGCGCTTTATATGATAATTAAACAGTATGTTTTTCAAGAACAATATTGATCAACAACATGTTATTTGTAAAATAATCAAACTCCAATATCATCATAATTAAATCAAATTATCAATTAACAATTAATCATGTTTCTAATACCCTCGAGACATTGATATGCTAATCAATAGCTTCTATCACTAAAAAAATTCGAGTTAAGCATATTAGTTGGATGAAAATAGAATGAGGTCTTTTGAGATAAGTTAATCCAAATTCAAAGAAACTGTTTTGTGGTTTCACTATGCATAAGAGTTGGAGTAGTTGTTTTAGGCATTGATTAATTATGGGAATAATGAAAAAACGATCGAACTTGCAGACTTTTGTGATTGTGTATAGCCAACTATTTTTTTTTTCATTGTAACACAAAAGTTTTGAATTTGTGTTATTGTATGCATCCACGTCAGCTAAACGTTGCATCGTTAGTCCTTTACACTAACGGCCGTTAGTAAATAACTTAAAATGTCGTTTTCTTACGTTTTTATACATTTCCATACGTTTTCGTTTGTTTTTTTACGTTTTCGTCTGTTTTTACACGTTTTCGTCCGTTTTTACATGTTTTCGCCCGTTTTTACACGTTTTTGTCTGTTTTTATAAGCTGGTTAAATTCAAACTCGCATTTAAAAACCGTTAATCTACATTAAAAACTTTTCCAAAATAATAAGTAAATGATTTACCTTCTAAGCAAGGAAAATTGATATGAGATTTCTGCTCTATGCTTTAGCCATTGCACACCGGCATCTAGCCATTACTAAAACAATAAAGAAACAACCAAGATTGTAAGTTCACAAAAACTTGAAAGTGTATAATTGTTAATATCATGACTAAATTTTGCAGATTCTCTGATTTTGACTGGATGTGCATTTGTTATTTGATGGAATTGTAATAATTTGATAATCAATTGTTAAGTATGCTAATTGGGTATTTAATAAATTCAATGAGGAATCAATTATAACTCGATTCATTCAATAAAATGGCTCACGTAAATTTGAATGCTTACCTTGGATTAACCGAAAGTGATCACCTTGATCTCTAGAATTTTTAATCACCATCTTCTTTCTGCAACCACAATATGAAACCAAAAACATAAATGAACATTATACAAAAGCATTGAAGTGGTAATGATTATAAGAATAAGAACAAAGTAGAGAACATGAAAATAGTTCCTATGCATCACGAAAAACCTGCACTTTATTTTGCTATGATCATATTCACAAAAATTGATGTGAAACATAATTGAGAGAACATAGTAAATTGTTGTTATGATAAAAAGTAACAATAGAATAGATTGAGAGAACATGCAATTAATTTTCCCCCAATTATAAAAAATAATAATCGAATAAATTGCAAATTGATTTGAGAAGGGATGTTGAATCTGTTATTTTTTCAAATATGTGGGAATCATTGATGGATTTGAGAAAATTTGGTTTAACCATGAATTGAGAAAAAAGGAGTTACACAAAACTTGTGCGGTGTTAATGAGTTAACAAAAATATCTTGCTCTAATGAATGTTGATGGAGCGTGTACAGGAAGATTGGGTTATTATGCGTACTGAAGAAGTTTTGTAGCGTAGATGGTTAGAAATTGAAGAAAGCAGTGGCGTCGTACATTCCATATTTAAGAACCAATAAGATTGTAGCTCTATTTTGAAACAGACGATTTGTATTAATGATATGAATCAATGAATTATTGGTTTAAATTGTTAAAGTTGTGTTGCACTTTCCCATGAATTGGACCAATAGTATGCGAGACACATCAGCAAATTAATTGCGATGACGGCTTCAAAGGGTGGTACAAAACTCTTGTTTATTATATTAGATAGATAGCAGGGTACTCGCGCGCTTTGGTGGCGGTACCCTGTGACGATTAACGGCATAAATAGATCTCAATGAGACCTGGTTCACCAGTTTGTATTAGTTTCAACGAGTCCTACGGTTCGTTTCGGATGGCTTTAATTGGTTAGCGAACGGTGTGCTACACCGGTTCTGGTTGAACATGTTGGTCCGGTCCGGTTTTCAAAACTATATGTAACATCAACTTGTTAAACATATGAAGTTTTGTGTTTTATTAATTTGTATAATGTGTATAATAACATGTACTTTTCATTTTAAGGTGTTTTAAAAATATCATTAATTAGTGTGTTTAATTATTTTATATTTTGGATTATGTTGTAGGTTCTTTAAATTGTACGTCATGAATTTTTTATTGTACTTTTTAGTAAGGGTGTTTTAATTGATTGTTTTTAATTTAGTAGATGTGTTTTTAATTGGTTGTACAATATGAATAAATTATTGTACATTTAAGTAATTGGGCGTTTTAATAAAAGTATTAATTACACTATGCATTTTTTTCTCATTTAATCAATTTCAACAATTCAATTTTTTAACTTTTCACATTTGACCGTTTTTCTATTATATGTAGTATAGATGAGCAAATCCGACCATCACTCTATTTTACATTCTTTTCTTATATGTTAATCAAAATTTATATATAACTTTTAAAAATAATAAAATATTTATTTCATAATATATTTTCTCTCCAATACATTAAATTCAAATCCTAATTCGAATCCGAATCCATTTATAAACCAAACGGGCCCTAAGATGTATAGTTTTGTTTCCTTCTTGTGTATAGTATTACTTGACTTGCACTCCAAGTCACTCACTCTTCCCCCTCAACCATATAAAAGGAGGTGATCAACTTTGTACTGATTCATTCTTCTTAACCCCATAGTTGAGAGCATCCCGTGCATGTGTGTTTATAAAATCCACTTATCCGCTCTAGCATTCCAGTTTGTTATACCAACAGCAACAACAATGGAAGAAGTCTGTGAAGGAAAAAAAATTTCGTTCCCGAAAGAAGAACAAGTCATTCTCCAATGGTGGAACGAAACCCAAGCTTTCGAAAAACAGCTAGAGAAAACCAAACACCTCCCAGAATACGTTTTCTACGACGGTCCACCGTTCGCAACTGGCCTCCCACACTACGGCCACATCCTTGCTGGAACAATCAAGGACATTGTCACGCGCTACCAGACCGCCACTGGACACCATGTCACACGTCGCTTTGGGTGGGATTGTCATGGCCTTCCCGTGGAGCATGAGATTGATAAGAAGCTAGAGGTTAAGCGTAAAGAAGATGTGCTCAACATGGGGATTGGTGTGTATAATGAAGAGTGTAGAAGTATCGTTACTCGATATGTTGGTGAGTGGGAGAAGGTTGTTAAGAGAAGTGGAAGATGGATTGATTTTGATAACGGGTATAAGACGATGGATTTGAAGTTCATGGAGAGCGTTTGGTGGGTGTTTGCGGAGTTGTATAACAAGGGTCTTGTTTATAAAGGATTTAAGGTTCGTTTTTTCACTTTATGATCGATCGATGATGCATTGTTATGTATTGTTAAAGTTTTTGATAAGTTTAGGGTTATTGTTATTCTATTGTGCGTTTTTGTTCACTTAGGCGTTACTCTATTGTTATATTGTTATATCGATTTAGGTTTTATATGCTGTTCAGGTTTAAAGTTTGTATGATTATAGATCCCTGATTATCTATAGTAATTAGATTATCTCTTCACCCAAACACTAGATACTGATTTTTTTATGAGTCTTTGAACACTAGATGATTTAATTAAGGTCTGTTTTTATATAAAAATTTTAATAGTTCTTGTTGTATGATAATGTCAGTGTATGTGGTTTCGTAAGGAGTTAATCGATAGAGGAAGGTTCATATGAGAACCAAAGTTGAATTTGCTGTAACGTAGTTAAATCTCGTTGCAGCTTAAATGATAATACAGGAGAAACATGCTCTTGTGATTTGACATTGAAAACTCGCAAGATGCAAGTCCAAAGACCCTTTAAGGCTTTCGTGGAATTTATCACTGAAATATACATTTATACTTTAAGACTTTAAGTAGTATATGTTCTTGAGTAGAACAATCAGCAAAAGAACGAAACTTAAACATACATGTTGTTTGTGAAGTGTGGTATCTCAAACGTGTAATAACTCTTTGTGGTGTTGAATTTTATTTGACAGGTGATGCATTACAGTACTGGTTGCAGGACTCCGCTGTCCAATTTCGAGGCAAAACTAAACGAGAAGGTTAGAGATTTGAGCTTCTTGCGTGTCATTTGGAATAGAACTTGCTTGATAGTTTTGTTTTCTATTCTTGTATGGTTGTGCAGTACTCCATGTTTATTTCACTTGTTAAATGCAATATACTCTAATGTATAATGATCTCACTTTAGGATCATAAGCACTATCATTTAATCTGAATTGAAATACTAATACTAATTAACATGTAGCTTTATGTTAGTTAATCCAATAACAGGACTGAGTAAGTGGAGAACTAGGATGTCGATTCAAAGTATTATCCAGGTCAATATCATGACCATCGTCTTGCACGCCACTTAATGGCACTGCTGAATGTTTTGCTTCACCCGCTACTAGAACCACATAAATTTCTTTTGGTCGATTTTTCTTTAGAATATGATAACTGAGTGTGTTGCTAGTTTATGCTGTTCTCATTGATGTGTATTCGATGTTAGTTAGTGGTTAAAAAAAGTAAATACTATTGGTGAGATGCAATATTGATC
This sequence comes from Chrysanthemum lavandulifolium, assembly GCA_022545495.1. NCBI lineage: Eukaryota > Viridiplantae > Streptophyta > Magnoliopsida > Asterales > Asteraceae > Chrysanthemum > Chrysanthemum lavandulifolium. Next base: position 289,227,014 of record CM040242.1, read on the forward strand.
CATACTCAATTACTTTAAATTGCTAAGCTTTAGTCGATTGGAATCTTTTATATATAATGCGTGTCACCTTTTATGTTGAGCAGGAAAAAACTGTGCGTCCTGAGATAATGGTGACTTTTCCAATCTGTGGTGATAAAGATGGTGCTGCTTTTGTTGCGTGGACAACCACACCGTGGAGCCTCCCTAGTAATCTTGCACTTTGCGTCAACTCCAATTTTGTGTATGTGAAGGTTAGTTGCAAATTTGCTTTATTTAAGATCTTTTTAATTCTCTTTTCGATTTTGCATGAATATTGAAATTTCAGTTCAATTGAAATCAGGTGAAGAGCAAGTCCAGTGGTAAAATCTATATAGTTGCTGAATCTCTACTATCAGCACTTCCAGCAGATCAGCCAAAGAAAGGAACACCTAATGAAGCTGCGGATGACAAGACTAAGGGATCTACTGTCGGAAAAGCTGAAAACAACGAGTTGCTTATGACGTGTTGGAGAAGTTTCCAGGATCTTCACTTGTGGGCATTAAGTAAGTTTTAGGTGCTTTTACTTGACATATTCTATTGTTTATTGGTGAATTAATCATGTAAAATACTGTATTGCAGGTATGTGCCATTGTTTCCTTACTTCGAGAATCTCAAGGATCTCCCAGATACGGCTTTCAGAGTCGTTGCAGATGACTATGTAACTTCTGATACTGGAACTGGAATCGTGCATTGTGCTCCACAATTTGGAGAGGATGATTATCGTGTTTGTCTTGAAAATCACATAATTAATAAGGTGTGACAACATTTTGATAATCATATTATAAGTGTTGATGCCTTAATGGGTCAAAACCTAAATTTGTGTTTTACTTTTTCAGGATCTGGTCATGACAGTTGATGATAATGGATGCTTTACAGAGCTAATTACTGACTTCAAGGGTCGTCACGTCAAAGAGGATGATACAAATACGGATATTATTAAATTTGCGAAGGCAAGCATTGGTGATCAATACAAAAGATCGATACCAAATTGTTGCAAAATCAAAATTATTTATATATTTTTTTTCTGGATGATGCAGGAACAAGGAAGACTTATGAAGTCGGGAAAAGGTAAACACACGGAAAAGTACTGTTATAGATCGGATACTCCTCTCATCCTAAGAGCAGTGCCCAGCTGGTACGCATTTTACTCATTGCTTTCCTGTTCGATTTTGAAGGGGGTGTTTCTATCCCAATTTTTAATTTGCTAGGTCGATGACCACAAACTTCTGTGTATTTCTAGTTACTTACCGTAATAATTTCTTCTCTTAGAATTTATATCTTACTTGGATAGAGTGCTATCCTCATTAGCTTATTCTTGTTTTGATTGCAAAGGTTTGTTGCAGTAGAAGCTAAAAGATCAACTGCTAGCAAACAATGAGCAAACTACATGGGTTCCTGCTTTTGTGAAGGTAGGACAATTATGAGTTTATAATGAGAGTCGTTATTAGTTCATATATAACTAATTTACTATTATTTATAATGCAGGAAAAAAGGTTTCAAAATTGGCTAGAGAATGCACGAGATTGGAACATTAGTAGAAGTAGGTTTTGGGGCACTCCTCTTCCTGTTTGGATTAGTGACGATGGTGTGGATATAGTCGTTATTAGTTCTGTTGAAGAACTCGAAAGGCTTTCAGGAGAAAAGGTTTGTTGCTTTTCTTTTCTTACTTAATTTTGAACCTAAAAGTATTATGAGTATCATAACTTATAATTATTAGAACATTTTTATTTGAATCGATTACATAAAAAATGGTCTAATGAATACTTTCTCTCAGGTCACTGACCTACATCGCCACAAAATCGATCATATCACAATTCCCAGCCCACGTGGTCCAGAGTTCGGTGTGCTTCACCGCGTGGAAGATGTAAGAAAATCATATATTTACTTTATTCATTGCATTGTCTTTAAGTTTGGCGAAAATTATCTTGGTACTTTCAGCTGAATCTTTTGGATTCCTTTTCCCTGTGGAACCATTTCGCTGCATTATATACTTTTTTATCTTCGTAATTGAGTTGAATGTTATTGTCTTGATTTCAGGTATTTGACTGCTGGTTTGAGAGTGGTTCCATGCCTTATGCGTATATTCACTACCCCTTTGAAAATAAAGAACTCCTCGATGATAACTTTCCTGGGCACTTTGTTGCCGAAGGTTTAGATCAGACACGCGGATGGTTTGTTTACTTCCGTCCTATCTAAATTAACCGAAAGTTAAATCTTTTTTTGTTATTATCATGCTCACTTATAAATTGCCAAATATTGTAAATTCTGGTACAGGTTTTACACTCTCATGGTCCTGTCAACTGCGTTATTTGGAAAACCTGCATTTAGGAATCTCATATGCAATGGTCTTGTATTGGCCGAGGATGGTAAAAGATGAGTAAAGAGAAAAAATTATCCTGATCCTATGGGGTCATTGATAAATATAAGTGTAAGTGCGTGCTCCAAATATACTGATTTTCATCTTTTATTGTTTTTAGTACTTGATTTGACTATATAGTCTTGGATGTGTTTACAGGATGCCCTACGGTTGTACCTAATAAATTCACCAGTGGTTCGTGCAGAACCTTTACGCTTCAAAGAGAAAGGAGTCGAGGATGTTGTGAGTTATCTTTCTTAGCTTGTGGTTAATTATACCTCTTGCAATATTTACCTGATTTTTTTTTTTTTTTTTTTTTTTCTAATACGAGCTGACTATGTATGTAGGTCAAATCTGTATTTTTACCATGGTACAATGCTTATAGATTTTTATTCTAAATGCAATGAGACTTCCGAAATTTGTTCCTCTTGATCAAGCCACTATTCAAAACTCACCTAATGTACTCGATCAGTGGATCAACTCGGCCACTCAGAGCCTGGTTCGTTTTGTTAGAAAGGAAATGGATGCTTATCGACTTTATACAGTGGTTCCTCGTCTCTTGAAATATATCGACAGTTTAACAAATATATATGTACGGCTTAATCGAAAAAGATTCAAAGGCCGCACTGGAGAAGAAGACTGCCGAACTGCACTCTCGACTCTCTACCATGTGCTTCTTACCCTTTGTAAAGTGATGGCCCCATTCACTCCATTTTCACAGAGCTTCTTTATAAAACTTATGGAAAGTATCCACTGGATCAGAGGAAAGCATTCACTTTGCAGTTTCCTGAAGTAGAAGGGCAGGGGAAAGCCGTATTGAGGAAAGTGTGAATGAAATGATGAAAATCATTGATCTTAGCGTAATCTTCGTGACCGTCATAACAAATCTCTGAAAACTCCACTCAGGGAGATGATCGTTGTACATCCAAATGCTGAGTTCCTCGACGACATTTCTGGCAAACTGAGAGAGTATGTATTAGAGGAGCTTAATGTCAAGTCTGTCGTGCCCTGCAATGATCCATTAACGTATGCTACTTTACGTGCTGAACCTGATTTCAGGTACTTTCAAGCTCTTCTATTCTCTCTTCTTCGGTTCTTTTATGCTACTTTACGTGCTGAATATTCAAAGAGGCTACGTACCATAAAATAACGCATCTTTTCTTTTCTTTATTTTTTTATTTTTATTTTATTTATTTATTTATTTATTTATTTTTGTTTGTATCAGTGTGTTGGGAAAAATACTAGGAAAATCAATGAAAGTAGTTGCGGAGGGAGTAAAGGCAATGTCACAAGACGACATTTTGGCTTTTGAGAAAGCAGGGGAAATTACCATTGCGGGTCACTGTTTAAAGCTTACTGATATAAAGGTAAATTAATGGTTTCATTCTTAACAACCTATATTCCAGATGTCTTCGAGATCATCTACCTAACCAATGTATCATAATTTATTTTGGCATTGTAGATTGTGCGTGGATTTAAACGCCCTGATGGTGTGACAGAAGAGCAAATGGACGCATCTAGTGATGGTGAGGAACTTTACACCTTTATGGTACTAAATACAAACTATTATTAAAATACTTAATTTATAAGCATTCTCTCGTTTTTTTTAGGTGACGTATTGGTTATAATGGATTTGCGAGCTGATGACTCTTTGCGTGAAGCTGGTTTTGCTCGTGAGGTTGTAAACCGTGTCCAAAAGCTAAGAAAGAAGTCTGCACTGGAACCCACTGATCCAGTGGAGGTTTACTTCAGTACACTGGATGACGACCCGTCAGTTTCTGCCCGTATTCTACAATCCCAGGTAACTCTTGATGTCACTATATATTTACTGATGAATGGGTTGATGTGGGTTCTGCTTTATCTTTAGCGGGCCAAACAGACAAAAAATATCCGTTTGACCTTTTATCAACCCGCCCGATTCATTTTGCCACCTCTAGTTCTTAGAGTTAATGAGAGATTAGCTTATTGGCTACTATCTTTTGTTAAGTACGAGTTAACGGTATTTCATGGTATGTTATTTTTTCTTATTGCAGGAAGCTTACATCAAAGAGGCGCTAGGATCCCCTTTACTCGACATTAGCATGTTACCTAACCATGCTGTAAGATCTTTTGAATACATGCTGCACTTTTTCTAAATACAACTTTATTTGGTTATGATTAGTACTAATCTTTGCTTCATATATTTCCTAGAAATTGAACCAAAATATGTTTCCTTAGATATTTAACTCACAGTATAACTGTGTTCTCGATTCTTGAACTTGCCATAGGCTTTAGTATTCTGATACTAACTTCGTTTTTGAAATTTGCAGGTGGTCATTGCTGAAGAGACCTATAAGAATATCTCAAACTGTGACTTCAAGATCACTTTGTCAAGATCAGCATTAGCATTTAACGAAAAGGCAATCCTTGAATTATATTCAGGTCAGTTATCACTCTTTCTTTTGCGCATAACAAGTAGCTATGTTAGGCGGGTCAAATTGGGTCATGTCGGTTGCGCGAGACCCACCAACATTCATGTTAAATAGGAAGTAAGTAAACAACTGTAACTTCAAATGAAAACTATTTTCCCATTTGCTAACTTCTATAATAATACAGTAAAATGGACTACGAATACTCAATCAATACACTTGCTAACATTTTTGGGGGCAGGAAATGCACAATTTGCAAAAGCTTTACAGGTCTACTTGCTTTCAAGAGACTACGGAATCTAATATCCAAATTTCATGTGTTCACAAAGCAAGCTTTTCGTATGCGTTTACCTGAATCTATAAGTTATTAACGAATTTGAGGTGTTTGTTGACTTACAGATCAAAGTGGATTGCATTGAGAGCTTACCTGCAGTGGACGTGGTCATGTGGCTACATGTGTTTTTGACCACTGGAGATTACCTCGCAAGCCAGTCGAATTTGTCATAATTTGTAGCTTGTTAAAAGTTGAGAATTCGACATGAAAACTTCTATAATGATTCTGTACCTTTTGAGCTAAATCAACCCTTTTAGTAAAATTCTATAAGTTGCAAAACTGGATAGCAACTCCTTTAAGTTCCAATTCAGTTTATCAGGTTTTCAAGTTTTTCTGTCCCACATGGATAAAAAAGAAGATATATTGCTTCGTTATATACAATGTGTGTTTTGTTCACATGAGTTAAGATTAGTAACGAAGATACTAACGAAATGAGTAACATGGTAAGGCAAGAATAAAAGAACAGATCAAAGGTACATAAAGAATAAATGAAATACGGTTCCCCTAAGAAAAACGACACAGTAGTGCACTACCTGATATTAGCCATTTGCCATTTGTAGATTGTAAAAACCACTTAGATAATTGGAACGTGACCCACTGACCCCTTAAGAGTTCCAGTTTTTGTTTCTTATCGCATATTGATTGTTAGAACAAGATCATGATCTAATATTCTTACTGCTGAATGGTAACAAAAGAAGTATTTAAATCAACAAATCAGGATATTAACAAGGGTGAATCGATCTGCATATATCCACCACTAATCCTACCCTAATCCTAAAAGAAAAACAAATAATGTTAAGATTATACTGGATTCCTAAAACAAAGACAAAACAGAATTACAGGCTAAGAATCATATCCAAATCTTAAAACAAAAAAACCGATAGCAAGAAAAGCATCAAGGCACGCAGACTAATGTAATCTGTAGTATGCGGTAATTGATGAAGTTTATGACCAATTTTCTATAGAACCCGTGGCCTAAGATTATGTATAACATCAAAGGTTCTCACTTTTTTATCAAATTCGTAAGTGATCATGACTAAAACATAATCCAACTTTTATTCTATCTAAAAAGAAACCATCAAAAATTGACCCATTTCTTAATCCTACAAATCCTCTCAGCTCCCAATACCTGCAATCTCCCACCTGGACATCCATAGAATAAAATACCACAAGAATCTGCATATGTTTGCCTTATTATACCCGAATCCTAAAAGGGAGAAAAAAATGGAATAATAGGTCAAGAATCATACCTTATTATAAAGAAAGAAACAGAACAAAAAGCTAAGAATTATACTAGAATCCTATTGCAAAGTAAAAAGCGTCTAGCACATGTCTTGATGAAATCTGTAGTATGCCCATAAATTGATGGACGCTAGGACCAAGTTTCTATGGATCTCGGGCCCATTAAACCCTTCGATATTAAGGACCCGGAAACAGACCAATGCAGAAAAACATTACAACTAAACACAAATGTATACAATTGCCGCATTGTAGGAAAAAAGTACCACAAAAACGCAGTATTAAACAGCAGAAGCATACTTATACTTTTAATAGCTACACACAGATAATTAGCCATAAGATTCTTAGAAAAAGAACGCAGGGATCAAGGATTTATTCATGTCAATAGTATAAAGATATATGATCATAAGTATACCATCAAATGTTCTTACTTTTTACCAAATTCGATAAGTAATCATAACAAAACGATGCATCATAACATCATCCCACCTTTATTCTATCTAAACCAAAATCCACTATAACTCGACTCATTTCTTAATTCTACGAACCCTCTTAGCTCCCCACACCTCCAATCTCCCAGCAGGACATCCACACGGCGCTCTAAACACAAGAACCGTTCTCCCATTCAAAGGCGCCATTTTCTTCAACTCAACTTCAAGCTCCTTATAATCCTTCCCTAATTCCAAAGGCATCACACCATACTGATGATCCACTTTCCTCCTCAACGACGAATACTTAACACACTCTTCACTCTCAAGCTGAATATCAAACTCAACCGCTTTCCGCAGCCCTTTACAATCCCTCCTCCCACATTTTCGCGACTTCACTTCAAGTATCTCCCAAGCAACTATACTAAAAATCACTCCACTAAAAGCCACAATCAAGCCAACAATATACGCCATAGGTGCTTCGTATATCACATCTCCAATAACATCCAACAACATAGGAAGAACCTCAACTGTCTCATGATAAACAAGGTTAACATACGGCACGACAAGAAATCCAAATGCACCTAGGACAACTATCACCATAACTATATCTAGTGCAAAAAAAGGTGACCTCTCACAAAACCTATCCATATCCATATTCATATTCATATTCATATTCATCGTATTAGTTTTAGTGTTCTTGTAACTCTTGTGTGACATGTTTTTTTGTTGCTCAAATGAGCGACAAAATTCAATCAAGCTTTTGCAATCTACCATTGGCAATCTCATGATATATTTATTGGCCATGCATGAAAATGATTAGCTAGCTAGCTAGCTAGATCTCAATGTGTATATTATGATGGCATGAATATTGGATCAAGATGTGATTGATGGTTTTTTTTTTTAAGGTTGGAAAATGTGAGGTGTGGATTATGAGGAATGAGTTTTGAAAGATTGGTGGGGTAGGGTTAGGGGAACACAATGACGAGGAAGGTGATGACATTGAGAATTGGTTACTATGTTGGAGTTGTATGTTTGGTCCTTGTAGTATTGTTGTTATAGGTTTGGCTAAAATGTTGCTGAAAGTTTGTCATTAGACGAATACTCACGTATAGCAACGGTGTATAGCGAAGAATAATTATATTTGCGAATTTGTGATTCTGGTGTAGCCTTTGATGCAATACTTAAGAGTTGAATGAGTTATTGCGGAGGAAAAGTCTATAGTTTATAAATAAAAAATGATGAAATTTGATGATTAAAACGTATTTAAAGTATTAATTTAATGATGAATGGTGTTGTTATTTTTAATCAAAGTTATATCAGTAATTAAACTTTACTCATTTTTTAAGTTTTTAAATTTTAGTTTCTCTTTATATATAGTATATATACATAGTAGAGATAGAATTGTTATGTTATGTCTAACAACTTGTCCTAAATTAGTATATATCCATTTCTTTTTAAGGAGATTTTACACAAAATTATAACATATATTCTCAGACAATAACAAATCAATAATTAATTTTAGTGAAGGATTAAATGTGCACTTGCAAATCTTTCAGAAAGATGATAAGTGCACTTTTAAAAAGATATAGACTGAACCAGCAATTTGGCTAAACCACAACAATAATTTTTGCAATTTACTCTTTTAAGTTGCGATCAGGAGTGGCTTTTCTTTCTGAGGCTCATCACTGCCCCTTTATGTAGCACATCATGGCAAATTTGCAACACATTAATTAAAAGTTTTGTGCCTAACTATATCTTATTATCTTGTGCCAGTGTGGTGGTGTGTCAACATTTCACTAGTAGTATGTATATCTCCTAAAATCTCAATTTAATTGTCTATATTTTCGTTTTGGATGTCTCAAAAGATTGTCCACTTTCCTTTTTAAGAAAACTAAAGAATCTAAGGAGGAATATTCTATTTGTGTGGTTGAAAATTAAAGTTCTTTCCACTTTTATTAAACTTTGTGTTTTCTCTCTCATGACAATTAAATTGAGACGGAGGGAGTATCATTTTATGCATATCTTGGATATTGGCAAGTAGTTGAAACTTCTGTACCTAATATTGATTAAAAGTTGTGTACCTAACCATTAATTGAAATTAAAATTCATTAAATGAAAAGACGTGACTGTTGTGATTTTCATAATCAAATTTGTCATTAGTGGCAGTGTGCTTCATTAAATTATGAATACTAAAATCTAATACTAGTAATTAATAAATGACTTTTAAATAATAAAGTGTCTTTTTGTGATATCAAAATTATTTAACTTTGTGAATGGATCTTATATAAGTGTAGCATTTAGACGGTGTTTGGATGTACTAGAGAATAGAGATGATACTAATACATATATAATATGATTTGAAATGATAGTAACGAAGTCTCTTCACCTGCGCTCTGTTGCGGAGCACAAGGTTTTACGTATTGGTTACACAAACATTCTTTAGATATAATTCATGGAATGTTTTTGAAATCAATAGGTAACTACATGTATTTATGTAATTTTTTGTCACACAAACAATCTTATAATTTAACGTAGGGATTGTGTTTCGGGCTAAGATCGGACCAAAACGGCCAAACACGGACTGAATTGAGACCGATTTAGCCCAAAACCCCATACCGAGGACCGGACCGAATGTGTTCGGTCCGGTTCGGGTTGGCTCGGTCCAAGAATGCATAATTGTCGGTTTATACGTAAGATCAAACCGGACGGAACCGACCCGAGACCGAAATAAGGAAAAAGTTGAAACCGAGATTGGACCGTTGGTCCTTCGGTTCGGTCAGGTTTGTGTCGGTCCAGTCGGTTTTGGGGTATGCGATGCTCGGCCCTAACACAAACTATCCCTAGATTTAACCTAGGGACTATTTTTATAATCTAAGTAACCGGGAAAGACTTTTCTTTGCAAAATTAGGGACTCTCTTGCAACTGTATATTGGATGGATGTTTTTGTAAATTTTTGTAACACAAACAATCACTAGACTTAACTTAGGGATTTTTAATGTAATAAAGAGTAAATAGTAGGGACCTTTATTGTAATTTTTTAAGAATTATGTTTGTAATCATAAGTATGGCTAAGCAAAGGTCCAAAATCGAACCGACCCGACGAAAACCAAACCGACCCGAGAACCGATTTCATGAAAACATGAACCGAAATCGAATCGAAAATGGTCAGCTCGTTTCGGTTTTATGTCAGTTCGATTCGGTTTAAGTGTGCTTTTTGTTGGGTTTGGGTCGAACCAAACATAACCAAAACCGAAAATAAGAAAAACATGAAACAGATACCGAACCGAAAGGCTGTCAGGTTGGTTCGATTTTTATCGGTTTGATCGATTTTGTCGGTCCAATTCAATTTTGAGTCGTCCATGTTCAGCCTTAATCATAAAGAAACAACATGGAACATTTTTGTCATTAACTTGGGTGCTATTGTAAAATTTGTAGGGCAAAAGGATAATGGATATACATATTCCTTGTATATTTTGTGTTTGTAAAATTTGTGCTATTGTGGTAATAAGCTAAAACTTAGGGGGTAGAAAAAAGTTATATTGTTAATAAGAAGGGAGTAAAATAGAATTAAAAGATGAGTTTATGGTGGATGAGCGGTATCTGACACAAAAAAAAAAAGAAAAACAAGTGCACGCACCGACCCACGTGCTTCCCGTTTTCACCTCTCTTTTTAACTTATTTTCTTAACCCTTCATTTACTTTCTTTTTTTTTGGACTTTTTAAGAAAAGCAAAAATCATTTCTTAAACAAGAAAAAGCAAATACCATATCAGAATATAGTTCTTAATTCGAATTCAAGTTTCAATACTGATAAGGGTAAAAGTCATAAAATAACAACGTACTTTTCAAATTTTGTCTACTTGAAGCATTTACTTTTTTATTACCTTACTTCACCAACAAACTTTCAAAATTGTTCCGACACCCGTTCATATTAAAATAATAACTAAAAATGACTAATTATCTTTGTATTCTTCAAAATTTGTTTCAACTTCACCAACGAACGTTCAAAATTCGTTCAAACTTCACCCATATGCCGAGGGTAATATAGTCATTTCAAATTTTCAATTGTTATTTTAATATAAACGGGTCACATGGGTGAAGTCGTAACAAATTTTGAAAGTTCGTTGGTGAAGTAACGTAATAAAAAAGTTAATATTTCAAGTCGGGAAAATTTGAAAAGTACGTTGTTATTTTATAGCTTTTACCCTACTGATAACGCCGATAGACCCTATATATACATGGCAATAAGATTTTTTATTTATTTATTTTATTATTATTAATTTTTTTTAGAACGGCATTACATTTAAAATCCGATCCTCAAGTTAAACCATCCAAATGAGCAGGCCCACGAGACCCGAACCACTAGAAGAAACCTGCAAAAAGAAACCACTAGAACTCACGGTTTCGCACTAGGAGGAAAATCTATATATTCTTTTGTCTCTTGCGAGACTCGAACCCTGGGTAAAACCTCCCCCAAGTTCCAGAAAAAGCCTAGATAGCACTTAGCTAAGCCAGTTGGTTTGGCAAACCCATCATATTAACATCACGATTCAACATGTAGGTCGATATAAACTTCTGTGTATTGATACCATAATAATCGGTACATATGAGTGCATATATAAGATACATACAGGCCTAATATATACGGGCCTAAATACACAAAGCCTAAGACTAAGACTTATCGTCTAACACAACACACCACAAAATACATCATCTTTTACTCATTATGGTCACAATCAAACCCATCATCAAACAAAAAATGTAAAAATATCAGACTTTATACAAACATACCTCACAATGTTCACACATACTCATGAATAAAAAATAATTATAATAATACCCCACTTCTTTAGTTTCCGTTAGGTGGTGCAGACCACCAAACAAGTGAAAAAAATATGAGGTTCATCCGTGCTTGAAGATGACTTTAATGAGGTTTGTGCGTGCTGAGTGAAAGTGATGGTAATACATCACCCATCATAAAAATCAGTCTTATGACAGAAATCGTTAACTCTTGTATTAAACATCCTCAAAACAAACTCATACGAGTATATCAAAACTAACTAAGCTACAGAACCAAATATTGACCTTGTTTGTAACATGGTGGACTTTAAACTTGTATTTTCATCAAAGAATCCTATGTCTTATGAAAGTTTAATCTATTCATAAGTAAATGATAATTTAAGAGCACGTGTTTAATTTGAATTAAGATTTGCTATTGGTGAATGTGTCAAAGGAAATCATTTGTCAATAATAAAGTTTAAACTTAACCACTCTGTGTTTTGTTTGGCTATAGATCAATTTTTTTGGCAATAGATCATATAAACCACGTGATAAGCTATTCTTTATTTAACTATAATTTTGCCGGCCTGAATGTAAGGACAAAAGTGAACTTCCAACTTTGTAAAAGCTTTTTGTAACATCGTGGTAAATATATTAAACCAAAAGTTAGAATGTCGACTTGACATTTGTGACTTTAGAAAAATCCCATGGGCCTCTTTTTGTCGACAAGAAAAAAGTTTCAAATTTGAAATTGATTAGGGCATGGGTGTTCATCTGGATCTAGGTTATCGGGTTATTTGGTTTTATTCGGTATGGTTAGTTTGGTTAATTTTTTTCAGGTATAACCGAAACCGAACCGAACCGAAATTAAATTTGATTCAACCGAATCGAATAAACGAAAACCGAATATTTATATCGAAAACCGAACCAATAACCCAAATACATAATTTTAATTATTTTTCTATTTAATTATATATATTTTAGCAAAAAAAAAAAAGAGTTTTAGTGATTTTTTATATATATACATAGAAAAATATATATTTTATATGAATTGGTTTTCGGTTCGGTTTTCGGTTTTCATTCAAAACCATATCCAACCCGATAACCAAATATTTAGTTCGGTTCGGTTTTGACCAATTCGGTTCGGTCACAATTCGGTTCGATTATTTTCGGTTCTTTTAGGCTTTACATTCGTGGATATTACCCGATCCGTGAACACCCCTAGATTAGGGTCAGAATTTGAGTTAGGGATCAATGTGTTCGAGTGCAAATGATATGTTCTATTATTAGTTGGTGCTGAGTGGGTGGGCTGTGAAAAAGTGACGCCACTCAAGATTTTTTCTCATGGCATCAAAACCTCCTATCTAGCAAAAAAAATGGTGTCGTAGAGTTAAATGATGCCATAGAGAATAAATAAATAATTTCCCCACGCGAGGTGATGGCCGGTGCCACCACCATCGATGTAGTCCTCGCCATCGGGGTCGATGACGGTTGAGCCATCACCACTACACCTTGTTATTATGAGCCAAACTTGAGTATACCGATATTGCTCACATAGGGCTTGTTACGTGTTGGTGTATATTGAATTGATGCGTGTAGAAGGTCATATTTGGCCATACAAGATTGTCACGGTGATGCTCGATCACGAAACATTAAAAACGTAAAAGTGTACTTAATCATTCTAGTTAGATGGACAATTCTAATTCTCTCTTGTATACTTAGATTTCTATATAAGTTCACATTATTTCGATCATCAACAAATCCAAGTTCAAGTCTCATTGGAAAATTTAGTGCACTTGTGGGATTAGTTCACACCAGTAATGGGTTGGGAGTGCGGAGTGTATAATCCGTAAGGTCCATGAACACCCGACTCTTATAGTGGTTTGTATTGGTAGTACTAATAGAAATCTTGCATGGAAAATCGCTTGTGGTTTCCACGATAAGCGATGTTCCATCGATAGGTAGTGTTTCCACCGATAAGCGGTGTTTCCAATCGAAGTGCTATGAAATACCGCTAGAGGTATGAAATCACCGCTAGTGTTAAAGTATTGCTAAATGGCGATAACCGCTTAATGACCACGCTTAATTGGTCATGTAACCACTAATGCTATAATGGGGATAGTTATGAAGGTGATTAATGGGCGATTAAATCTCATAATTCCATTTGAAGCGGTGAGAGTAATCTCCTATAAATAGGAGATCCGATTATGCATGAGGACATCTGAAAACAATTAACACTTATTAGCGCAAGGGTTATAGAATTGTGCCTAATTTCATAATCGCATTTGGTCTTATCCCAAGTAGATATTCGTAACCCGGGCATTAGGGTCGAATAGTTTACTTTGGAAAGTGATCACACGATTCAAATGATATCCCAGAACCACCTAGTGGTATTTGTTTTCACGACTTATTGTTGTTTCTCACGACATTGATTATCTAACCCCTTTCTTCGGGCTCACGACTCCAACAATCAAAGTAAACTATTTTGTGATAATCAATGGCAACCGCCGCAATGAACACATGGCTTCAAACTTGATAAGTTTGAAGGGGTGGACTTTAGAGGCGGCGGAAGAAGATGCACTTCTTGCCGTCGAGCATGAGTGTGTGTATATGCTTACTACACCTATTCACGATGATGGGGATGATGCTACCGTGGAGCGATCGAAGGAGGAGAAAATGGGAGAATGATGACTACATATGTCAGAACGCCCGACCGACAAGGGTAAAGGAATCACAAATAATGGTGTCATGTCAAAGCAAACACAAATATCCAAAAGAAGTCTTAGCATAAATATCGAAATAATTCAAGTCAACATGACTTCAATACATAGGTCCCAGTGAAAATAAACTCAATAAAATATCCGAAATAGTAAAGTCTTAAATGGCATCATAAGATCAAAGCTAAATATCTCTAAGGTAAGTCCACTCAAGACTCATCCCAAAGCAAAACCCGACTCAATGCTTAGATACCGCGCGGAAGAAAAGAAATGCTACCGAGCTTCTAAAGCTCAATGAGAATGATATAAAAGCAAAGCGAATCTAAACGAAATCAAATACGGAGTATAGTGAACGAAAGATAGCAAAATCATAATCATTTTCAAAGTATAAATCGAATTATCGAATAAGTTTTATAGTTAACTACCACGAGCCCATAAACAAATATCGATCATAATCATATTCACATAAGGCAACATTTGTAGGGAGACCTACGAGTTATGAAGGGCGTGCATGCACGCAAGATCAATCATCGATAACAGATAACATATAATGATAATGATCTAGGATGCATCCATCGCCCACGCACGAGATATTGGTCATATAACATAACTTGAGCTCATAACGGATAATGATAAGGGGTGGCGCGAACATCACTCTATCGCCCTAGAGTCATGTCGAGGTGCATCAACGACACGGACATGGAACCCGTGACTAGTGAAATATTTGGCTCGGTGTCAAACTATCTTAGGTCAAATCGTAATGTCATAATCGATACGGATCATGCTTTATCGAAGATTAAACATATTTTCAAAATCAAAGTTTTCATATCATAGTTCAAAATCGATGTTTCATAACTCGTAAATCGAGTTCAAATAAGCAACAGCTCAAACAAACAGAATGGGGTTCATAGCAAAGGCTTAGGAAACCCTAATATAAAAGCTAACGAAAAGAAAACGTTATAAGGAACCTTCTTGAAAAGGTCGGAATATCATACCTTATTCCAAAGCAAATGACCAAAAAGCGAAATACGGAAAGCAAAGGATTACTCCTTCTTCACGTAACCTATACACATTAACTGTCGTACATGTTATTTATGACTCCATAATTGTCGAAATGATCTTTTAATATTTGGTGTTCATACTTAGTGTATTCATGATCTTATTACTTTAGAGATTTATGATTAAATGAGACCTAAGTGTTTTATAACCAATATTATAGATTAGGGTTCATTATGTCATTTATTAAAGTGTAGGGTTAAATGTGAAAATAGTTTAAAAGTCATGACTCACACATGAAATAACAATTAATACCCTTAGCTTCAAACCCTAATCGACTCTCATTTATGTTCTAGGGTTTTCTCAATCTTTTAATATCATATCAATGTGCATTTACTTTATATGTTACGTCATTTAATGACTCATTACTCTTGTTTATTTACGCAACACATTCATGACTTAACCATACGTTACTCATATACATGTTATACGTCAACTTTTATATCCATGCACGTTTATGATTTCTTGTGCAACCAAAAGTTACTTATTATCCGGATTAGACACATCGACACACACTTGCACCATAGCTTCGTATAGATATGACCACGTACTATGTTTACACATCAACAAGTTCACTTGACTCACAACACACGCGCATGTATACGGTTCACAATTCACTTAGGTTCGGTTCACACATCACTTAGGTTCTAGGTTTTACATGATCTTTACTTATTAAACACACGTTCAAAACCCTCACATGGTTCGGCTTATATGTTTTACGCAAACCCTAACTCTTCTACGTATCTTACTTATTCACGTTTGCATGTTTTACCTTGTCCGACTCATGATCTATATGGTTCGGTTTATAGTGGCTCGACATAGTTAAGATCCGATTCATACAATACATATTACATTACATGCTCTCAAATTTTAATAAGGTCCGACTCATATTTATTTGTTTCGGTTTCATAAGGTTCGGCCAAAACACAAACTTCGACTAAAAACAAAACATGATACAATAACTAATAACGTAAGTGTATCAAAGTGAGACGAATAGAACATGTTATACCTTAGTTTGCTCACGTTGGGACTAAACTCGCGACACCAAGGGTGTTAGCTCTCGGCCTAATGGAGAAGAAAAAGGAAGAGGCAAACCTAGGGTTTCCAAATTGTGTTAATGTGTTGCATTTATAGTTAGCATAAATTGGTTCTAGGGCTTTTGAGGTGTGTGGGCTTCGGCTTGATCCAACCGAACAAAACAAACACTCGCCCATATGGGCTCTCGGCTTGCGTCCAAGCTAACAAACCACACGGCCCAACTTGGTTCACCATTAAACGAAAACAAGGCCCAAACGAATGGCCCAACTATTTACGCGAGACGTTTAACTCCGTACAATGTCGATCACGTACACATATTCGTTAAGTTTTAGTTATAGATGAGTTAGGTTTTAATTTCGTTGAATGAATATAAATGTATTTTACGTATTTAATAAATTTCGATTTCAAGGGTATTTTAGTCTTTATTCATGTTCTAGATTTTCAGGTTTTACATATGCAGAGGTCTTATTCTCAATGGTATGTCTGATTCTCCGTTTGATATTTATCAGAACTTTGAATCTTCCAAAGAACCTGGATTCCTTGGATGCCAAATATATGGTTGAGGATGCATCAAGTAGAAGTTCCTTGTTAGTAATTTCACAAATTACAAAATGACCGATTCAAGACCGGTCATGGAACAATACAATGAACTTCTTGGAATACTTGGAAGGTTTACACAACACAATATGCACATGGATGAGGCTATTTCGTCTCTTGTGTTATTGATAAACTTCCTCCTTCGAAAGATTTCAAGCATACCTTGAAACATAAGAAGAGGAATTAACTCGGTCGAGTTGGGCGGTCATCTGCGCATTGAGGAATCTCTCAAAGTGCGGGATAATGACAAGCCAAAGAGTAGCAATGTTCTTTGGTGTATCTGTTGTCAATATGGTGGAGCATAACAACTCCACCGGTACAATGACAACAAAGGCAAACGCAAATTTCATGATAACACAAGGCGGAGATCCTAACAAGAAGGCAACACCTACTTGTTGGAAATGTGGCAAGACCAGTCACATTAAAGGGACCGCAAAGGTGTTAAAGTTGGTGGTAAAGCCAATGGATCAAGCACTAATGGTTCAGGGAGGTGGTTCACCAACTCACCGAAAGGTCGAATATGTTTAATAAGTCTTTTCGATTTATTATGTTACATATGTATCTGAATCTTTTATGCGCAGGATGATGATGTTGTGTGGTGGGTTGACTCGTGCAACAGTTCATGTGTGCAAAGATAGAAGGCGGTTCAAGACTTATGAGTCACTAAATGATGGTTCTATTCTTCACATGGGAAATGAGTCAATGACCTTGGTGCATGGTGGTGGTTGTGTAGATCTTAGGTTTAGTTCGGAAAGATTGTAACTTTGTTTAATGTTATTCATGTTCACGATATAAGGAAAACTTGGTTTCAAGTAGTGTTTTGAATAATCATGGATATAAACAAGTTATTGAGTCGATAAATTTGTGCTTTCTAAGCATGGTGTTTTTATTGGTTTTGGTTATTTATGTAATCAAATGTTCATGCTTAATGTTACCACCGATAGTGTTATTTCGACTTTTGTGACCACATATGACCGTGACCGACTCTACCCTTTGGCATGCTAGACTTGGCCATGTTCACTATAAAAGAATGCAAGATATGTCTAGGGATGGTTTAATCCTCGCTTTTGACATGGACAACGAAAAGTGTAAAACTTGCATGTTGACCAAGATAACCAAGAAACCCTTTCGTGGTGTTAGTCGTGAGACTAAGATCTTGGAGCTTATTCACGATGGCCTATGTGATTTGCATGCCACTCCTCTTCGGGGAATAAGTACTTTGTGACATTTATTGATGATGCTTCTAGATTTTGTTATGTCTATCTTACATACCAAGGATGAAGCATTAGATAAATTCAAAGTGTTTAAAGCAAGTTGAATTACAACTTGGGTCTTTGATCAAAAGATTAAGGATCGATAGGGAGCCGAGTACATAGATACTCAAGATTTTCATCTGTTGGAATAATCCATGAAACGACCGCCTTATACTCCTCCATGAAATGGTATTTTCGAAAGGAAAAACGGGCCGAAAGAGATGGTTAATTCCATGTTGTCCTATTCAGATCGAGTCAAGGGTTCGGGGTGAAGCTATGTTATGACTTGCGATTTGTTAAATAGGGTTCCCAACAAAGGAACAAGGTTACCCCTTATGAACTCGGACTAAAGGAAACCCAACTGGATTATCTCAAGGTTTGGGGTTGTAGAAAGTGTTGTAAGACTCCACGATCCAAAGTTGAAAACTTTGGGTGAAAGAGGCATCGATCGCACCTTTGTTGGATATGTTGAGCATTCCAAGGCTTTTAGGTTCTATGTTATTGAACCTAATGAACATGTTTCGATTAACACAATAATTGAATCAAGGGATGCAGATTTTGATGAGAATAGATTCTCATCGGCCCCTAGACCAAGTCGAGGATTTCTAATGGAACTCATGACACCGGTGTATCGAGGTCCCGATGGTGAACCATCGGTGGTCCCTGATGAGGTTGTGGTTCAACAACTGAACCCGTGCTCGGGAAGAGCAAAAGGTCGGACTCAAAGTCATTTGGACTCGAGTTTCAACTATACTTAGTTGAAGGAACAAGGATGAGGTTTCGGACCAATACTCCTATTGCTTCATTGTTGAGGATGATCCCAAGACATTTGAAGAAGCAATGAAGTCCCGTGATATTGCTTTCTTGAAAGAAGTAATCAATGATGAGATGGATTCCATCATGGGCAACAACACTGGTGTTGGTTGATCTACCACCGTGTTGCAAACCTTTGGGTTGCAAATGGATTTTCAAAAGGAAAATGAAGGTAGATGGAACTATTGAAAAGTTCAAGGCTAGACTAGTCATTCGGGGCTTTAAACAAAAGTCGAATAGACTATTTTGATACTTATGCCCATGTGGCTCAGACGATTACCATAAGGCTGCCGATTGCTATGGCATCAATTCACAATCGATTATTCATCGATGGATGTGAAAATGACTTTCTTGAATGGTGAATGGAAGAGAGGTTTATATGAACCAACCTCAAGGCTTCATCATGCTCGGCAATGAAAAAAGGTGTAAACCGATTAAGTACCTTTATGGATCAAGCAGACACCTAAGCAATGGCATCAAAAATTTGATGAAGTGGTTTTGTCTAGTGGTTATGTTCTTAACCAAGTGAAAAATGTGTATATAGCAAATTTGATGAATCTCGGTAAAGGAGTCATCATTTGTCTATATGTTGATGACATGTTGATCTTTGCATCGACCAAAATCAGTCGACCGACAAAGGAATTTTTTCATAAAATTTCTCCATGAAGGACATGGGGAGGCGATGTTATCCTTGGTATAAGGATTAAACATGAAAGTAAAAGAATTTCTATCTCTCGGCCTCATTATATTGAGAAGGTGTTGAGGAAATTAATTACTTTGATTGTACTCTGTGAGTACACCTATGGATACTGTGAGAAGCTAATGCCTAATAATGACAAGGTCAGATCTCAACTTGAGTATTCTAGGGTAATTGGTCGCTCGATGTATGCCATGACTTGTACAAGACCCGACATTGGTTTTGCAGTGGGAAAATTGAGCGGTATACTAGTAATCCTAGTGCTCATCACCGGCAAGCGCTCAAAGGGCATCAAGTATTTCAAGAGAACTATGGATTATAGTCTCTCATATATCGTTACCCATCGATGTTGGAAGGATACACCGATGCAAGTTGGATCAAGAACATCAAGACAATTAAATCTACCGGGTCGGGTATTCCTACTTGGTGGAGGTGCAATTTCTTGGGCATCCAAGAAAACTCGCATCACCGCTCAACAATGGAATCGAATTTGTGCGCTTTAGCATTACTTTGGTAAAGAAGTCGAATGGTTGAAAACTTGCTTCGAGATTCCATTGTGGCCTAAACCTATAGCACCTATTTCTATCCGGCATGTGATAGTGCAATTACATTGGCTAAGGCTTATAGCCGGATGTACAATGGTAAGTCTAGACACTTAGGTGTCGACATAGCATGATTCGCGAGCTTATCATGAATGGGGTGATATCTATAGAGTTTGTTAGATCTCAACAAAATTTAGCCGATCACTTGACGAAGGGTTTGGCTAGAGACTTGGTTATAAAGTCCGCTAAAGGGATGGGTTTAAGTCCAACTTAGTCATCGAATGCTAGGACACCCAACTCCTTCCCGAGGAAACTTGGGAGTCGAGTTCAATGTGGAAAGTCGAATATTCAGTGGATTGGAGCACATGTTTTATTTACATCCCAAGGTTGTGCTCGAACTCTGGCGATAGGAGGATGAAGTCTTTACTTAATGGTTAATTTTCTTTGAAAAGTGCTTGGCGAGCATGACTAAGAGAAACCACCTATGTAAATGTTGAAGTTTTCCGCGCGTGAAGCTTTGGACTTTAGCTTTTACAACATTTATGAATTTGGATATGGACACATGGCTTGTATAGTGTCGAGTCGATAAGTGTTTGAAAACTTGTGTGTATTTTATTTTCGTGTATTCAAATGGGTCAAGGGTTCAATTCTTGAACACCCGATTCTCGAATATTTGAACGTGTAATTTACTAAGATGAAAATTCAACTCGTGACATTTTCGCTTATGCACATGTTTTGCTTGATGTTTATTTTTCATGCAAAGGAAGTGAACTAAATTTGGGAGGATTGTTGGAAAATTTAGTGCGACTTGTGGGATTAGTTCACATCTTGTAATGGGTTGGAGAGTACAGTGTCACCCATAAGGTCCATGAACACCCGACTTTTATAGTGGTTTGTCTTGGTAGTACTAGTAGAAAGTATCGCTTGTGGTTTCCATCGATAAGCGATGTTTCCATCGATAAGCGATGTTTCCACCGATAAGCGTGTTTCCACCGAAGCGAAGATTTCATCGAAGAAGGTGTTTCCATCTGGCGTTGTTTCCGAAGTGCTATGAAAGTATCGCTAGTGTTAAAGCATCGCTAAATGGCGATTACAACCGCTTAATGACCACGCTTAATTGGTCATGTAACCACTAACGCTATAATGGGGATAGTTATGAGGTGATTAATGGGCCGATTAATCATCATAATTCCATTGAACGGCCGAGAGTAATCTCCTATAAATAGAGATCCGATTATGCATGAGGACATACAAAAACGATTAACACTATTAGCGCAAGGGTTATAGAATTGTGCCTAATTCCATAACCGCATTTGGTCTTATTCCAAGTAGATATTCGCAGTAACCTGCATATTGTGGTCTAATAGTTTACTTTGGAAAGTGATCACACGATTCCAAGTGATATCCCAGAACCACCTAGTGGTATTTGTTTCTGTGACTTATTGTTGTTTCACGACATTGATTATCTAACCTCGCACGGGCTCACGACTCCAACAGCCTCATCCTTGCATTTGCTTCATATAGAGCTCAGGGGTCCGAGTCTTGGCTCATGCTCAATCCAGTTGGTGCCCCACTAAGCCTGGAGAGTTGCCGAAGCTATTACATGTGGGGTGAACAATGGCTAGTGTCAGGTCAAGGTGTTCCCGCCAATCTACACCTTTTGTAGAATTTCGATCATCAACAACTCCTTAAATTTAAGTGATTGTTTTTGTAGAGAATTAATTCGTACGCATTTACTTTTTATCGAGACACTCTATGTCATGTTTTTGGCAATTGTACAAAACACACACCTTTTTTTTGTCTGCTTATTACTGTGAGGTTTGCAAATAAATAAATCAAGTATTCAAATTATTTCTTTTTTGTAAACCTGATAATTTCAAACTAACATAGAAAACACAACAAAATTTAGGACTTTAAGTTTATGGAATACGGGCCTGTAAGCCCATAATTATTTGAGGCCCATACAACTCATTTCTTAACCCAATATTGGCATGAATCTAAAATAAGTGGCTTTACTATAAAGAAGTATGGATGTACTATATATTATCAGTTTGATTAAATTATGTAAAAAACTTTTTAACCAAATGATGTTTAGACAATATATGAAAAAGATATGTGAACTTTTTTTTTCTCCCATTTGAATGAGCTTTTTAGGTGACCGAAAATATGTTTAAATAAGTCGGTTCAAATGGGCTAAAACCATAACAATAGAACTAACATAGGACGTTGATATAGAAGACTGAAAAACCACAAGTAAAACCAAAATGCACAAAATGTAGGAAACCAATCCTTCAGTACGATATCATAATATGAGACTTGCAATTATAAATAGTGACTGGAACCAGAATAAAAGTTGATTGTAGTTTAAATGAAAACTAAACAAGAACAGACAATTTCTTTAGATTAACTGCATTTAAAAAAAAAATCTAGGTTCTTACAAATGTTAACATTAAAATGAAAAAAATTATCCGGGTCCCCATTCTCTTTTCGTCACTCATTATATATCCTTCTTTTTTGCATGTCGTTGCACCCTTGATCTCCCTGCTTGTTATCTTTCTGTATTTTTGTCGTTAAATTCAAAGATACAATAAAATTAGGTGTAAAACGTTGCAATTTGGTGATAATGCCAAAACCAGTTTTCGTTGGTAATATTTTTATTTAGACATTTTACTAAACAATACTTAAATTAAAAGTACTATTTTAATGAATTTAGGTTAGGAGTAAATATTTTATCATCAAATTCAAAAGTTTTATTGTACGAGAAAGTTAATTAATAGTTAAAAGAAAGGGAAAAGAAATTAGGATTCTATTGTAGGATAAAGTTAATAGTTAAAAGAAAGGAAGAAAAAAAAATTAGAGTTCATACATATTCTCGAACATGATATTAGGTTAGGAGTAAATATTTTATCATCAAATTCAAAAGTTTTATTGTACGAGAAAGTTAATTAATAGTTAAAACAAAGGGAAAAGAAATTAGGATTCTATTGTAGGATAAAGTTAATAGTTAAAAGAAAGGAAGAAAAAAATAGGGAAAATGATAAATTTAGGCATCAAAGTTGTCACGCTCTCTTTTTTTGGGCATCGAACTTTTTTTTCTCCTATTATAGCACTAAACTTGTCTAATTTTCCTTTTGTGACACAAAATCACACTTAAAGTGTAATTAACCTTCTTAAACCCGTTTAAGTGTGATTTTGTGTCACAAAAGGAAAATTAAGCAAGTTTTAATATTCTTATAGAAAATTTGGCAAGTTTAGTGCTACCCGTTTAAGTGTGATTTCGACCGTTAATTTTTTATTGCACCGTTAGTCCTTTTCGCCGTTTTTACATCGCCGTCCGCTTTGTTCGTTTTACATGGTTTCGTCCGCTTTTACGGTTTCGTCTGCTTTTACACGCCGTCCGCTTTTGCATGGTTTCGTCCGCTTTTACACGTTTTCGCTCGCTTTTGCACGCTTTTACACCATTTTTGTTAGTTTTGCACGGTTTCGTCCGTTTTACACGCCGTCCGTTTACACGTTTTCGTCCGCTTTTGCACCCGTTTCATCCGTTTACACGCTTTTGTCCGTTTTACACGCCGTCCGCTTTACACGCCGTCCGTTTTACACGCCGTCCGCTTTACACTTTTTCATCCGCTTTTGCATTTCGTCCGTTTTGCACGTTTTCGCTTTTGCACGCTTTCGTCCGCTTGCACGCGTCTGTTTTGCACGTTTACACGTTTTCATCCGTTTTGCACGGTTTCGTCATTTCACACGCTTTGTTCGTTTCACGCCGCTCGCTTTACATGTTTTCATTTGTTTTGCATGTTTTCGTCCGTTTTACATGTTTTCGTTTGTTTTAACACGTGTTCGTTCGTGTTCGGACGCTTTCGTCCGTTTTACACATTTTCATTTGTTTTACGTGTTTAATGGTCGAAAACGTAAAACATGCGAAAATGTATTTAAAACGCAAAAGCGGATTAAAAACGGCAAAAGCGAACGAAAACGTGCAAAACGGACGAAACTGCGGTAAAACTAAGAAAACGTAAAACGACAAACGTGTAAAACAGACAAAACGTAAAACGGACGAAACGTAAAACGGACGAAAAACGTAAAACGGATTTAAAACGCAGAAAAACGGGCGAAAAGGACTAACGGCAATAATATAATAACGGTCGTTAAAAATGACGAAAAGGACTAGCGTGCAATAAAAAATTAATGGTCGAAATCACACTTAAAACGTGTAGCACTAAACTTGCTTAATTTTTCTTTATAGAAGATTAAACTGCTTAATTTTTCTTTTGTGACACAAAATCACACTTAAAACGGGTTTAAGAAGGTTAATTACACTTTAAGTGTGATTTTGTGTCACAAAAGGAAAATTATGCAAGTTTAGTGCTACAATAAGAAAAAAAAAAAGTTTGATGCCTAAAAAAGAAAAACGTGGCAACTTTGATGCATAAATTTATCATTTTCCCAAAAAAAATTAGAGTTCATACATATTCTCGAACATGATATTTGTATCCACTAATTTGAATTTAGCGGCTACAAAACAATCTTCGAGGACATAATATTAGTCTAGAGATATTATAATTGAATACAAAAGGGTACATAAGCTATACTTGCATTTTCTTTCTTTAATCTATGTGGGATTTAATGGAGTGTTTTTCTTTGCTCTTCAAATAACTTACACCACTATAGATGAACACATATTCGTATCTATTTTGTGGTTGTATATGGTAAGATATTTTATATATGGCGTAAGGTCGCAACTCGCAAGCACCTGTTTCGATCATATTGTAAGTAGTTTACCAGCATCTTATTTAAAATGAGGATCATTTTGGTGAAAACATGGAAGATGTAACTTTAGAAATTGACACTTTTTAGTGACTTACGAGGATAAAATTTGCTGTGCTTTGCGGCAGCAACTATTATTCTTACATTATACGAATGATCAACAGGAACATGCAACACAAAACTTCAATCCATCAATTGAAGTTGCATTCGATGCTAATTAACACCTTTAAACCCGAAAGTTATCTAATATACATTATTGTCCACATTTTCGTTTAAAGCAGTCATATATTAATTGTCTACTACTAAAAATATCTAGAGAAATTTTATCAAGATTATTATATTACCTACATTTGAAATTGTTATTATAAACTTCAAGAAAACATTAATTAATGCGTTAATTATCAAAAAATGTATTATATTTGTCACATTTTGTAACTGTGTATACCATAGGTGATCCCCAAAGATACTTTATTCGATTCCCAAAAATATGTGATTCGATTCCCAAAAATACATCAATAGATACAATTAATAATCAAAATTTGAAAAGATGTGTACGAATTAATGGATTCGAATAATGGTATACACAACTATAAAAAATGACAAGTATTATATGTTTTTTAACAATTAACCCCTGATTAATTAGTTAAAGGTAAAACTGTAATCACATAAAAGAAGACAAAAACAAGACTAATTATATATATTTTTTTAAATTATGTTTTTTTTCTGTTATTGGATAAACATTATTTTGAGAAGGAAATAGTACGTACTTTTTTTCATACCTATATTCATGGGTATGATTGTTAAATTTAAAATGTAAACTTTCTAACCAAGCATTTTTAAAGGATTCATACCCATTCCTCATTTGGTGGCCCTGTACGATACTGTAAAATAGGCCCCCTAGTCGCTCAAAGAATTACATATACCGCAAAAGTTGTATCAATACCACAAATGTTCTTACGAGTATAGACAAAAACATTAACGCTAGAGGATTAAGTGTATTCATCTTTCACATGCAAAGTAACGACTTTCTTAAGTATCCGGCGGATACTATCGACTATCTTTTTATTTCAACTGAGATATGTGTGATTGTGTCCTAAATATTTGTATTTTAAGTTGAATTATAGAACATAAATTCAGACAAAGTATATATATAAACAATTCTAGGCCAGAGATTTGAGTAACTAAACTATTAAAGATAAAGAAAAACGGCATATTTGAATAACAAAAAAGTTATAGTACCTCAAACAAATGTTAAGATGAATTTATCAATGACAGCACAAAGAAAATTAACAAATATGGAATTTTTATAAACAAACATTAAATGGGCCTCTTATTCAATAATATTAATTGGTTAAAAAATCCTCACCTTGTGTCCTTGTAATGTTCTAGCTTATTGCTAGTGTTTTCTTCTAATAAATTCGCCGTTCAAAAAAAAATATGGACTCTTTTACCTCTATTTAGCGTATGTAAATGTGTCGTGTATGTATAACCAATTTATTGAAAATGGAGGCCCCTTGGGCCCTGTGCCTACGCACTGGTTGCACACCCATCAGCCGGCACTGCACATAAACAAACGCACCCTTAGATGCATAAATTTGCACACGATTATGATTAACATTAAAACATGTATAAATGCAACGTTGCAAAACAAGAGAACAATAGAATGCTAGAGAAATGGGGGTGTTTGTTTTTTAAAAAGAGGCTTTTAACACCTCTAAATCGAACTGCTCGACGCGGTCAAATATTTGGTAGTTTAGACCGCTTGTTTTTTTTTTCCGCTCGACGCAAGTGTAGTAAGATCTTAATTACAGCCTTGAAAGGGTGTCTTAACTTTCTTGTTGACACAAAATTAACCAAAAATAAGTAATGTTATTTAGGCTACAATTCACGCCTAAACGCTGGCTGTAACGATAAATTACTCAGACAATTATATCATACATTTTCTCTCTAAATTTCTACCAACTACTTTTTCAATCGCCAATCAAATCATTAAGATACTAGTAGGCTTGCTAATTAGGCATAAGAATCATTTTTAAAAAAATTAGACGAAGAAGATGCGGCTCAAACACGAGCTTTTTTCCGCTCGATGCGGTCGATTCGACATTTACGCCTCGATTCAGATTCAAATGTGCGATTCACATTCAGATTTAGAGCCACTTAAGAAACACCTAAAAGTATCTTAAAACCATTCGTCGATGAGAAAATACGTGAAGCATTTGCATATAAGAAAAAGCAAGAGCGTACAAATATCTCAAAATTGGATTTTGAGAATCATATTTTGGAAACCGGACCTTACAATCTCGTTACTGATCTTGAAACTAAAAGTATCCTAAAACCACCGGTTTTCCCAACCGCGTCAACCCGGATCACTTTGACCCACCGGTTATCAGTTTCGTAAGCACAATTAACCTTTTTCTTAAGCCCTTAAGCACAAATTAATGCACAATTAACCTTTTCGTACGCCCTTAACACATACATTTTATTCAACACTTCATATGTAGCTTCATTTTTCTTTTGGTAAAATTCCATAACCAAAACTACACATCCGTAATCATAATACAGAAACATATCCAAATATCCAATAAATAGTTTTGTCTTTTGGTATTACCTTGAAGGCTTGAATGAATATAAAATAAGTGGCTTTGCTATAAAGTATGGATGTCTTACATAAAAACCTATTTTACCATATGATGTTTAGCCAATTTATGAAAAAGATATGTATTTTTTTTTCTTCATTTAAATGAGCTTTTTAGGTGCCGAAAATATGATTAAATAAGTCGGTTCAAATGGACTAAAACCCGAACAATAGAACTAATTAGGACATTGATATAGAAGACTGAAAGTAGTAGTGAAAAACCATAAGTAAAACCAAAACACACAAAATGTAGGAAACGAATCCATCACGATATGGGACTTGCAACTCTAAACAGTGACTGGAACCGGAATAAAAGTTGATTGTAGTTTAAATCAAAACTAAACAAGTACAAAACCCAATTTCTTTAGATTAACTATTTTTACAAAAATCGAGGTTTTTACAAATGTTAACATTAACATGCAAAAATTCATCTGGGACCCCATTCTCTTTTCGCCACTCATTATATACCCTTCTTTTTGCATGTCGTTGCACCAGTGATCTCCCTGTTTGTTATCTTTCTGTATTTTTGTCGTTAAATCCAAGGATACAATAAAATTAGGCGTAAAACGTTGCAATTTGGTGATAATGCGAAACCATTAACCTGGTTTTTGTTGGTAATATTTTTATTTAGACATTTTATTAAACAATACTTAAATTAAAAGTACAGTTCTAATGAATTTAGGTTAGGAGTAAATATTTTACCATCATTTTCATGTAAAAGTCAAATTTCTATTGTACGAGAAAGAAAGGAAAAAGAAATTAAAGTTCTATTGTCCGAGAAAGTTAATAGTAAAAAGAAAGGAAAAAAAATTTAGAGTTCATACATATTCTCGAACATGATATTTGTATATCCCCTAATTGCTTTAAATTAGTGGATAACAACATCACATTCGAGGACATAATATTAATCTAGAGATATGTAAATTGAATACAAAAGAGTATATAAACTACCTGCATTTTCTTTCTTCGATCTATGTGGGATTCAATGCAAAAATGGTTTTTAACAGAAAGAACAAAAATTTTCTTGTTACTAATATGATATATACAATTTGTTTGCTTTTCAAATAACTTACACCACTATACATAAATACATATTCGTCTCTATTTTATGGTAAAGATATTTGACTCACGACGTAACGTCGCAGCTCGCAAGCACCTGTTTCGATGGTATTCGTAAGTAGTTTACCACCATCCTATTTAAATTGAGGTTCATTTTGGTGAAACACATGGAAGACGTAACTTTACAAATTGACACTCTTAGTGACTAACGAGGATAAAATCCGTGCTTACACGACAATAACTATTATCAACAGGAACATGCACACAAAACTTCAATCCATCAACATTATTTGGCCAAATATAAAGGGGTTGTTAAAGAATGAATACATAACAGAAGCTATATGGAGTTCAAAAAAGAATTGAAGTTGCATTCGATGCTAATTAACTAACACTATTAATCGCGAAAGTTATGTAACATACATTATTGTCTACATTAATTAAATTGTCCAAAAATATATCATACTTGTCACTGATTGTAATTGTGTATACCATAGCCAATCTATGAAGAAAAAAAATATGTACTTTTTTCTCTTCATTTGAATGAGCTTTTTAGGTGCTGAGAATATGATTAAATAAGTCGGTTCAAATGGACTAAAACCCGAACAATAGAACTAACACAAGACATTGATATAGAAGACTGAAAAACCATAAGTAAAACCAAAACACGGAAAATGTAAGAAACCAATCCTTCAGTACGATATCATAATATGGGACCTGCAATTCTAAATACTGACTGCAACCAAAATAAAAGTTGATTCTAGTTTAAATGAAAACTAAACAAGAACGAAAATCTCAATTTCTTTAGATTAACTGCATTTAAAAAAAATCCAGGTTTTTACAAATGTTAACATTAAAATGCAAAAATTCATCCGGGACCCCATTCTCTTTTCGTCACTCATTATATACCCTTCTTTTTGCATGCCGTTGCACCCGTGATCTCCCTGTTTCTTATCTTTGTGTAATTTTGTCATTAAATCCGAAGATACAAAAAAAATTAGGCTTAAAACGTTGCAATTTGGTGATAATGCGAAAACCAGTTTTTGTTGGCAATATTTTTATTCAGACATTTTATTAAACAATACTTAAATTAAAAGTATTGTTTTAATGAATTTAGGTTAGGAGTAAATATTTTATCATCATTTTCACGTAAAAATCAAAATTCTATCATACGAGAAAGTTAATTAAGGTTAAAAGAAAAGAAAAAGAAATTAGAATTCTATTGTAGGAGAAAGTTAATAGTTAAAAGAAAGGAAGAAAAAAAAAAATAGAGCTCATACATATTCTCGAACATGATATTTGTATCCACTAATTGCTATAATTTAGCGGATAGAATACCATGCTCGAGGACATAACATTAATCTACAGATATTTTATAAAAATCAAAATTCTATCGTACGATAAAGTTAATTAATAGTTAAAAGAAAGGAAAAAAAAATTACAATTCTATTGTAGGAGTAAGTTAATAGTTAAAATAAAGGAAGAAAAAAAAGTAGGAGTAAGTTAATAGTTAAAATAAAGGAAGAAAAAAAAGTAGAGGTCATGCATATTCTCGAACATGATATTTGTATCCACTAATTGCTATAATTTAGCGGATAGAATACCATGCTCAAGGACTTAATATTAATCTACAAATATTAGAATTGAATACAAAAGGTACATAAGCTAACTTCATTTTCTTTCTTCAATCCATGTGGGATTCAATGGAGTGTTTTTCTTTGTTCTTCAAATAACTTACACCACTATAGATGAAACACATATTAGTCTACTAGGCGAGTACTCGTGCCTAGCAGCAACGGTTTCTAGTGACAGATAATTAATGAGATGCGATTTTGTGATAAGTGTTTTGTATAACATTCGAAATAGAATATGAAAAGATCAAAATGTAATTGCAAATGGTTGTAATATTGATAATTTAACTCAAGCAAAAATTCATCATATTTATCAAAGAACATATACAAATATTTAGCGAAACTCAAAATAAAACATTATATCAATTATGAGATAATAACTAACAATGCACGTTACTCGTCGCGTAAAATTTGTTAGTACACGACATTTGAGGTGTAGACTTTTCCATGACCGAACTCTTTGACTGGTTTCACTAATAACTTAGTTTGTTAAAATTAAAAACAATAAATAATTATATATGCATTAATGTGGCCAAAAATTTGTCGTGACAATTTTATAATTTGGTTAGTTGGTTTTAAATTTAGGTTTATGTCGTAAAAAATTTTAAATGGGTCTAGAAAATTATATATGTTGAAATAAATGTTGTAATTTGTTATTAACATCTAGTGTTTATATGATTAGAAGAAAGTCAAGAATGCCATGCATGGCATCTTGAGAACTATTTTTGTGGCGAACAAATGTTTTTTATATTATGTTTTTTCTAGCAATAACTTTACGTATTTTAATTTCCGGTGAATCACGTATTTTTATTTATTACATTTTTTTACATGTCTTCATATGATTTAAATGAGATGCATCAATGTTAGAGGATGTTACAAATATAATAATTTAAGACATTAATTATTTTTTAAATTTATATGTATTCTTAATTATTATGCTTAGTAAAAGTAACTTTCTTTTGATGTAAATGTTATTTGTCTTAAAAATTTTAAGACAACTATATTTAGAATGTCTCAAACCCTTTATAAAGGAGTATAGATAGTTGATTGTATGTAAGCATATGTTTTAAATTAATTAATGTTGCTAGATTAAATATTGTCAATGTTTAATTAGTTATGTTATAATTATTTATGCTAATTGTTGGTTAAGTGTAAGTAATTGTTTATTAGTTTATTATATTATTGATTTTAAATATTTAAATTTATAAATTTGTAAAATATGTTAAAGTTTGAATTATTTATGCTAATTGTTGGGTAAGTGTAAATAATTGTTTATAAGTTTATTATATTATTGATTTTTAAATATTTAAATTTATAAACTTGTAAATGTATATATGTAAATTCGGATAATATATTAACATGTTAAAATTTGAATTGTTCATTTACAATTTGACATAACTATGATTAATGTTTAATTGATGATTAGAAGTTAATGTGATTGATTTTATGTTTCAAATTAAATTTGGAATGTTATTAGAAAAATCAATTTTTGGTCAGATATGCTTAAATGTTCATTTTGCATTGATTGTGACTTGATTGCTAATTATAAATTATGCATTAAGTATAACTTGAATGGTAATCATTGTAAGTTACAAGCCGTGTAGCACACGCGTTGTCGCGGAGTAACTGGAGATTAGCTTATTGAGACGTTGACTTTGTGGTGTATTTAAATTTTGGTTTATGTACATGTATTTAAAAAGGTTTGTCTTAATATTCATGATAGTAAAGGCATACAAGGTGGTATGATACAAAATATGTGTAACATTTTCTGTATAATTTAAATCACATTTGACAGCTACATAATGTGAAGTACGAGGATCAGGTGCCCGCTCTTTGCGGCGGGTTGAAAAATTACACAAATTTATAAGAACCTTAAATGATTGATGCAAAATAAAAAGAAAAAAAAAATCTATTTTAAAGACAAATTTAAACAAACAATTGATACATTCTCATCAATCACATCAGTTTCACTTATCTTGCATGAGTTAAACCTTCAACCTCCTTTTGTCACTTTTCTTTGATGTTTTATAGTTTAAATTAAATGTGTTTATTGGTTTCGGTCTATAGAGAGTGGTCCAAGAATGTTTTCAGTTGCATCCCTTTGAACGAAAAATTTTAAATGCATAACCTGGCCATTTTTTTATGGTAGCGTAATTACATTATATAAACTATAAAGTGTAGATTTCATTGTCATTAGATTAGACAATGTGTTAAAATCTTGTATCAATTTGACTTTTACTTGTACAAGCACTGACAATAACTTTTCATCTATAGGCCATAACATTATGTACATATACAATCTTTCACTTTTTTCAAAGTAAGAGAAAAGCGCAAGCAAAAGTCAATGTGGTTGATGAAGTATTTTTGTACCAAAATTTTTTCTTCTAAACAAAAAAAAAATAATGTGATGTAAACGTCATATGTGTTAATTGTTTTACACAATAGTTAAATAGTTTTTGCCCAATCACTTAATTTAAACAAATTGTTCTTAGGCTACATTTTTGCATCATATATGCTAGAGTTTTTTTTTGGTCCCGCACTTTATCCATCTCATCTCACACCCACCACCTTACCATAGTACCATCTCCATCCAACATCTTTTTTTTCCTTTAATTTCAAGCCATCGACCCATCATCCATCACTGTTATGCCACATAATAATTTATTTTTATTATTTTAAACCAAACTCCCAACACACTACCTTATTTTTCACTTTGAATCAATTGTTTCTTTCATTCGGTTCAAAGTAATACACCAACAATAATAAATAAAGCAACACATATACAGAAAAAATATATCAAAATATAAACTTTTTTCAGAGAAACGATATACTATTAAGTTAAGGAACAAAACAAAAAAACTCCAAACATACGCAAAAGATATTAACCCATTAACAATAACAAAACAACATAAGAAAAAAGACAAGCAAAAAAAAAAGTTTTGCACACAACATATTAAAACACAAACAAATTGTATGACCAGGCCACCTCAAACACTACTCTAACCTCAATCACTTGTTGAAACCCCAATTGCTCAACACCCATATGAGAACCCACAACCATATCACTGTGGCACACCATCTGTTGCTAGTACACCCACACATCAAACCAAGCGCATCCCTAGCAGCATAATTAGGTGTAAATCTTCTACGGTATTGATCTATAAAAACACCTTCAAAACTTTATAAATATACATAGATCTATTAAAACATTCAAAAAAATACCCCAAACCTTTTTGGTAGCCGTTGGTCTTGGGGAGGTGTAGGTTTCGATGGAGGGGTGGTTTGGCTGCTGTGGTCATGGGGTTGATGGTGGTGACGTTCGGTGGTGGTGAAGTCGGGTGGTGGTGGCGCCGGGTAGTGGTGGTGTTTGTATTATGGTGGAAGAGATGAGAGTATTGTGTGTGTGTGTTTGTTAGTTGTGAATGGCATAGCACATTATGTTTAACTTGAATGTAAATTTGTGTTGCACACGTTTCATAAATTTCAATTAAATGTACAATTGTGTTGCCATAAATAGTTTATGTACAACCTAGCCATGGTTGATTAGTTTCCGGTTCCAATTGATTAGTTTCCTTTCTGGTCATTACAGTTGACCAAATTCAATATTATAAGGGTTTTGCTAATCTCTGACCATTGGGTAAAGGATTAAGCGCAATTAATGAAGACAAAATTTTCTTTTAAATCAAAAATTGCATTTAATGAACATTTATTCATCTCTATAATTACCGTAATTGATCATCATTTTGATATTAATTAACTCCAACATTCCTTATATGTATAGCCAAACAACGTCAGGTGGTCAAAAGACAAGAAACCCATATCAGAAAGATTGATTTTTCACAATTCCACTATTCCACAATTTCACTATTTCACTTTTCCAACATTTGACCAATTGACCATTTTTTTTTAATGTAGTATAGATATAGATATAGATATTGTAGTTGTATATGGTAAGATATTTTATATATGACGTAAGGTCGCAACTCGCAAGCACCTGTTTCGATCATATTCGTAAATAGTTTACCAGCATCTTATTTAAAATGAGGATCATTTTGGTGAAAACATGGAAGATGTAACTTTACAAATTGACACTCCTTAGTGACTCACGAAGAAATGATGATGAAAAAAAATTTGTGGAGGCGAAACAAAAATTTTCCGAAAACATTAGATGGGATGCGAGATGAAACAAATCTTTTTTTAACACATGAAATCGCGAAAAAATAAGTTAACGGACTTAGGCCTAGGGGGGCCGGGACCCTTCCCGGTCCTCACTAAGCTCCGCCCTTGCTCACGAGGATAAAATTTAGCGTGCTTCGCGGCAGCAATCATATATACGAATGAAAAAGAAACATGCACACAAAACTTCAATCCATCAACATGATTTTGACCAGATTTAAAGGAGTTGTTAAAGAATAAATACATAAGAGAAGCTATATGGAGTTCAAAAAAGAATTGAAGCTGCATTCGATGCTAATTAACACCTTTAAACCCGAAAGTTATGTAATATACATTATTGTCTACATTTCCGGTTAAGGCGGTCATATATTAATTGTCTACTGCTAAAAATATATAGAAATTTTTTTATCAATATTCTTATATTACTTACATTTGAGATTGTTATTATAAACTTCAAGAAAACATTAATTAAAAGTAAGAGGAGGTTTGTTTCTCTTACTTCTGTTCCTTTTAAAAAAAACAGTAATAATTATTATTTTTTTTTTTTTTATTTTTTTTTTTTAAATAATGTGTTTTTAGGTTATTAGCGTAAAAGATATTATGTTTCTTTATTTTTTGTCGTTGATATTTTTTTTTTCATCTTGACACCAATCTTTTGAGCTGGTGTTATTGTGTGTCTTTGCATTATTTCGGTCGTGAAAATGACCATTTTACCTTCAAAATTGAAAAAGTAAAGGTAAAATGATCACAAAGTACACACAATAACACAATTTTAAAGATTAGTGTCAAGTTGAGAAAAAAAAATACGCAACATGCAATGACAAAAAATGACAAATATAATTTTTTTTTATGCTAATAACTCTTTTTTTATTGGATAGTTATTTTGAAACGGAAATAATACGTAGTTTTTTAGTTGGTTTTAGCGTGGTCAAGCAATACAAATTAGAGGGGTTATTGCAGAATCTTATTAATGGCTAATCTCACTGTAATTTATATTTGCCCCCTCAATTGATTGGCTGCATGCACGATCTCCTTTATTTCCTCATATTTATAGGAATTGTAGATTTGTAGTCCATGTTTTCTTTTACAGTTTGTGAGTGCATCTATTATGGTTAAAAGTTATAAAACTTTATATGTGTTTTATGTCACCACATATCAATAAATTATAAACTAGATTATAAACATTTTCTTAATATGACAAAATGTGTTACAACTTTATAAATGTTCCACATAACGTCGATTAATTGTGTTGAGTTTATAAAGAGGCCCAAGAACTAGGACTTTTTCACGCCACCCAGATTTCTTACTACGATTAAAACAAGATGTAAACCTTTTCAAGTTTCTTAAACATATTCATGGACCTCTTAGGCTAGTCCCGTCGTGACCCAGGACGACCAGGTCATCCAAATACCACTTCATCTTTCTCTCCAATGACCGACATGACCCGGACGCCTGGGTCGACACCCACGCTTTTTTTTTACTTTTTTTGAAATGTGTGTTAAGAAGTGTGTTTAAAGTGAAGTTGGTATTTATAGAGTGGTAAAATTGGTTTAATTTTTTTTTTTTTTAGTCTAATGACCAAATGGTCACTTTTTGACCAAACGAAGCTTTTAACATCGAGTGAATTTGCACTCGATATTGCAAATTCTTGACATTCGACCGATGTGGCAACCGAGTGTCGCAATCGAGAGGACCGATGTTCAAATCGGTTGAGGAGGAAAAAAAGTGTTGCCCAACTGATGTGAACCTATTGGATGCGACCAGCCTTATAGTGGATGCTCTTAGCAACTTAGGATCCTAAATTCTAGCTACTAATTAATGCATCTTTCTTTTATTAATCCGTATAAATATTGTAATTTTAACTTGCGCGAAGAAAATATAAGAGAAAAAAAATTCATGGAAGATTGACCAAATCGGTCTGTGTCATTTTCTTTTAGCTTGTTCGATCGTCGAAGCTAAAGTGTTTGGTGTAGCAGCTTTGCGATAGTCTCGAAAGATCTAGATTCTGTAAGCTGATCTTCATGTTTGTAACCAATAAATCCAACGTTTGTTTATGTTCTCTACGATAGTCTCGAGTTTTGCAACCAATAAATACAACGTTTGTTTATATTCCCTACGATCAATACACTCACAAATATGATAGACCACGTTCCATCTTTCGATATACAAGCTGAAATCATGAAAAGGCTTCATGTCATCATTGATTCGGTTCAGGTCAGTTTTGAAATCATGGAAGTCTCTTATCAACAACTCGAAATTCATAACCAACTACCACATCAATCACATACAGCCTCAACATCATCTCTTTGTACAATACGAGCTAGGTGATGACCAAAAATATATCTCAATTATAGATGACAATACCTTCCCGAACCAAAAATATTTCCTAACTGTCCCCCGTCTCCTTAGCCTACTAAGAAAAGCTTTAGCACTCAGTTCTGTTGACGGATTGTTGTGTTTCTATGGTGTACGCCGGAATGTAGCAGGACAAACAAGGATGGCTGTTCTTTGGAATCCTTCTGTTAGAAAATCGGTTGGTATTCATATCCCTAATGCGTTGATTTCATCGAAAGGACGTACTTATAGGTTTTGGGGTTTGTCCTAATACTAGTGACCCTAAGCTTGTTAGAATCAATACTATTGGTTATAAGGCGGTTGATGTTGAGGAAAAGTGTTTCTAACATTCCATCTCTTATTAAATCCTGAAGGATGGTCAGGTTTATGCTGGAGGTTTTATTTATTTTTGTGCATTTGATGATATTAGATTGCTTGGTAAAAATAGGTCTAATTTGATTATTTCTTTTGATTTGAAGAGTGACGAGTTTGGTGAAGTGTGTCTTCCGGATAGGTTAGTACACACGTATAACTTATGGGTTACGAAGGTCTATGAGACACTTGGTTTGCTTGAGTACAATCATGATGATGATGATGATGATAGATTGTCTTGTGGCGTGTCTTGTGGTGTATGGGTAATGAAGGATGGTGTTTCTAAGACGTTTACTAAAATTTTCAGCATCAAGACAACATATAATTGCTTCGGTTATACAGTACTAGAGTTAAGAAAAAAAGGTGATGCTATATTAATAAATAACGATGATTTAGACCGTGTACTTTCCGAACCATGCTCAATACAACAAATTGGCTGGTATCATGTGACTAAATTTTCTGGCGAACAAAGGTTATTTTGTTTTGAGCTGCTCGATTTCAGATTTATATTTTGGAAGCTTAATTAGATTGTACATTGTGGTTAAAGAATTGTATACTTTGGTGAAGGTGTGAATTAAATTGTGTATTAATTGTATGTGTTGAATACTGTTTTTAGTTTTATTTGCATTTGTACATTGTGCTTA
Source organism: Chrysanthemum lavandulifolium (assembly GCA_022545495.1). Lineage (NCBI taxonomy): Eukaryota > Viridiplantae > Streptophyta > Magnoliopsida > Asterales > Asteraceae > Chrysanthemum > Chrysanthemum lavandulifolium. The sequence goes on from CM040242.1 coordinate 289,264,909, forward strand.
GGTAGTTGTATATATTGGTGATGTGATGTATTAATTGTATGTATGTAAGAAATTGTATTTGGTTATGCTTTACATAGTTGTACATAAGTAGTAATTACTAAAATTCTAATTTAGAAAATCTTAAACTCATAAATAGGAGAGAGGTTCATCCTTCCATTATAAGCAGTATAGATATTTCGTAACTGTATGCGGATATGCCTACAAATATATATAGCGAACAGAACGCCAAGTTTAGTAATCGGTGTGTACCCATCGTATAACAAGAACTAAAAATAAATCTGAAAAAAGAAAATAAAATAAAAAATATTTTGTAACTTGCAAGGCAAATTAAGGCTTTGTTTAGAGTTTGAGACTTTGAGTCGGTTAATTGGGCTTTCAGCCCAAGCTTAGGTCGGTTAGGTTAGTATAAAACACTCAGAATCAATAAATCCAATGTTATCTATTCTGTAGGATCGATTTACACACTCACAAATATGACATACCACATTCTTCCTTTCGATATGCAAGCTGAAATCATGAAAAGGCTTCCCGTCAAATCATTGATTCAGTTCAGGTCAGTTTCAAAACCATGGAAGTCTCTTATTGACAGCTCCAAGTTCATAAACAACTACCACATCAATCGCAAACACCCACAACATCATGTCTTTGTACAGTACAAGCAAGATAATGGCCAAAAATATATCTCGATTATAGACGATAGTACATTCCCTAACCATAAATCTTATTTAACTGTCCCTGGTCCCCTTAGACTACTAAGAGAAGCTTTAGCACTAAGTTCTGTTAACGGATTGTTGTGTTTTTACGGTGTACGCTTAGATGTAGCATAAGAAACTAAGATGGCTGTTCTTTGGAACCCTTCGGTTAGAAAATCAGTTGGTATTCCTATTCCTAATGCGTTGAGTTTACCGAAAGGGCGTACTTATATTGGTTTTGGGGTTTGTCCTAATACTAGTGACCCTAAGCTTGTTAGAATCAATACTATTGGTAATAAGACGGTTGATTGGGAAGTTGAGGTCTATACGTTAAGTGCACGTGTTTGGAAAAGTGTTTCTAACATTCCACCTGCTTTTAAATCTTGTGATTTGAAGGATGGTCAGGTTTTTGTTGGAGGATTTGTTTATTTGTGTGTGCTTGATGATATTAGATTGCATAAGGGAATTAGATCTAATTTGATTGTTTATTTTGATTTGAAGAGTGATGAGTTTGGTGAAGTGTGTCTTCCGGATAAGTTAGTACACACATATGACTTACAGGTAACGAAGGTCTATGAGTCACTTGGTTTGCTTGAGTACTACCTTGATGAACGTGGTGATCTGTCTTGTGGTGTATGGGTAATGCAGGAGGGTGTTGCTAAGTCGTTTACGAAGATGTTCAGTATTAAGTCACCAGCAGAATCTTGGTTGGAATATAGAGTATCAGAGGTAAGAAACAATGGTGATGCTATACTTGAATATCTTTATTCTTTTTCCATTTTTGATCCGGTGGTTTATGGATCTCCACTTGAAGTTTATGAACCATGCTCAGGACACAGAAATGATATTGGGATTAATGGAGAATTTAGTTCAATCTCAGTGAAGTCGTACATGGAAACGCTACTCCTACTTGATCACTCAAATTCTATCATTCATTGACGACGATAGAAAGGCATAGAGATCACTTAACTATTCAAGTCTCCCTTCTGCGTAGTTTAAGTTATTAAACAGATGATACATTTTTTGACCAGTTGTCATGCTGAGTGACAGCCCTTAAGTGTTTGCGCGCTTTGATGGGTTTGGATGTCTTTTGAGTGTTTTTTATTTTTAATTTTTTAATTTTCATACTTTTAAATCTATGGGTCACTTAAATTTTGGGATTGTTTTAGTCAGATTTCAGTGTCGTTGTAATTCCCGTCTTGCTAGTTTTTTATTAGTTATATTAAAAAACATGCATTATATATAAATTGATGTTGTGACTTTGGTAATGCTTATTTGTATCTTTTTAATGGGAGCACAAACATGTTTTAATGCTCGAATTATGGATCTTTTATATGATATGCATTAGTTCTTGGTATGTCTCTATAACAATTAAATGCATGTTTCTAATTCATGATATTTTCATGAGTCATATCGTGTACAAATCTCACCTATATATTTGCTGAGCCTGAGGCGCTCTGATCAGCAGTGCCGGAAAAAATACAGGTGAATTTAGCATTATGTTTATGTGTCAAAAATCGTTGATACCAATGTTTATGATCACCAAGTAATACGAGGGATATGTTGACAGCAGATTTTGCAGATATGTTCACAGGCACGTACACCATGCAAAATGTTTAACGGACAAAGCATCAGTACGACCGAGTTAACTTTATGATATTGATCATAAACGACTTTGACCGTGGTGTGCAACCACAGTACCAAGGCGGATAGGATAGCTTGGTTTTTGTAGAAGAAGAGCAAGAGTTTCTGATGGATATAGAAAAACACGAGCGTATTTTTGCCACAACACAAGTCCTTTATGGGACATTCTTGACCGAGGTGTGCAACCACAGTACCAAGGCGGATAGGATAGCTTGGTTTTTGTAGAAGAAGAGCAAGAGTTTCTGATGGATATAGAAAAACACGAGCGTATTTTTGCCACAACACAAGTCCTTTATGGGACATTCTTGTGTGCCTTAAGAAAAAGTTATATGAACAAATTGATGGCGTGCTATAAGTCGGTTTTACCTTTAGACAATGTGTTTTGTTAAGCATAATTAACTACATTTGTTATTTTTCGTTTGTTATATGATCAATCTTTATAGTATTTTTTTTAAGATAGAGTTACACAAAATCGGATAGAGGTCGTAAGATCCTACCACGATGAAGCTTTTATATGCAGTATAGTCGTATAGATATAAAGCCCAATAATAGGCTCATTAAAATGATTGAATCCAATCACTCACGTTCACCATTTAATTCAATCACGTGACTTTTTTTCAATTCAATTAAATCTTGTAATTTTATAAAAACCCTAACCCTAATTTTTTCAAATAAATTTTAGCTACGCATCCTTCTGGAGTTCTGGAACTATCCCTATTATTATTCAGTAAGTGTTTTTTTTAACGATATTCGAATATGTTTGAGAAGTGTTTGGTAATGGGTTCTTAGAGGGGGTGCTTGGCATGCATTGTGGTGATTTTTATTTTATTTTATTTTTTATTTATTTATTATATTTTTTTTTTTGTGATGATCAGTTGGTTTAATTGGAGAAAGTTTGTTGGTATTAAGAAATTTTACATATCAATGACATCTAAATAATGAGATAATCGTATTAAGTATTGTTGCGGAACTGATTGTTTAAAATACACCCCCTCGACAATGAGTAGTTGCGTTCTTGTTTGTGAAATGCCAAACTGAGTTACAATATACTAGTATGTAACTGTAACATAAAATTTGTTGGTTGCACAATACTCATATATAATATCTGTACAATGTGAGATGCATGCTTTTTGGACAAAAATAGTGTTTTCCGGTTTAAATATGCCTTTTTAATTATTTTAAAATGCTTTAATACTTGCAGTAATTGGATTTCAAGGCTATCGCGTAACATTTTTCTCTTCTTGTTCCATCGTCTAAATTAATAAACTGTTTGGTGTTGCAGCTACGCCTTCTACGTTTCCAACAGCATGAATAAGAAGCCCATTGGTCCAAACACTAGGAACCAATAAATCCAACGTTTATTCTATTCTGGTTGTACACACTTACAAAAATGTCAGACCACATTCCTTTTGAAATCCAAGCTGAAATCATGAAAAGGCTTCCGGTAAAAATGTAAAATCATTGATTCTGTTCATGTCAGTTTCGAAACCTTGGAAGTTTCTTATCGAGAGCTCCAGCTTCATAAAAAACTACCACCTCAATCACACACAACCTCAACATCATCTCTTTGCACAGTACAAGAGCAATAACGAGCAAAAATATATCTCGATTATAGATGACAATACTTTCCCCAACCAAAAATTATCCCTAACTGTCCTTGGTCCCCTTAGCCTACTAAGAGAAACTTTAGCACTCAGCTCTATTAACGGATTGTTGTGTTTTTACGGTGTACGCAGAGATGTAGCAGGACAAACTAAGATGGTTGTTCTTTGGAATCCTACGGTTAGAAAATCGGTTGGAATTCCTATCCCTAATGCATTGATTTCACCGAAAGGAGATACTTATATTGGTTTTAAGACAGTTGATTGGGAAGTTGAGGTCTATGCGTTAAGCGCACGTGTTTGGAAAAGTGTTTCTAACATTCCACCTGCTTTTAAATCTTTTTATTTGAAGGATGGTCGTCAGGTTTTTGTTGGAGGATTTATTTATTTATGTGCCATTGATGGTATAAAATTCCGTCACGGAATTAGGTCTAATATTATTGTTTCATTTGATTTGAAGAGGGATGAGTTTGGTGAAGTGTGTCTTCCGGATACATTAGTACACACGTATGAGTTAGGGTTCGCAAAGGTCAATGAGTCACTTGGTTTGATTGAGTATTATTGTGATGATTTTTCTTGTGGTGTATGGGTGATGAAGGAAGGTGTTACTAATTAGTTGTTTACTAAGATGTTTAGTATTAAGGTACCAGATATAGGGACGAGGTATAGAGTATTAGAGTTAAGAAAGAATAATGATGCTATATTTGAAAACAGTAATTATTTTGATGACCCTGAAGTTCATGAATTTCTACTTGAAGTTTATGAACCATGCTCAGGACACACAAATGGTATTGGAATTAATGGAAAATGTGATTCGTTCTCGGTAAAGTCGTACATGGAAACGCTACTCCTGCTTGATCACTCAGATTCTATCATTCATTGACAACGATGCAAAAGTATAGAGATCAAAGTCTAGTTACACGTACATTCAGCTATTCAACTGTTCCTTACGCACAGTTTAGGTTATTATACAGATGATTCATTTTTTTAACCTGTTTTCATTTCTATCAGGTGAGTGACAGCAGTGTTTATGCGTCTTGTTGAGTTTAGATCAATGGTGGGGGTTCCTAGATCTTTTGAGTGTTTTTCTATATACACGTACACTGTAAGTCTAGGGTCATTTAGGATTAATGTTTTAGTCAGAATTGCCGTTTCAGTGTCGTTCCAATTCCTATCTTGCTAGTTTTGTTATTTATATAAAGTTTTAACAAACATGCATTACATATAAACTGATGCTTGTGATCATTAGGTAATGATTTTTTTAAATGACGAGATACATGTTTTGATTCTGATCGGTCTTCAATACAAACTGCATCAACTCGTAGTATGTTTCTATCACAATTGCTGGGATTTCGGTGTCTATTGTTCATTTCCCCTGTGTAATCTACCTTGATGAATATGTTGATCTATGCGAAGCTATATGATGAAACTTTCATGAGTCATCATCAAACCAAATCATGTCCAAATCTGATGTATATATTACATATCAGCGGGGCCTAAAAAACACATGGAATTAAGCTAAACAATCTAATGTTGCATGACTTTGGTAGGAGGTAATCATTTGCCATTAACAAATAGGCGATGACTTTGGTAGGAGGTAATCATTTTCCGTTAACAGAGGACGACCAAAGATATCGAGGCCTTTGATGTTACACTTGATTGATTATTGTTGTATATCATGAGCACGGAATTCACCAAATCGCTCTTAATTGCTTTTGTATATGTGTTTGTTTATAGATTGATTAGTATGAACTTACATTTATACATCAATATGTCAAATGCGTATATAAAGAACTGAAAAAGCTTTCTAAGTTTCACAACAGAATTGAAAAGAACCGAATCCCGTGTCTATTGGATACAAGGTTTCAAACACGGTCCATCAAACCACAGATTTTGCAGATATGTTTACTAGGCAAGATTTACCCACTCTCAATCGTGGTCCGCCAAACCAAAACACCATTAACACTGTCTTTATAAACAACCACAAGCACGTACACCACCCAAAAAAATTACAGGTGAAGCGTCACTACTAGTCTACTATCATCTTGACTAGCTTGAAGATACTTATTATGAATGACTCTCACTGAGGTGTGCAGCCAAAGTATCAGGGCATTTACCATATTTCCTCACCATGTTTGGTAATCCTTCACAAAAAAACCATTTCAGACTGAAGAATTGAAGGTCATGTGCTCGATCCATGTTCACCGCATTTACCACCATTTTTATATTTCTCCGAGTACCCTTTACCAAAAAAAAAAAAAAAAAAAAAAAAGTAGATACCAAGGCGGGGGTGCAAGAGTTTATAGCATGTATGAAAAGAACACTTTTATATCTACCTTTTGAGCTGAAAAATATTGATTGTTATTCACTCTTAGCCATATCTTTATATCAGGTTGTTACAAGTATTTAATTTTGGGAAAAATTATAAATTAATAACGTCTTTCTAAAGCTTCATTATCTTCTATCTACTTTATTTTCATAACATAATCGTTTCATTTTATTCGGTTATTTTACATCGTTTTATCCGTTTTCAGTAAATCATCTATTTTTATCCGGTTTCATTTAATCATGCGGATAAAACAGATAAACGGATAAAAACCGCTTGTATTATCCACGTCAAAATGGATAAAAACGGACATTAAATATACGGATAAAAGCAGATAAACACCGCTTTTATTATCCACGTCAAAGCGGATAAAAGCAGACGAAAATAATCGAATAAAATAAAAGCGGTTATGTATTATGATAATAAGTGAAGTAGATGAAGCGTAATGGTTTTTTCATAGAAATCGTTATGAATTTATACTTTTTTCCTTTAATTTTTTAACTTTGTTCTTTGATAGATGTGAATCTTGTGTTTTTTTAGAGCTTAGTGAGCCAATAATGTTTTCAATCTTGAAATACTTACATTATTCTTGTTTTTATGTTAATGCATGATCATAGTGGCATTAAATGATAAGTTCAGTGCTGCAGACAAGCTAAACTTTTATCAAGCAATTCGAGTTTGAGTTAAAGTATGACTCGATCAAGTCGAACTTTTATTGAGCTCAAACCCGAGCCCGAGCCTAATAAACCAACTCAAAATATATAACGATCCGAGCTCAAGCTCGAGCTTTTGTCGAGGTTTTCGAGCCTTCAAAAGAACATATATATTTTTTACTATACATATTTATATAAACAACCTAAAAGCTAACGTGAATGAATATTGGTATAATAGTTAAATATATGTAGAAGTACAATTTAAACCATAATTCTCCCGTGTGTTTTGTATAAGTTCTTTGCTCTTGAGTTTTTCGCCTATCTTTTGGAATTTATTGATAAGTTTGGCTATCAAATTTAATGTTTATATATAAATTAATGTTTTTCGAGCCGAGCTCATACCTAAATGATTAAAGCTTGTCAAGCTATCAAGCAAGCTCAAACCTACCTTATAAGCATAAAATTTTTTATCTTTGTTCTTTGGTGGATGTGATTCTCGTGTTCTTTGAGCCTACGGTGATCGCCAATAATGTTTTCAATCTTGCAATCCTTAAATTTTGCTTGTTTTTATGTTTCATTAGTTGAAATGCATAATCATAGTGGCATTAAATGATACGTTGCAATCTCCTTTCATTAGAGAGAGTGTTCAGTTTTTATTTTATCATCTTGTTAAAACTGTAGTCTAGCAATTTTCACGTAAGATCGTTGTTTTATGCATAAAAATTATTAACTTTGTTCATTGATGGATGTTATTTTCATATATGACTTGTAAAACACTAGTTATATTAGTTTGATGATATCTATAAATTCTTTTAAGTTCATTTTTATGTGATTCTTTTATTTTCGAACTCGATTAGCATTTAATTTGCTTAAGGGCGTGTTTGTTTAAGCGTATTTATAGGGCTTATTAGCTTATATAACAAAAAATATTGATAATTAGGCCTAACAAGAGGGGTGTCTCAAAAACCCGAAGAACAAAAGAACTTGAACCGGTGCTTACTGGGAACCAAACCGAATATTAGAATCATGGTTTGGTTCTTGGGTCGAAATCGTCTGATTCCGGTAGTTTTCAAAGAAGAACCGACTCTTTTAAAAATATGGAGTTTTAAAAGGTTGTTTTGGACTTAAAAGTTTTAAGCGATAAGCATGCAACACAATCAACAAACTTTTCTCACATATGGCTTTTTGCCTGTTAAGTTTGTAGGAAACCTTAGCACTAAGTATCGATAGTGTTCTATGATGGTGTTATAGCAACAAGTGTTGCTACTTCAACTTTCTCTTAGAGCATCTCTAATGGGTCAAGCAAGTAAAAGCTTTTCACTATTACAAAAAGCTTTTGAGGATTGTTTTTAGCATTGCATCAAAAGCTTTTTGTAAAGCTTTTTAGAAAGACTTGGTGAACTCCAAGTCTTTACTAAAAGCTTTAGTAACAAAATGTGTGCAGCATTAAATGCATCAAGTCTTTAAAAACTTGATGCATTGTAGATGCTCTTAAAACTCAAAACCTATACTTTAATCAAAAAACATCTCTCTCCATTGCTCCAGTACTCTTACAGTCTTACTATCGTGAGTGTTTTTAGTCTGTAATGTTGTAGTATCTTGAGTATGACCAATGCATCAATTCTTTAAAGACTTGATGCATAAATAAAAAAAGATTTTAGCAAAATCTGTCATTGTAAAAAGTTAAAAGCTTTTGATGTAATGCATAAAAACCTTTTAAAAAGCTTTGTATAACAATAAAAAGCTTTTATTAAATTTTGCATTATGAATGCTCTTATTAGATTGTTTCAAAAATGCTCTTATTAGATTGATTTTATAAAAGACCCAAATTGATTTTGCAATTGTAACCAATTTCTACTAGTAATAACAATCCAATTAATTTATAGACATGACTTTGGAACAAAAAGCCCATTAGAAAACCCAGCCAGCCAGCAACTCATCCATTGCATAGAGGAACTCCCGAACATTTGTCAGATGTGTCGATATCAATGGTGACTTCACTTTTGGCTCCTTGTCATTTGATCTGGGGCGCCTCATATATATGATCACCCTGACCTATATATACCCCCTCTCAAGACCTCCAGATCCCTCATATATAAACCATCATTCTTCAAATTCCATTCCGCCAATCCTTTCAATCCTCTCAATTCAATCGACTGTTATCAAATCAGCTGATATCCAATCTCAATTTTATAAAACCAAAAAAAAAAAAAAAAAAAAAAACCTAATTTATTTTATAAAATTAAAAAAGTTTATTAATCTATAATTATACTAGTGTGTGAAAATGATGATGGGTGAAGGAAGTGAACCTGTTGATCATGCTAGGCATCCTTCCGGAATTGTCCCTACTCTTCAGTAAGTTTCGATTTTACGCAATTCTAGTGATGGGGTTTAGGAGTGTTTGGAATTGATTTTTTGTAAGGGCCCCAAACATCTAGGTGAACAAGTTCAAACAGTGCTGAAACATAGAAGTACTAGAAGGAAAGGGTACAACATGCTGTTTTGCTAAAGGACAAATGGTACAAATTGTTTCCGAGTTACATTTTGCTAAAAGAGATAATGCCTTAATCTTCTGAATCACTTAAGAGGATGGGTTTCCTAATATAGCATGCCACAGTTGAGATGAGCTAATAGTTGAAAGTACAATTGATGTAGATGATGTTGATGAAGGATAGAGGGTGTAGAGTCCACCATGTAGGGGTCCTTGAGTCATAGAGCCACTATGGCCCTGAAAAATGCATTGTTTTTCAGTGAAAGTGGTTGATGAATGTGTGGTTGCTGTGAGTTTACTGATTGATATGAGGTTATATGTGAATGTTGGTATGTAAAGTACCCCTGTGAGTGTTAGATTTGGTTTCAATTTGGCTGACCCCACTGTATCAACTTTGATTTGGTGTACATTTGGTAAAGTGACAAGGATTGGGTGCTTTATTGTATGTATGTCATGCATTTTATCAAGAGATGTGCATATAAGATTAGTAGCCCCACTATCTATTATTCAAATATCTAAAAAACCATATGAAAATGATGCAATGAATGAGAATGTACCTGCCATGTGTGGGAGAGTGCTAGCAGTGAACTCCTTTGGATTATTCTAAAGCATTAAGAGGACTTGGTCGAGTTAATTTCGAAGTTGGTCCATTCTTGAATGCACAAATGAATCAGTTGAAGTGGATGGTGTGGTGATAGGATCAGAAAGGTTTGGTAGTGCCTCATTGGTGTTGTCTAAACCAGCCATTGTGTTGAATACATTTACCTTTGAACCTGAGTTGTTTTTCTAAGAAGGAGGTGTATATTTGTTACGAAGGGGATGTCCTGGTGAATATCCAACAAGTTTATAGCATTCACCCCCATAGTGACCTTCTTTGTTGCAATTAGTGTAGTAGACTCCATTCCTTAATGGACTCATTTTGTATGTGGTGTTGTGACTAGTTGAATTGTTCCTATTGACTGTGTGTTGGGGTTTATGATTGGTGGTTGTGTTCAAGGTTGTTGGGATGGTCATGGTTGGTTTAGGTGCATCTCTTTGAATCTCTTCCTGCCTTAGCATGTTGTAGGCTTTAGACACCAGTGGCAATGGTTGAATTAAGAGAATTTGACCTCTCAAATTTGTGTAGCTTTCATCCAATCCCATCATAAATTGCTTTTTCCTTTGATATTTTTCCCCATTTGATCTCCTATTTGCACAGTCACATGGACAAACACAGGCAAGTGCTTCTAATGCATCCAATTCATCCCATAATCATTTCAACTTGTGATAATAAAGCTCAATGGTGGTGTTTCCTTGTTTCAAATTTGCAATATCATTTGATACTTGATAGATTCTATATGCATCAAGTTGTGAATAATGCTCATGCAATTTATTCCACAATGTACTTGCTGAATTAACAAAACTCAAATTGTTCCCAATCGGTTCAGAAATTGTGTTTAGGATCCAAGAAATTGCCATATCATTTGCTATCTCAGTGATCTGATGGATGAATTGATTGCAGATTCTTCAAATTCTCCATTGATGAGTTTCAATTTGTTTCTATCATTCAATGCAATCATCACAAATCTTTTCTAAGAACTGTAATTCTCTGATCCAGTGAGTCTTTTTTAGATGAGTAAAAGTCCAGGGTGATCATTTTGGTGAAAGTATAGTGGATGATGAATTGAGTTGATATCATCACTGTTTGTTTTGTTCTGTGTTGAGTTTGATGAATTATTACTAGTGGAAGGACTAGTCATGATGTTTAAAGGTATGAAAGTTTGATTGAAGATTTGGCGGGAAAATCTGTTATAGGTTAATTTGAGCGATTTTTGTGATATTAGATGAATTCTAATGTAAGAGTTGTGTTTGTGGTGGTGATTTGATGATTTATGATGAATTTTGATGAGTTTAGCATATTTATGGTGGTTTTTGTGGTGGTTTATGATGGTCAAAGTTTGTTAGAGTGGTTGTCAATGTTTGTTATGGTGGTCTGAATAACTATGATGGTCGGAGTTTGTTAGGATGAGCGGTTTGCTCTGATACCACGTTGAGAAAAACAGAGAGAATATTGGTGTAAAATTCACTAAAATGAAATAAGAGCATTACATTGGTATTTATAAAGACTGCATACTACTTAGAAGACTTGCTACACTACTTAACTAGTCTAACTATACAAAGCTAATACATTTACAAAACTGTACACTACATACTATTACATTGAATTAAACATTTATTAAGTAGCAACTTCATCTTTGGAGGTGTTGCAGCTCTTTGTAGACTTTGGACTTGTGTTGTGTTAAGACTGCTTGAGCTTGTAGGAGTGTTTGGCACTGCTGCATTGGTTGTAGGAGTGTTTGCCACTGCTGCATTAGTTGTGCTCTCTTTAAGATGTTTGTTTAAGCCTATTTGTAGGGCTTATTAGCTTATGTAACAAAAAGAGTAGTGATAATTAGGCCTAACAAGAAAACTCAACTAGGGGTGTCCCAAAAACCCGAATAACAAAAGAACATGAAGTGGTACTTACTAGCAACCAAAATGAATATTATAACCATGGTTTGGTTCTCGGTTCTTATAATTTCAAATTTTTGGTTTTTGGGATGGTTCGGGTCGGAATCGTCCAGTTATGGTACTTTCCAAAAAAGAACTGACTCTTTTAAAAATATGGAGTTTTAAGGGGTTGTTTTGGACTTTAAAGTTTTAAGCGATAAGCATGTACCGATAATGAAAGGCCTTTAAATTATACAAAGTCATTACACACGTGTGTAATATGTTTTTTTAATTATTAATAATACATGCAACACGATCAACAAACCTTTTCCACATATTGCTTTTTGCCTATTAAATTTGTAGGAAACTCTAGAGCACTAAGTATCTATAGTGTTATCTGATAGTGTTATAGCAAAAAGTATTGCTACTTCAACTTTTTCTTCTATAACTCAAAAACTTTACTAAAAAACACTTCTTCCAAGTTATAGGACATTATTGGGCCTCACACTTAAAAAAAAAAAAAAAAAAAAAAAAAAAAAAAACAAACTCTTGACTTGAATTATAAATTTGGTGCCATAGCCTATAACTTGGGGTATGTTATGGTTTTGTGTTATAAGGCTATAACGCATGTAACTTGGGTGGCAGTACTTTTATTATCGTGAGTGTTTTAATCAGTAATATAAGTAGTAGTATTCAAGCGTGAAGCGATTCATAGTCTTTAAAAATTTCATGTATCAAAAAAGAGTTTTTAGCAAATACTTAAACTTTATCAACTTTTTATAAAAAACTTTTAATGCAATGCATAAAACCCTATTCACGGTTTTTGTAAAAGACCCAAATTGATTTTGCAATTGTAACCGATTTCTACTAGTAATAACAATCCTGGAGTAATTAATTTATAGATATGACTTTGTAACAAAAAGCCCAATAGAAAAAGCCCATTAGAAAACCAACCCACCCAGCCAGTAACTCATCCACCCACCCACCGCCTCATATATATAGATCTCATCCACCTATATATACCCCCAATTTTTTCATCCTCATATATATAAATCGCCTCTTTCAAATTCCATTCCGCCAATCCATCCACCAATCCTCTCAATTCAATCAACTGTATATCCAATTCCAATTTTATAAAAAACAAAAAAAAAAAAAAAAAAAAAAAAACCCTAATTTTATTTTTATATAATTTATTAAAAAAAACAGGGTGAAAATGATGATGGGTGAAGGGAGTAGTAGAATGGTGATGGGTGAAGGAAGTGAACCTGTTGATCATGCTAGGCATCCTTCTGGAATTGTCCCTACTCTTCAGTAAGTTTGTTGTTTTTACGCGTGTTTCAGGAGTGTTTGGATATGGGTTTTCAAAAGGGGTGTTTGGCATTTTGGTTTAAAAAGTGATTATATGATATATGGGTTGATAGGAATTGTATGATTAAGTGTTGTTGTGAGATGGGTTCTAGTTGATTATGATAAAGTTATCATCTTTTTGAAAGGGGGTGTTTGGCATTGTGGTTTAGAAAGTGATTATGATGTATGGGTTGATAGGAATTGTATTATTAACTGTTGTTGTGAGATGGGTTGTAGTTGATTATGATAAAGTTATCATCTTTTTGAAAGGTGGTGTTTGGAATTGTGGTTTAGAAAGTGATTATATGATGATATGGGTTGACAGGAATTGTATGTTGAGAGATGGGAAGGGGGTGTTTGGCATTGTAGTTTAGGAAGTAAGTTTACGCGATTATGGTGTAGGGGGCTTAGGTTTTTTGTAAGAGGGTGTTTGGCATTGTGGTTTGTAATTGATTATGCTGTATGATTGAGTTTTGTTGTGAGATGGGTTCTAGTTGATTATGATAAAGCTATCATCTTTTTGAAAGGTGGTGTTTGGCATTGTGGATTAGTAAGTGATTATGTTATATGGGTTGATAGGAATTGTATGTTGTTGAGATGGGTTGTAGTTGATTATCATCTTTTTGGAATGGGGTGTTTGGCATTGTAGTTTAATTTAGGAAGTAAGTTTACGCGATTATGGTGTATAAATTGGTAGTGTTTTTGTAAGAGGGTGTTTGGCATTGTGGTTTAGAAAGTGATTATACGCTGTATGGGTTGATAGGAATTGTATGTTGTGAGATGGGTTGTAGTTGATTATGATTAACTTTTTGAAATGGGGTGTTTGGAATTGTAGTTTAGGAAGTAAGTTTACACGATTATGGTGTAGGGGGTTTAGGTTTTTTGTATGAGGGTGTTTGGCATTGTGGTTTGTAATTGATTATGCTGTATAGGAATTGTATGATTAACTGTTTTTGTGAGATGGGTTGTAGTTGATTATCATCTTTTTGAGAGGAGGTGTTTGGAATTGTGGTTTAGGAAGTAAGTTTACGCGATTATGGTGTATTAATTGGTGGGGTATTTGTAACAGGGTGTTTGGCATAGTGGTTTGTAAGCTGTGTGGATTGATAGGAATTGTATGTTGTGACATGGGTTTTGGTTGTTAATGATAAAGTTACCGTCTTTTTGAAAGGTGGTGTTTGGCATTAAGTGATTATTGTTCGTTATAGGATGATTTCAAATTGCATAAAGTAACTAGTTTTGATAGGAATATGGTATTGGTTGATTTATCATCTTTTTGAAAGGGGGTATTTGGTATTGGTTTTTTTAAAGGCACTGTGGTTTAGAAAGTGAGTATATGATATGGGGTGATTGGAAATTGGGTTATTTACTGTTGTTGTGAAATGGGTTGTGGTTGTTAATGATAAAGTTCTCGTCTTTTTGTAATTGCCATGATCAGTTTATTAGCTTTTTTATGTTGTGATAGTAAAATTGTATGTTATTTGATGTTGTAATGATCAAAATATGATTTTTGTACTTCTGAGAATATAATTCTGTGCTTTTTTTAAGATGTGATTATCGGCCTTTTTTATTTGTAAGTGATTTTATGATATGTAATCATTGGAAATTGGGTGATTAACTCTTGTTATGAAATGGGTTGTGATTGATAATGATGAAGTTATCGCCTTTTGATGTTGTGATGATCAAAGTATTAGCTTTTTATAATTTATGACCTTTCTGATTTTGTCATTGAAGTTTTGTAATTTATGAGCTTTCTGATGTTGTCATTGTGGTTTAGAAAGTGATTATATAATTTATGGGGTGATAGGAATTGTATTGTGTGAGATGGGTTGTAGTTGATTTCGATAAAATTATCATCTTTTTGAAAGGAGGTGTTTGGCATTATGGTTTGTAAGTCGTCATAGGATGATTTGAAATTGGATGAAGTAACTTTTGAATGGGGGTGTTTGGTATTATGGTATAGAAAGTGAGTTTTATATGATATGGGTGATTGGAAATTGGTTGATTAACAGTTGTTGTGAGATGGGTTTTGGTTGTTAATGATAAAGTTATCGTCTTTTTGAGGTTCAAAATATGCTTTTTGTACCTTTTTGATTTGTTAGTGATTGTATGATATGCAATTATTGAAAATAGGGTGATTAACTATTGTTATGAAATGGGCTGTGATTGATAATGATAACGGTGTCATCTTTTTAATGTTGTGATAATCAATTCGTTAGTCTTTTGATGTTGTGATGATCAAAAAATTAGCTTCTTTTTTTTTTTTTTTTTTTTTTTTTTTCTTTTTTTGAGCTTTCTGATGTTGTCATTGAAGTTTTGATTCAGCTTTATGATGTTGTGATGGTCAATTTATTTCCTTTTTGATGTTGGCGTGATAAAAGTATATGCTTTTTGTAGATGTGATTTAAGTTTTGTATCGTTGTCATTATCAATCCATATCAGCTTTTTCATCTTGTTATACTCGGTTTTGATTATGTTAAGTTATTACTTGTGAATGGCTTCTAACTAATGAGATAATGATTGTTAGAACCAATCATTGAAAGAACTAGATAATGAGATTGTTTTTTTATTATACTTAAAACACTAGAAAGTAGAAACTGATTACTTGCAAGTGCAAACGTGTTCTAAAGATAGTAATCACTTCTAAAGCAACGCGTTAAGAAGATAGCAATCAATTTAAAAGCGCAAAGCCAAACACCCCCTAAAGAAGTGGCTGCATTTTGGTTTTGAAATAACAGTTGCTTACGGACGCTGTATGGTTTCCAGGGTAGCTCAATGTGTCCTCTCATCTCATTACAGAGCAAATTGCCAAATAGAATTACAATAGTATAATGTTATATAACCATAGATCTTTGAATCTTGAAATCTACGCATAATGTGGTTTAACCACTTATTATGTTGTGTCGTCTGATATGTAATTGTAGCCTTGTGTTTGTTGCGCTTGTGCTATCTGTATTCTAGACAAATAGTGTTTTGGAGTTTAAGTATGTTCTGATCATATGTACAATTCTTTTCCACTTGTAGAAATATAGTGTCTACTGTCAATCTGGAGTGCAAATTGGATTTGAAGGCCATCGCATTACAGGCTCGAAATGCAGAATACAACCCAAAGGTATGCTGGTGTATATATCAATTGTATTCATCATGTGAAATGTTAATGACATCCATGTATATGATTGTTCTTTTTGTGTACTCCAGCGTTTTGCTGCTGTTATTATGAGGATAAGAGACCCAAAAACGACAGCATTGATTTTTGCTTCTGGGAAGATGGTGAGTTTTTCAGTTTTTTACGCAATATTGTTTAAAAATTGTCATCTGAAAATGAAAACTATAGAACTATTCTAGTGTTGAACTTGATTTGCCTGTACTATGCAAGACATTCATAAATCACATCCCTCATCTTTTTTAATCTATCTTGTTTCTTCAGGTCTGTACCGGGGCAAAAAGTGAACAATCATCAAAATTGGCAGCAAGAAAGGTACACAAACATTGTACAAAAAATTATTAAATCAAATGCAGAACCCTCACAAACACCATAGTTATAAAACAAGCACATAATACTAATATTACTGTGCTTAAAGACTTTGTTTCTGTTGTCAGTATGCTCGAATTATACAGAAACTTGGTTTCCCAGCAAGATTTAAGGTAAGACACTCCCGCTTAGGTTTTCTTTGCTTCTATAAAGTTCGTCTATCATACATGGTATCTTGTTACTTAGTCCTTTTGTTTTTGGTGTACGCCTATAGGATTTCAAGATCCAGAACATAGTCGCGTCATGTGATGTAAAATTTCCCATTAGACTCGAAGGACTTGCATTCTCTCACGGTGCTTTCTCAAGTGTAAGTTCACCTTTGAGTTTGTATGATTCGCTAAACAAACTCAACTCAATGTTTTGTGGGTCTGTAAATTTTCTTTTGCTAATAATTTGATGCGGTGGATTGGTGGTATAGTATGAGCCTGAACTATTCCCTGGATTGATTTACCGGATGAAGCAACCTAAAATCGTGTTGCTCATTTTTGTTTCCGGGAAAATCGTGCTTACCGGTGCTAAGGTGAGTTGACTCAATCTTGGATTCTTGGTCGTTATTGATTATTAACGTATAGCGCTGTATTTTTATTTACTTAACTTCACTCCTTTTGGTTGTGCTCACAGGTCAGAGATGAGACGTACACTGCCTTTGAGAATATATTTCCCGTGTTGTCTGAGTTCAGAAAAGTTCAACAATGGTATGTCATTTTCATGGAAACTTGAATTATGCATTCTCATTTTCCCTTGGCTTGTGTCAAGACTAGAGCACGCCTCGATCTGTGCATTTAAATGTTATGCAGATTTCATAGTTGGGATGATAATAAAAAACATCCCATTTCCAGAAATGTCTTAGATTCGGCACCTGAAATACCGATCACAGACAAAGTATGGAAGGAAAGCTACAGAAACTGTTAAGTTATGTCCATTGAAAAAATATCCACACGAAAAAAGTTGTGTAATTGAGAACTGGCATCTTTATGCTATTCAATGTTTTGGTAGAAAGTAGGGTTTTCCATTGGTTAAAATGTTTTATAGACGATTTTTGGGTATCTTCCTTTTCTTTCAAGAGCTTGAATAAAATGGACTCTTATGTTTGTCAATCATGTTCGTTATCAAGTTGGACAGAACTGCAGTTTAATAGTGATGCCCAGTTAATGTTTTTAACCTTAGAACAACTCTCTTTCCTTTACCGACCAGAATTATTAGTGTTATCAATTTGAAAGCGGCAATGCAAGTGGTTGATATCGTCTGGTTTGTTGAATTGTGGAGCATAACTAGTGTATCACAGTTGATTTCGCCAAAAACTCTTTCATTATGAAATTCATCTCCTATCATTGAGTTGATTGTAAATTATATTTTGTTTTTCACTTCCTGTTTCGAATTGAAAGGGGAAGAAGTTATGAAAATTAGACCACATGAATCGAATTTTGATTTTCCATACTTACAACTTCATACTAGTCAGAGTTGTGACTTTCTTATTGTTAGCTGGTATGTTAGTGACCATACAAGTCGAGTTGGCAAGTTCACAATTTTGTCTGTTAGAGATGCGAAAGCAAAGACTACATTCACTTTGAAAAAGTTCGTTAAAACAAAGATAATGTCAAATTCGCAGTAGCACAGGGGACTCGTTACACCATCAACCACAGGTAGAGCAACTCTCATAGTACAAACAACGAAAACATAACCCTTACAAGACGATCTAAAATTTACAAGGCATGATTACACCGCTTTACTCGTTAAAGGAAGAAAAAGAAACAACATAGATCATTGATATAGAAAGGCACAAAAACAAGAAACAAGAGACAACAAAAATGACAATATTGTTCTTTTTGATAAAATCCATTTCCACATTGAATCTATAGATTAATGAAAGGAAATGTTTGTAACATATATACCCTAGTGTTTTTCCTTTAAGCATCTTAAGATTAATAATATGTTCTCATACATCTTATATGTTTCTCTACTACATGCCCTACTTGGTGGAGTTACATATATTATGTATGGAAGTATATATTGTATGAACTCTTAACTTTTTTCTTTTTATTTAAAATTTAATTTTCTCGTATATTTTTACAAAATATTACTCCAAATACGATACCGAATCAATTAATTTTGTTGTCACGCATCATATTCATCAGTTACTAGCCGATAGAATGCCGTTTTGGTAGTTCTCAGTACTTTGTTACATAATTCTCAACTTTAACGCATCGACTCTTTGATAAGATGTCTAATGGAGTAAATGAAAATTCCACAGGAGGTCCTGTGGCCAAGTATGAAAACAAATTTTGATTTTTCAAATGGATAGCTTCATACATTTTACTTTCTCTTTATTAGCTAAGTATGACTTGGTTTACCGATCTGACGACCTAATGAACATACAAGTTGAGTAAGCAAGTTTACAAAAGACAGAGATCCAAATTGACATCAATTGTGAATGTTAACCATTAGCCAAAAAACTACATAAAATTTGTCCGTTAGAAATGCGACGTAAAGCAAAATTTACATTCACTTAAAAAAAAATTGTTAAAACAAAATTAACTTAAAATTTGTAGCAGCATGGGAGCCTCATTCCATGATCAACCACAAGTCAATACATGAAGTAAAACAAAACCATGCTTATTCTAAAACTTGAAAAGAAACTTGTATTCCAAATAGGATATTAACGACCCGAGCTTTTAACGAGCTGCTCGAGCTTGAGCCCATTTAACTCAAGTCGAGCTTGAAAGTTATCAAGCTTGAGTCAAGTTCAAACAAAAATTAGTGCTCGATAAGTTTCACTAGCCGAGCTTATAAAATATAATACTCGGCTCGGCTCGTTTAAAAGCTCGTTTAGTTACTCGAGTCAAACGAGCTAGCTAGTCGAGCTTAATGAGTCAAACGAGATTAACGAGCTAGACGAGCCAGATAGCTAATTTTTATAAAAATATATTTAGATGTTAAATATTAAATAACTGTTTTCAATTTCAAATCATAACTCTCAATATATCAAACTTTACTAGTATCAAATCATAACTCTAAATCGCGGCTCGGTTCGGATTGTTAACACTCAGGTTGCAAATTCCTTATTCCCGCCGTCCTTTTCTAGATCAATTGTCATAGTACAAACAACAAAAACATAACCCCTACGAGACTATCTAAATTTACAGGGCATGATTACATCGCTTTACCCCTTCACGGAAGAAAAATAACCAGAAAGGCACAAAAACAAGGGAAAATAAAATTGATAAGGCTGGCTCCAATAGCACTTCTCGATCGACAAACTCGATCGATCCTTGGTCGATCGTCCTACTGTGGGGGATCGATCGCCACTCAATTTTCACACATGTTGGTCATGACCACGATCGAGTACTTGTAACATTTAATTGTCAAAAAATGTGGGTAAATTCCTACCGTTATGCAACGGTGTAAAAAAAATTAACCTTTATAAATACACAATACAAACACACTTCAATCCACAAATTTATTACACACAATTCAAACTCAAAATACTTCTCAACACAAGATTTAATATTACATAGTGCGTCCCATTCCGTTGAAGATATGAAAATGTACGTTAACAAACAATGCGAGGAAGATGATGTTGCTCAAATAACGCTTATTATAGGCGATATCCATACATTTGAGCGGGCAAGGCGGAAAACCGATGAGAGAAAACTACAAGAGTTGCAGCGACAATACGCTGAGCGAAAATGTGATCGACAAATTTTGAAAGATCAAGCCGCAAAGACAACGAGATTCCGACAAGTTGTGGCGATGTGTTCAAAAGGTATCGGACAACGTCGACACCAAAATCAATTAGAGCTACGGGAGAGCGAAAAGATGGTGTAGGTGCATCAACTCGACTACCAATTGTTTTGGGAACCTCTCTGAGCGAGGAAGATTTGGCTCGCGTCGAATTTCTTGGTTATCGGATTCCTCGTATGACTCTGCATGCGGGGAGCATTCAGATTAGATTTATGATTTATGTATTTCGTATCGTTTTTATATTTAATATATTATTGTTTTTATTTAATATTGTAAAATTTTAAGTATTAATGAAATTTTAGTTTATGTTAAAAAAAATAATAATAATAAAAAAATTAAAAAAAAAAATTGATCTTGTTCGCCCTTACTGGGCACCTAATCGACTGAATGTCGCTGGAGAGAAAAAGCTGACGTGGCAATGAAAAGTAAGGAGATTGAATCCACAGCCTAATATTAAGAAATAAGAAACGCTAACACAGAAAAAGATTAAAACGAGAAACACTGTTAGAAAGGTGCACGGGTCATAGTAAATAACTAAATATTGTTCTTTTCGATAAAACCCATTTCCCTCATTGAATCCCACATCGGTTAAAGTAAGGGATCTTGGTAGCTTATACATAGGGGTGAGCTCGGTTCCGGAACCGCACGGAACCGACCCGGAACCGAGGGAACCGAGAACCGAAAAACACAAATTTTAAGAACCGAGAACCGGACCGAGTAACATGTTTCGGTTCCGGTTTGATTCTCGGTTCCGGTCCGGGTATTTCGGGTCTAACCGATTAGAACCGAAAATCTTAAAAAAAACACATTATATATACTACAAATGATAAGCATAAAAACATGCTTGATCTTTTATATAATAAATCCAACCTATAATGCAAAATGTATCAAAACACGACTAAAACACCTTAACAATTTGGAAAACTGGTCAATCAACGTTGTAGATTGCTTTATTGCAACCTTTGTAAACTAGAACAAGAAACCATCCAATATATAATCAAACGCATGTTTGACACTTTGTTAGTCTGTCAAGTAAAATGTTTGTCAACAAAGACAGTCAAAGAAACTGACTACATGATACCATTTTTTTTGTCATAATGGATTAATGACAATGAGCGAATGAGCATCATTAAACTTTGGTTCTCTCATCCAAGTTATATAGCTTCTGCTACTATTATATATAAAAAAAACATAGATACTAATCATAAAACTACAAGTAAAAAACCATAGATACAAGGACAAAATGCCTTTTTCTATTAATAGTACATGACAATACTACGTCCTCTTCTTTAACTTGCGGTTCTTTCGGGTCATAACCGATACCCGCGGTTCCGGACTGAATCGACCCGAGAACCGAAATTATCAAGATTAAAGAACCGAGAACCGGACCGCGGTTCCAAAATTCGGTTCCGGTTGGGTCGGTTCCGGTTCGGTTCTCGGTTCCGATCCGGTTCTCGCCGAAATTTACTGTTCATCCCGGAGTACTGTTAACGAGGTACTGTTCATGGCAGCAACAATCGGGACGCGCTATCTAAACTCTTGCAAATGGGTATGGCGGATCTCTGAAAACTTACTTAAATCGTTATATATTTTTGGCCTTAAACCGGCTCTACAATGTGCACTATTAAGGTCAAACCCGACAACTTTAGGCGAAGCTTTTTCATTAGCCCGTACAACAGAAGCATGTTTTGAGGATCAGCGGTCGTCGTCTTTCACCAACAAAACAAGTAGTAACAACAGCGGACTGCAAAACCAAAACTTGACAACGTCACGTTTCTTGTCTTCGCGTAAATCTATTGACGAGATTATATTTGTGAAGGTGTTAATGGATGGTAAACAAGATGGCGCGCAAGTGGTGAAAGGGGTAGGTGTGGCCGATGAGCAAAACAGTGACGAGCCAAACGTGTTGGAAGGTAAAGGAGTTATAGGTATTGGGGTAAATGAAAATAACAAAGGGGTTGATAAAGAAGTCCAATACTCTATTTATACCCTATATGTTCTTATTCTGTTCTTGAAGCGTTTTAATGACAATGACAATAGGCTTAGCCCACGACAAACACGACCTAACAATTAAGATAAATAAAGATAACTTAGACATAATCATTATATCATACGGGACTAAACACGACCCAAGCGGTCGTAACACACTCATGTATATGATCCTATCTAGACATCACCAATTCACATTAAACAACACACTATATGTGTCTTTTATCTTAAGTACAAGTTCACGTCCATCTTCGAGTAAAGTTAAAAGTTCCAATATATAATCATGAGGAGCTGTTATACAACATGAGTTAAAAGACTGCACTACCCCAGGACCCCTTTCTTTGGTCGGTCGAAGTTGTCTTATTAGTATCATATGTTGGTTTTGTGGTAGTTGTGGAGGTGATTTTGGTTGTTATATCTGCGGTGTTGTGGAGGTGGTCGTGTAGCGAGGAAGGTTGGTAGAGGTGTTTGAGGTAAATTTGGATGTGTTTGTTCGCCAAGGGTCGTGTGGCAAGAGTCTTGGTTGAGGGTCGAGACTGGTGGTTAGTGATCATGTAGCATGGGCGGGTATGTGGAGTATGGTCTTTTGCAATGGTCATGGTTGTGTCGAGGGGTGGATCATTTGGAGTTGTTTCGCAAGGGTATGGGGTTATTTTGTAAAGGCCAGGGATTATGGTCGTTCCAACTTCTGGTGGTATTAGGAACTTAGGGAGTTGCTTGGTCAATCGTACTTACATCTTGCTCTTTCCTCCTTTCAGTTATATTGTATGATCAGAACTCGTTGGTATGAAGTTTTGGTGAGGTTTCGTTTTGAGGGTCATGTTCGATTTTCCACCCGTCCTTACGGGAGATTGCCCTTATGTTATGCATTTGTTGAGAATGGATGATTGGGGTTTTTTTGTTTGTTCGTAAGATTGTCCGAGTTATAATTGCTAAAGTAGTTGTAGTTTTTGGGCTAGGATATTCTTCATCGATATAATTTTTAGCATCTTTCTAATGTTACTGCCCTTAAAAAACTACTTAGAAAGCTAACATTGCACGAGTCAATAGCAAATATTGTTCTTCACCATAATAACCATTTCCCTCATTGATTCCCAGTTTCCCACATAGGTCGAAGAAAGAAAATGCTCGCAGCTTATGTACTCTAATGTATGCCAATCAAATATCTTTAGGTAAATATTATGTTATCAAATATGAGTAAGTTTTATCCCCTAAATATCATATTTGATAATGTGTATGAACTCTAAATTTTTTTCTTTCCTTTCGAAAATTAACTTTCTCGTTAAACAGAATTTCATTTTTTACATGAAAATGTCGATAAAAAATCAACACCAAAAATGATGGCCGAATCAGTTAATTGTGACAAATGATGATAAGAAATTTCACTCCAAAGAAGATACTCGAATCCACTAATTGTGTTGTCACATCATCATATTCATGATGTTACTAGCTCGTAAAATGTTTCGGTAGTTCTTAGTTCTTGTTACAAAATTCTCAAATTTTACACATTGACTGTTTGATAAGATGTCTAAATGAAAATTGCTTCATTTTAATGTGTGTATCCAAGAGAATTCTACAGGACCTTTGTACTTGGTTTTAGTTTTGGTTTACTCATAATTTCATTTTGTGGATTGGTGGTAGGGGTGTTCAAAAAAACCGTGAAACCGACAAACCGAGCCGAACTGATTCGATCCGAAACCCAAAAACCGAAACCGAAGAAAGCGAAACCGATAAAAACCGCAAAAAAACTCATTATTACGGATCGGTTTGGTTTTATATTTAGATATCCGTAGTAAGCCGAACCAGAGCAGTATATAAAATACATAAGGTTTTTAACTAAATCTTTAAATAATCTAAACTACTTTATAATGCGTTTGCTTTTCTAAAATTAGAAGGCTTAATTTTTAAGCGCCTAATTTTAGAAGGCTTAAAATTAAGATAAGGAGCCTCGTCGTGAGATGACGTGTGTCACTTTACAATTCCGGCTAACTCTACAAACTCGGCCTAACTCCTAACCACCAAAATTAAGATAAAGAGTCTCGATTATAAAATGACATATATCTACCAACTAAAATTCATCTTTATTTAATTAAAATATCTTTTATCTACTTATTTATATTATAATCTAATTTCATCATATTTTAAAATTTTATCTTTTAATTCAACATCCATTTTAATATGTTTTTATGAGTTTTAGTTTTTATATTTTAGTGGGTTTATTTTATTTTAATTCAAATTTTTACAACTTTAACATTTATTTCATTTATTCAATCATATTATAATCATGAGTCCGCGCGCCGCATTCTTGGTATCTTCTAGTAGTACAAGTATGATTATATTATTACACTACTCTTATTGTATAACGAATTTTTTGCTTCTAATGTACATGTTTACTAAACATCTATGTGTGAAAATAGATTAATGTGTTTGTAACATATAAACGTCGACCAAATATTTTTTGTTAATGTGTCGTGTATGCTTATTTCAATGTAATTATTGTGATGAAATAATTTTAAAATAAATTTAGTCTATTCAATATTATTTAATACACTAAAATTGCGTTTACCTTTTAGATCGTGTTATTGTTTATACGGTTAAACTTGTTTAGCGTCTAAAGTGGTTAACAGTGAACCGAACGCGGATAACGCTCATTTCGTGTAACCGTATGTCAGATTACCCGCTTAACATGGTTCGGTTTGGGTAGTAAAATGAATTACCCGCCCCGTGATAGATAGTTAAAATATCCCGACTAACCGAACCGAACTGCCCCATGAACACCCCTAATTGGTGGTGCAGTTTGAGCCACAAGTATTCCCAGAACTAATTTACCGGATGAAGCAACCAATGCTCATTTTTGTATCCGGATAAGTTGTTTATGTAAATAGTTAACATCAGTGTCAATTTTTTAGAGCTTGAATAAAATGGACACTTTATGTTTGTCAATCATGTTCGTTATCAAGTTGGACAGAACTAAAGTTTAATAGTTGTCCTTTCCAAAAAAAAAGTTTAATAGTTGTGCTTAGTTAATGTTTTTAACCTTGGAACAACTTTCTTTCCTTTACCGAACAGAGTTATTAATGTTTTCAATTTGGAAGCGGAAACGCAAGTGGTTCATATTGTTTAGTTTGTTGAATTGTGGGCATAACTTGTATATCACTGTTGATTTCGCCAGAAAGTCTTTCATTATGAAAGAGGAACAAGTAAATGAAAATCCAAACTGTTTAACAATTAACATTGCGCGAGTCAATAGTATAAATATTGTTCTTTTTGATGAAAAAAAACATTTCCACATTTAATCCCACATAGGTTGAAGAATGAAAATGTTCGTAGGTTATATACGCTAGTGCATTCCCATTAACTGTCTTGAGAATATTACTATGTTCTGGTACATCATTTGTCACTCTTAACTTTTTTCATTTTTTTCTTTAACAATTAACATTCTCGTTGAATAGAATTCCAAATTTTACTCCAAATACGATACCTGAATCCATTAATTTTGCTATCACGTCCTCATATTCATTGATTGTTTTGGTATTTCTGAGTACTTTGATTATCAAATTTTACACATTGATTGTTTGATAAGATGTCTCACTAAAATATTACCTACAAAATTGCTCTTTTATTTAACGGTATTTTTTTCACACCCTATATCACATATCTTACTAAAATATTACCAACAAAGTTGCAGTTTTTTTTTTTTTTTCTTTTGTAAAGGGATTAAAACTGGTGAATATATAAAAGAATAAATGAGTTAAGTACAATTAGAGTATACGTGAATTACTCTACAAAAGAAACTACATGGCTTGCAACAAGCAACCATGAACATCCAAGAAAAACACGCCCAACACATCAACCATGAGTAAATGATGGGCTTTTTTTCACACTATATCTGTGAATCTCACAAATGTCTCCATCGGCAGGAACCCACAACATGTAGGTTGATGAGAACTCATATTCACTAGACGAAAGACCTTGGGTCAAAACTGGTTTAGCAGAGTAAATGAAAAATCCAAAAGAGGTCTGTGGCCAAAAAGTTATGCGAATAAGAGCATATGAAAAATTTTGGATTCTTC
Organism: Chrysanthemum lavandulifolium; assembly: GCA_022545495.1. NCBI lineage: Eukaryota > Viridiplantae > Streptophyta > Magnoliopsida > Asterales > Asteraceae > Chrysanthemum > Chrysanthemum lavandulifolium. Next base: position 289,291,467 of record CM040242.1, read on the forward strand.
AAACAGACAACTTCATACATTCTACTTTCCCATTATTAGCAAAGTATGACTTAGTTTACCGATTTGACCACCTAATGAACATACAAGTTGAGTTAGCAAGTTTAAAAAAGACATAGATTCAAATTAACATCAATAATGAATATCAGCTATTAGCCGAAAAACATCATAAAATTTGTCGGTTAGACATGCAACGTAGCATAATCTGTTAGTCCCATCTGGATCATTTATGTATCGAATCAAACATGACTATTGAACAAAACTCATGACACACAAACTCACGCTTTTGTATATAATGAAATCTGTTAACTTTTACAATACACTTTGACATCTATATATACTATACGAACAGATACTACAGGTTCCATGAACCATCGCGACCCTTCGCTAATAACTACCTATAACCGCTATAACCGCTATTCGGTTAGTAACTTTAATCTTGACATATTTGGACCCCAAACTTATACACTTTACAAACTCGACTCTAAATACATAACTAATTACACTCGACCCTAAACATGGATTAATGAATTATCATCCAATATTACTCCCTAATTTATTAATCCGTGTCTTCAACATCTTCATGTCTTCAACTCGATCATCTCTATTTTTGAACATGTTGTAGCAGGTCTTCTCATCTTTGTCTTCAAATACAATCTTTGATGACTTCATACCATCTTCATTCTTAACAGCATATGTCATCATTTCCAGTATCTTGTTTATCAACAGCAGCCTTTCTTTGATCCACTTTTCATCTCCTTTTCTCTTGTTTCTTTGTCATATGCATCAAACTTCTCTTCTTCTCTCTTTAATCTTTTTTTTTTTTCATTTTCCTTGAATCATCATTACGTGTTGTCGCGATGTCCTCATCAATTCGACTTCATTCTTCACTTTCTTGATCAATCTATGATGATTGTTCCTTCATGGTTGCTTGTATCTCTAAACGCGTTCCACAATACTTCCTTCCTTTTTTTCTTTGTTCCACACTGTATGTCGTTGTTGTTGTCCTTGTATTGATAGCGTGTCTCCAAACAATCATAGATTGTTTCTCCTTTCTCTCGGTATACCTTTCTTAAACCAAGCAACCTTCTTTTCTCTTCCAACGTATTGCGTTATGTTGCAATAGTAGGTCTTCTCTTATTCTTGATGTCTTTCTTCTTCCAAATTGTCGCGTTAAATGACAGCAATAGGTCTCCTTTCTTCCTACATGTTGCGTTGTAAGACAACTGGTAAGTTTTCTTTTCTTCTTTTGGTTCTCTTTGTCTCATCTCCAAACTTGATCCCTTGATCAAATTTCTTTTTCTTCTTGAATCAACTGATCCTCTAATCAGTTTCTATCTCTTATCTGAATCGAATTTGGGTTTCTCTAACCCGTTCTGACTGGGCTGCTCAAGGTCTGCTCTTCTCTTGATTGATCCTGAATCAATCAGTCTCTATCTCTCTTCTTGATTAACCGGTATGCGCACGGTTTCTCCTCTTCTCTTGATTGATTCCCTGAATCAATCGGTCTCTCTGGATCTTTTACAATAGCACTATCAACCACTTCTTTCTTTGGATCTTTACATTAGTACTATCAACCACTTCTTTCTCTTGATTGAAACGATTCCCTGAATCGGTTTTCTTCTTAATTGATTCCCTGAATCAATTCGTCTCTTCCTCTTTTGTGGAACGATTCCCTGAATCGTTAGTATTTCTTCTCTAAAAGCGATTCCCTGAATCGCTATTGAACTTGATTCCCTTAACCAAGTTGTTCTTCTATCTGATTGGTGTCTTCTTTGTTTAGTTTCTTGTATGAACGCAAATCGAAACACCGAGTTTGATTCGAACATCGATGCTCGGTACCAATTTTAGTCCCATCTGGATCATTTATGTATCGAATCAAACATGACTATTGAACAAAACTCATGACACACAAACTCATGCTTTTGTATATAATGAAATCTGTTAACTTTTACAATACACTTTGACATCTATATATACTAAACGAACAGATACTACAGGTTCCATGAACCATCGCGACCCTTCGCTAATAACTACCTATAACCGCTATAACCGCTATTCGGTTAGTAACTTTAATTTTGACATATTTGGACCCTAAACTTATACACTTTACAAACTCGACTCTAAATACATAACTAATTACACTACGACCCCTAAACATGGATTAATGAATTATCATCCAATATAATCTACAGTCACAAGTCGATACACAAAGTAAACCAAAATTATTCTAATTCTTCAGAAGAAACTTGTATTGCAAATTCTTGATTCTTTCCCTGCTCTTCTAGATCGATTGTCGAAGTACAAACAACTAAAAAACAACCTCTACGAGACGATCAAAACTTACAAGGCAGTACCACACCACTTTACTCGTTAACGGAAGAAAAAGAACCAACATAGATAATAGATATAGAAAGCCACAAAAACAAGGGAAAATTAAATACCAAACACGACAATATAAAGAAACAAGAAACCCAAACACATAAAAGGGATGAAAAGAGAAACACTGGTAGAAAGTTGCACGAGTCACTGATAAATATTGTTGTTCTTTTTTATAAAAACCATTTTCATATTGAATCTCACATAGATTGAAGAAAGGAAATGGACGTAGGTTATATACCTTGGTGTATTCCCTTCAAGCATGTTAAGGTTAATATTATGTTCTCAAACATATTATCCACTAAATAGAAGCAATTAGTGGATTACAAGTTTGGAAATGTGTATTAACTCGTAACTTTTTCTAGTTCTTAGTACCTTGTTACATGATTCTCCAATTTTACACATCTCGTGTTTGATAAGATGTCTAAATGAAATATTACCAACAAAAAATGGCTTAATTGTTTCGCTTTTAACATGTGTAAATGATGTTTGATTCTATTTGCAATACAAGCTACTCGAGTAGCTCGTTAACAAAAAAATAAGATGTTACCGAGCCGAGATTTTAATGAGCTACTACTCGAGCTTTAGCTCATTTAACTCGAGTCAAGCTTGAAAGTTATCAAGCTCGAGTCGAGTTCAAACAAAAATTAGTGCTCGATAAGTTTCACGACCCGAGCTTATAAAATCTAATACTCGACTCGGCTCGTTCAAGAGCTCATTAATTACTCAAGTCAAACGAGTTTATCAAGCTAGACGAGCCGGATAGCTAATTTTTATAAAATTATATATACATGTTAAACATTAAATAACTATTTATAATAGAATTTGAATTCAATTTCGAATCATAACTCTATATATATCAAACTTTACTTTCATCAAATCATAACTCTGAATATATCGTAACTCTAAAACTCGACTCGGCTCGAATCTTTAACACATGTAATTGCAAATTCCCTTTTCCTGCCCTGCTTTTCTAGATCAATTGTCGTAGTACAAACAACTAAAACATAACACCTACAAGACTATCTAAATTTACGGGGGCATGATTAGACCGCTCTACCCCTTGACGGAAGAAAAATAACCAACATAGAACATAGATATAGAAAGGCTCAAAAACAAAGGAAAATATGAAGAAATAAGAAACCCAAACACAGAAAATGTATGAAAAGAAAACATCAAAACACTGTTGGAAAGCTGCACGAATCAATAGTAAATACTAAATATTGTTCTTTTTGATAAAAACCATTCCCCACATTGAATCCCACAAAGGATGAAGAAAAGAAATTTTGGTAGCATATATACCCTAATGTATTCAAATCAAATGTCTTTAGGTTAACATTATGTTATCATGTATCTTTGAAGAAGTGATCTACATGCTAAAACTCTATATCACTTTCCTATAATCATACATGAAAATCTGTGTTAACTCTAAACTTTTTCATACCCGAATCCATTATTTGTGTTGTCACTTCTTCATATTCATCATGTTACTAGCCGATAAAATATCGTTTTGGTAATCCATTATTTGTGTTGTCACTTCTTCATATTCATCATGTTACTAGCCGATAAAATGTCGTTTTGGTAGTTCTCATTACTTTGTTACATAATTCTCAAATTTTACACATCTCGTGTTTGATAAGATATCTAAATGAAATATTACCACTATAAAATGACTTAATTGTTTCGTTTTAACATGTGCAACAGATGTTGTTTGATTATCGACACTCATGTATTTGATCCTATCTAGTTATGTAGAGCAAACAAGAGATCACCAATTCACCATTAAACGACACACTAGGCGTATCTTTAATCCTATAAACACAAGCGTTAAGTAAAAAGTTCACGTCCATCTTCAAGAAAAGTTAAGGGTGCGTTTAGTTGGGGGAAAACACCCTTATTTTCCACTAAATGTTTTGTAGAAAACAAGGAAAACATAAATCGCGTTCAAATTATCATTTTCTAGCAAAAAGTTTTGCAAAACACAAAATTCCCTATTCCTAACCTAACAAGGAAAATTACAAAACAAATTTTAGTTGTTTTCATTGTTTTCCTTTGTAACCCCCAACCCTCCCTTCGCTATTGGGTTAATCCCAATCAACCCATCACAATACCCAAATCGACCCAGTCAACACCCATATGACCCGGTCAACCCAGAAGTCAAACACAGCAGTTACAAGCAGTTACGAAATAACTGCTAAATGGCAGTTATGCCATAACCGACATACCTGTTGGTTCTTATGAACCAACATGACTTTTCATTGTACCATTTCATATATGTATAAATAGATAGCATTTGTATCAAAACAGATCCATGACTAATGAATAGAAAAGTTTTCAAGATTCAATTGTTTCTTGTTACTTTTGGTATATTTTGATTATAGATCCAGAAAAACGGGCCAACATTCCCTTCTTCAAAATAGGAAATACAAATATCAACTAAACACGTTTTCTATATTTTCAAGTGTTTTGTAGAGAAAAATTTCCCATCCACATTTTTACAAAACAAGAGATAGAAAATAAGGAAATTTTTTCTCCAACTAAACGCACCCTAAGAGTTCCAATTTATAATCAGGAGGAGCTGTTATACAACATGAGTTAAAAGAATGCATCAACCCAATACCCCTTTCTTTGGCCGATTGGTCATCTTATTGTATCTTGGTTCTGCAGGTTTGTACAGGTGCCAAGAGTGAACATCATCGAATTTTGCAGCAAAAAAGGTACACTAACATCAATAAAACGCAGAATCCTTTCAAAGACCCTAGTGTAAAACAAGCACATAATGCTACTATCATTGTGCTTAAAGACTTGATTTCTGCTCAGTATGCTCGAATTATACAGAAACTAGGCTTCTCAGCAAAGTTTAAGGTAAAGACACTCCCACTCTGGTGTATTTTACTTTAATAAAAATCGCAATCACATATGGTATCATGTTACTTAGTCAATAGTTTTTGGCGATGTGCATATGGAAACAAATTTTGATTTTTCGAGCTTCATACATTTGACTTTCTCATTATTAGCTAGAATGAGTTAATTTAGGAATCTGGGCCATCTAATGAACATACAGGTTGAGTTGGCAAGTTTACAGAATACTTAGATCTAAATTGTCATCACTCGTGAATGTCAATCATTAGCCAAAAAGCAGCACAAATTATGTCGGTTAGAGATGATGCGACCTAAAGCAAAATCTACATTCAGGGTGGTGGCAACCCTCATTCACCACCCCTCACCATCCCTCACTATCCACCAATAACATTCTTCCAACTCATCTCATCCCCACACCACCCCTCACTATAGATTTTTAGTGGCAACCATGTATCCCTACCCCTCACCACATTTATATTTAAAATCCCGCTTGCTGCAACTGTTTTTTTGCTTACCCCGATTCGAGCTTCTTACCCGCTGAATGCTAAGCCCGCTCGATCCCTCAATGGTGGCGGCGGTGTAGCCGCGCGGGCTAGGCCAACCCGCTCCTCAGCCCGAAGCCGTTGCCACCTCACTTCAAAACAAATTGTTAAAAACAGCAAAAACAAATTGTCATCACTCGTGAACATACAGGTTGAGTTGGCAAGTTTAAAGAAACTTGTATTGCAAATACCTCATTCCTGGCTCCTGCCCCGCTATTCTAGATCAACGGTCATAGTACAAACAGCAAAAACATAACCCCCACGAGACTATCTAAATTTACAGGGCAGGATTACATTGCTTTAAATTACCCCTTGACGGAACAAAAATAACCACCATAGAACATAGATATAGAAAGGCACAAAAATAAGAGAAAATAAAAGACCAAGAATGACAATATAAAGAAACAAGAAACGCTTACACAGAAAAGGGATGAAAAGAGAAACACTGTTAGTAAGGTGCACGAGTTGATGGTAAATATTGTTCTCTTTTATAAAAACCATTTCCCTCATTGAATCCCACATAGGTTGAAGAAAGGAAATTTTTGTCGCTTATATACTGTTAAATTTTGGGTTGGTAATCTGTTGCAAACATATCATTCTATCAATTGCTAATGGCCTTCAAGTTGTGGCTTATTGCAGGATTAATTACAGGGGTTTAACCTGGACAAAGGATAAAAGATTTAAAGTTCCAAGAAGCTCATTTCTACTGAAGCCTTTTCTTCGTTTCTGCTGATGAGTCACTACTAGCCGTTAGAGGGGTCTTAGTGAAACTTAATCTCCTTTTTAATAAGTCCTTTTTTCTAGGGTTAAACACACTTGAGGGTGCAGTCTTTTGTATCACTCTCTTCTATTCTTTCTGATCATTTCACTGATCTTGTCTTGTCTTTACATCTACATGATTATTGTCTCATTGACATTAATCTAACCTTGTAACATTTGGATACTATTGTAAACTTAATCTAAGCTGACTATTGCAGCTTAGATCTGAATAAAGATTATATTGTTCATCTTGGTTGCCTATACTTTCGTACATGGTATCGAGCATCAGGCTCATTGATTCTCTTCGGCAACATATTGGTGGTTTGGGGTTACTACTACTTGTGTAATCACTGGTTATCTTCTACTTACAATTAGCCTTAGACTAAGTGAATCTAAGGTAATTGTGATTTATTCTTCCACGCATATCTCTGTAAGTCTAAGTCTTATCTCTTCTTCAAACATACAAGATTTAAGTCTTTGTGGGTGCAAACGGGTAGACTAACATCTTGATCGCCACCTTTGAGTGGTACAAATACCGCTACGGTTTACCCTAGTCCACGTGCTCGGTGCTTGTTGTTTCTTAAATTCATAGTCTTATTTATCTATCTATTTGGTCTTATTATTATCTCTGTCTGTATTATTTGTGCATCTTCACTGTCTATATTATGGTTCTTGGTGATTCTTTGGTGGTGGTGGCTCATCGAGAAAAGCTTATCCTTTGGGGATGCTTTGTACTTACACCTAATAACACTAATGGGACTCCCATCATTACTATCAAACTCATTGGGCCGAAAATTATAAAATATGGAATATGGCGATGACTTTTGCCTTAAGGAACCATAATAAATTAGGGTTTATTGATGGTACTTGCATAAGAGATGATTTGAACCCTAATCTTGCTAATCAATGGGATACTTGTAACTCGTTGTGGTTACTTGGATTCTTAACTCTCGACCACGAACTATTCTTTGGTGCTATATATGCTAAACCGCTTATGAAATGTGGAATGATCTTAAAGATACCTATGATAAGGTTGATGGTTCATTATTTTAATCTGCATAAAATATAAACTCTCTTAGTCAAAGTGGGTCCTCTTGATTACTATAACAACCTTAACTCTTTATGGAAACAATTTGATTGTATGATTAGCTTGCCTCCTTGCACTTGTGAAATTGCAAAACATTTTGAAAAACATAATCACTAATCAAGTTAATGCAATTTCTTATGGGTCTTGATGACTCCTATGTTCTATCGAAGCAATATTTTAACCGAGATCCTTTACCTAATGTCAAAAGCGCTTTCTGTTGTCTCGGAGAAGAGTCTCATGAGAATTGTATCATCCGGGAATAGTTCTACTAAACCCAATGCTACGACTTTTCTCGCAAAAACTTCGATGGTGGAAAATTTTTGATAACAAAGAGGTTTTAACAACAAAGTTTCGGCCTTATCGGTAATGACCCAATAGCAGAGGACCAAACATGAACCTCAAATGCACAAATTGCAAAAACCCGGTCATACTATTGATAGATGTTATGATCTTGTTGGCTATCTTGCTGGATATGTCAAAAGGAATTTTAATGGTAAACCTTTCAGCAGTAATAATATTTCTGCTGAAACCAATCGTGTCACCGATAATAGTGCTAGCAACTCTCTGTCTCCTTGTCTAATGAGCGACTCTCAAGACTTATGAGTCTTCTCAATGACAACAATGTGTCATCCGCTAATGCCAACTTGGCGGTAAAAATTTCTCGTGAACCTTCTTTAATGGCGGTGTCAAGTTTAATATAAACTTCAACAAGTTTTTAACAACAACACTAAAACCTTAAGCTGGAAACATCGGTCTTGGTTGGATTGTTGATTACGGTGCAAATCGAGACATGATTTGTGATTGAAAAATTCTTAATCAATGTTGTTAACATTTCAAATCTTGGTCTAACTGTTGGACATCCCAACGGTACTCGAGCCTTAATTACTAAAATTGGTGATTTAAAGGTCAATAATGACCTAACTCTTTTGATGTACTTGTTGTTCCCGAGTACAATGTTAGTTCTTGTCTGTTCATAAAAGTGCTAGAGATAATAAGATGTTTGTCGGGTTTAATGAATCTAAGCATATATATCTGATTTACATCAAAAAGGATTGTGGGATTGGTAAACAACACAATGGGTTATATATGTTTGATATTGATTCTACATGTAAGATTACTTCTAATACCGCATTTACATTTGTCATGTTTCAAAAATCTTTGGCATCAAAGACTTGGTCATCCTACGACCAAGTCCTACATATACTTAAACCCACTCTTAAATTTGATAGTACATCCAAACCGATCATCTCTGTGATACTTGTAATAAAGCTAAACAAACGGGGAACCATTCCTCAAGTGAACATAAATCAACTAAAATTGGTCAACTTGTCCATCTTGATGTATGGGGACCATAGAAAGTCACTAGCGAGAGATGGTTACAAATACTTTTAAGCTGTTGTTGATGACTATTCGAGCGATGTGGGTTTATATGCTTAAGGGAAGGATGATGTTTATGTTTCCATTGTTAATTTTACTCATATGCTATCAAATCAATTTGAACACAATGTCAAGATCTTTAGAAGTGATAATGGGATGTAATTTGTCAATAATAAACTTCAACATTTTTCCATGAAAAGGAATTTTACATCAAACCTCTTGTGTCTATACACCACAACAAAATGGTATTGCGAGAAAGGAAACATAGGCATCTCCTTAATGTAGCTAGATCCTCATGTTTGTGGGAATTACTCTAAATCTTTGGTCCGAATGTGTTCTAAGCTGCTGCATATGTCATAAACAGGTTGCCTCTTTAGTTACATCTGCAAGTCCCGTTCTTCCTTGTGTATGGGCATGACCCTTCACTCTCTCTCCTTAGAGTCTTTGGTCGCTTATGCTATGCCACCATTCTCAACATCTCGATAAATTTGGTAGTAGGTGCGAAAAAGTGTCTTTATTGGTTACTCAAATGAGAAGAAAGGCTATAAACTCTTGAGCCTTGAAACAAAAATATCTTTTACTCGAGAGATGTCAAATTTTATGAAACAGCTTTTTCCTTCAAAATGAAAATTACGTGTCAAAACCTTTGTTGAAACCTTTGTACCAAAAGATTTAAATCACAAAATTTCTTTGACTCACAAATAAGTCCCAATGATGAAGGAGAGTGACATCCTATGATGATGGCACGGTGGTAAGTCATCCTACTAGGATTGACGAACCGGTTGCAACATCTATAGATGATAATACACACCACGAGGGCAACATATCACATGATTCACATCCTGGCGATGCGGTTTCGATCCTCGCCGATGCGCTTCGATCTTCTTGATGCGCTTCGATCCCCACGATACAACACTTGATTCTCATTGAACAAGAAAGAGGCTTGCCGACCATCATCGCTAGAAGGTCAACCGAGTTTCCAAGTTGCCCAATAATCTTAATGACTTTATTATAGAAGGAAAAGTCAAATATGGTGTTGAAAAGGTTGTTAATTACTCCAATCTTAACAAAGATAATTATCGCTTTGCATCTAGTCTTAATAAAAGTATTGAACCTACATTATGAAGAAGCTATTCATGATAGTAATTGGGTTGATGCTATGAATTTCAAATTGAGGCCTTAAATGAAAACCATGCTTGGGATATAACCGATCTACCTCCTAATAGAACTCCTATTGGCTACAAATGGATATTTAAAATCAAATATAAAGCCAATGGTGAAGTTGATAGATACAAGGCTAGACTAGTTGTTAAAGGCTATAACCAAAGGGAAGGAATAGACTATGATGAAACTTTTTCTCTGTTGTAAAATGTCTCTTCGTCGATGTCTTATTGCCTTAGCCGTAAAAACAAATGGCCTCTTTTCAACTTGATGTTAATAATGCTTTCTTGTATGGAGATCTTGATGAGGATATCTATATGACCATCCCCGAGGGGTTCAGAATGAGAACAATAAGAATAAAGTTTGTAAACTTGTCAAATCCTTATATGGCTTAAAACAAGCTCCCGTGAAATGGAATGAAAAACTTGTCGGTGTTTTAAAAGAAAATAACTTTGTTCAATCTGTTAATGATCACTCTTTGTTCACCAAGCAGAGAATAACAAGTTTATTGCTCGCTTGTTTATGTGGATGATATTGTCCTTCTGGAAATTGCCCGATGAGATAAACCGATTCAAAGAGTTCCTAAAACAAAGTTTCATATTAAAGACTTGGGAAATCTAAAATATTTTCTTGGCATTGAGGTTCTAAAAGCTGGAATGACATTTGTCTCTCCCAAAGAAAATATTGTCTTGAACTCCTCAAAGAATTTGGTCTTCTTGGGTGCAAACACGTGTCCACCTCTATGGAACCCAACTCGTCCTTCCATACATTCCCACCGCCGATGACCCTTGCTTGTCAACATCACTGGTTATCGAAGTTACTGGGAAACTTATCTATCTCACCCATACAAGACCGACATCTCATACTCGGCTCATTGTCTCGGCACAATATATGCATTCTCCTTTAAAGTCTCATCCGGAATGTGCCCTCAATGTTCTAAGATATCTAAAAGGAGCTCCGGTGAAAAGGTCTAAGGTACAATTTCAACAACTCGAAAATCATCTTGAAGGATATAGTGATGTTGATTGGGCCAATGCAAGAAAAACCAAAATCATCACAAAGTTATTGCGTTTTCTTTAATAATTGTTTAATCTCATGGAAAAGTAAAAACAAAACACTCTTTCAAAATCTTCCATGTAGGCGAGAATATAGATCTATGTCTCGCCGCATGTGAAATCATTTGGATTCAAAAATCCTAAAAGACCTAAAAGTTGATATCAATCTTCCTTGATCTTTTTGTGATAACAAATCGCTTTACAACTTCTTGTCAACCCCTGTTTTCCATGAAAGATCAAAACAATTTGAAATTGATGTTCACTTCATCGTGGAAAAAATTGCTAGAGGTGTTATAAATGCTAAAAAGATTGGCTCTTCAAACCAAACTGCAGACATACTCACAAAGAACCTCCCCGTCTATCGGCATAAATTTTGTGTGAAAAATTGATATTGTTTGATATGTTTGCTCATCGATTAAGGGGAATGTTAAATTTTGGGTTGGTAATCTGTTGCAAACATATCATTCTATCAATTGCTAATGGCCTTCAAGTTGTGGCTTATTGCGGGATTAATTACTGGGTTTAACCCGGACAAAGGATAAAAGATTTAAAGTTCCAAAGCTCATTTTCTTGAAGCCTTTTCTTCGTTTCTCGCGATGAGTCACTACTAGCCGTTAGAGGGTCTTAGTGAAACTTAATCTCCTTTTAATAAGTCCTTTTTTCTAGGGTTAAACACACTGAGGGTGCGGTCTTTTGTATCACTCTTCTATTCTTTCCGATCATTTCACCGATCTTGTCTTGTCTTTACATCTACATGATTATTGTCTCATTGACATTAATCTAACCTTGTAACATTTGGATACTATTGTAACTTAATCTGTTCGACTATTGCGACTTAGATCCGAATAAAGATTATATTGTTCATCTTGGTTGCCTATACTTTCGTACATATACCCTGGTGTATTCTCTTCAAGCTTGTTAAGATTAATATTATGCTCAAAGAGAATTGTTTAATTCCACTAAATAAAAGCAATTAGTGGATTATATTGTTCTTGTTTGAACATGTTTATTAACTCCTAACTTTTTCCTTCTCACAGTTTACTTCAAAGACAGTACCTGAATCCATTAATTGTGTTGTCATGTCATCATATTGATCATGTTACTAGCTCTGATAAAATGTCGTTTTTGGTAGTTCAAACTGACTTAATTGTTTCGTTTTAACATGTGTGACAGATGTCTGATTATGGACACTCATGTATTTGATCTTATCTAGTTATGTAGAGTGAACAAGAGATCACCAATTCACCATTAAACGGCACACTAGGCGTGCCTTTTATGCTATAAACACAAGCGATAAGTTAAAAGTTCACGTCCATCTTCGAGAAAAGTTAAGAGTTCCAATTTATAACCAGGAGGAGTTGTTATACAACATGAGTTAAAACACTGTACTACCCCTTTCTTTGGCTGTTCTGTCATCTTATTCTAACTTGGTTCTGCAGGTTCGTACGGGTGCCAAGAGTGAACAGTCATCTGGCATCAAGATCCAAAACATAGTTGTGTCATGTAATGTCAAATTTCCCATTAGACTCAAAGGGCTAGCATTCTCTGGTGCTTTCTCAAGTGTAAGTTGACGTGCGATTTTGTTTGATTCACTAGGTTCTGCAACTGAATGCAAGCATATACAGAACCAATTTACCGGATGAAGCAACCTAAAATCGTGTTGCTCATTTATTTGGTTCGAAACTGACGTTCGATTTGGTTTTGGTTTACTCATAATTTCATTTGGTGGATTGGTGGTGTAGTATGAGCCTGAAGTATTCCCGGGACTAATTTACCGGATGAAGCAACCTAAAATCGTGTTGCTCATTTATTTTTTGGGTAAAGGGATTATACCCCGGTGAATATATTAGAAAAACATATATGAGCAGTGCACAATTTACCGGATGGAGCAACCTAAAATCGTGTTGCTCATTTATTTTTGTGTTGCTCATTTATGTTTCTGGACAAGTTGTTCTTACTGGTATGTAAATAGTTTTCATTAAAACGAAAAGTAACTTCAAATTTGCCCCATTCCACATCAACCACAAAGCAGTGCACAAGTGAAACAAAACCACACGTATTCTAAAACTTTAAAAGAAGCTTGTATTGCAAATACCCTATTCCTGCCCTGCTTTTCTAGTTAAACAACAAAAACATAACCCCTATGAGACGATCTAAATTTACAAGACAGGAATACACTGCGTTACTAACAATCGGAAGAAAAAGAACCAACATAGAACTTAGATATAGAAGGTACAAAAACAAGGGAAAATAAAGACCAAAAATGACAATATGAAGAAACAAGAAATCCAAGCTCAGAAAAGGTCGCTTGGCAAGTGTTTTTGGTAATTTCAGCAGTTTCCGGTCGAGGTCGTCTTACTAGTATCATATGTTGGTTTTGTGGTAGTTATGGAGGTGGTTTTGGTCGTTATATGCTGCGGTGTTGTGGAGGCCGTGTAGCAGAGGAAGGTTGGTAGAGGGTGTTTGAGGTCGGCTGGATGTGTTTGTTCGCCAAGGGTCGTGTGGCAAGAGTCTTGGTTGAGGGTCGAGACTGGTGGTTAGTGATCATGTAGCATGGGCGGGTATGTGGAGGGAGGATGGTTGTGGTCGTTTTCAAGGTCAGGTTGATCTTTGTTTCGCCAAGAGGTATAGTGTCCTAGTTCAGTTTGGTAGTGTCATGATTTAGATTCGGTGCGTTTTTAATGTCGTGGTACAGTTGAGTAGTGTCATGATTCAGATTCGGTGCATTTTTAATGTCGTAGTACAGTTGAGTAGAGTCGTGACTGAAATCAATGGTGTTGTAGTTCAGATTGGTCGTGATTTAGAAATGTGGCCGGGTTATTGAGGTGACGGTTTTGAGGTTTAGGTCGTTAGAATTGGTAAAAAGGTTCTTAGGATGGCTATGGTGGTGTTTGATAATTTTGGAGGGGTTGCAAATGTCATTTTGATCTAGGGCTTAATTTGCAAGGTCACGAGGACGCCAAGTGTTATCTGCATTTTTGTTTAGCAAGGGCCATGGGTGTGTCGTATGGTGGTCTTTTGCAAGAGTCATGGTTGTGTCGAGGGGTGGATCGTTTGGAGTTGTTTAGCAAGGGTATGAGGTTATTTTGTAAAGGTCGGGGATTATGGTCGTTTCAACTTGTGGTGGTATTAAGAACTTAGGGAGTTGCCTGGTCAATCGTACTTACATCTTCGTTTGTTCGTAAGATTGTCCGAGTTATAATTGCTAAAGTAGTTGTAGTTTTTGGGTTGAGATGGTCGAATGTATTCTTCATCGATATAATTTTTAGCATCTTTCTAATGTTACTGCCCTTAAAAAACTACTTAGAAAGCTAACATTGCACGAGTCAATAGCAAATATTGTTCTTCAATCTTCACCATAATAACCATTTCCTTCATTGAGTCCCACATAGGTCCAAGAAAGAAAATGCTTGCAGCTTATGTACTCTAATGTTACTAGCTCGTAAAATGTTGTTTCGGTAGTTCTCAGTACCAGGGACGGAGCCAAGACCAAATATGACCGGGTGCACAAAATATTTTAAACCGTAATACAGGAAACACATTTCAAAGGACCGGGTCATTTAAGATGCATTTAGTAAAAATCAGTAATTTTTTCAAAAATTAACATTACATCGAAAAAATCCATGGGGTTCCCGGGCACCCGCGGGAACCCCCCTATTCTCAAATTTTACACATTGACTGTTTGATAAGATGTCTAAATGAAAATTGCTTCATTAACTTGTGTGACTGATGTTTGATTATGGACACTTGTGTATCTAGACATCACCAATTCACATTAAACGACACACTAGATGTGTCTTTTAAGTACAAGTTCACGTCCATCTTCGAAAAAAGTTAAACTTAAAAGTTCCAATTTATAACCAGGAGGAGCTGTTATACAACATGAGTTAAAAGACTGCACTACCTCTGTACCTCTTTCTTTGGCCGTTCCGTCATCTTCTTATTGTATCTTGGTTCTGCAGGTTTGTAAGGATGCCTGGAGTGAACAATCATTAAAATTGGCAGAGCAAGAAAGGTACATTAATATTGCAAAATTGCAATATTAATAATCAATAAAATGCAGAATCCTTGCAAACACCCTAGAGGAAAACAAGCACATAATGCTACTACTACTACTATTACTGTGCTTAAAGACTTCATTTCAGAGCTTGCATTCTCTCATGGTGCTTTCTCAAGTGTAAGTAAGTTGACATTCGATTTAGTTTGATCCACTATGTTATCCAAGTGAATGCTACAGGACCTTTGTACTTGGTTTTAGTTTTGGTTTACTCATAATTTCATTTTGTGGATTGGTGGTGCGTTTGAGCCAGAAGTATTCCCGATTTACTCTGATCCACTATGTTATCCAAGTGAATTCTACAGGACCTTCGTACTTGGTTTTAGTCTTGGTTTACTCATAATTCCTTTTGGTGGATTGGTGGTGCAGTATGAACCTAAAGTATTTCTCTGGACTAATTTACCGAATGAAGCAACCAATGATCATTTTTGTTTCCGGATAAGTTGCTCTTACTGGTATGTAAATAGTTCGCATCAGTCTCACTTTTTAAGAGCTTGAATAAAATGGACTCTTTATGTTTGTAAATCATGTTCGTTATCAAGTTGGACAGGACTTAAGCTTTAATAGTTGTGCTCAGTTAATGTTTTTAACCTTGGAACAACTTTCTTTCCTTTACCGACCAGAGTTATTAATGTTTTCAATTTGGAAGCGGAAACGCAAGTGGTTCATATCGTCAGGTTTGTTGAATTGTGGGGCATAACTTGTATACCACAGCTGATTTCGCCAGAAATTATTTCATTATGAAATCCCTCTATTTCCTAAATTAAGTTGATTGTAAGTATTATTTTGTTTTTCATTTGCTGTTTCGAATTGAAAGGGGAAGAAGTAAATGAAATCCAAAGACAGAAAAGATATGAAACGAAAAAACTGTTTCGAGTCAATAGTATAAATATTGTTTTTTTTTTTTTTTTTGAGCGGCGGATGATATAAAAGCTAGCAGAGTTGAAAAAAAAATTACATGGAAGTTATAGAAGCTACGGATTTTCAACCACCCTAACCAACTAAAATTACGGGAAGGATTCTAGAGAAATCCACAAAAGGATTGAGAGACAATGGAGTCCCAAATCACCGCCTTCTTGGGAGGCAAGAAGAAAAGATCAAGAGATTTGGTGGTTCCAAATGGACCACATAAGAGTCCCCCCACCCCTTCAAGATACCACGAACTTTAGGAGGAACACTCAAGGAGTCAAGCCAAGCAAACCACTCCACAATGTTGTCACAAACCGAATATCCAAGTCCCACCATTTAGCCAAGAGAGACCACAAGCCTTTAGCCATATCGCAATTAAAGAAGCGATGATTAACCGTCTCAAGATCACCATGACATGAGGGACATAAAATCGATTCGACTTCAATACCTCTCTATCTAAGTTGACTCTTGACGGGAGTTTATTAAGCTTCAATCTCCAAAGAAACACATTGACTTTGATGGGGATATTTCGGTTCCAACGGGTAGCCTCATTAGCCGTATCCAACAAAAGAGAGTCAACTAAAGAGCGAACCGAGGCAACCGAAAAACCTGCAGAACAATCCAAAGCCCACTGCCAGGAATCATGATGATCCGTGAGGCTGATGTTGTCGATGACTTCTTTTAAAGCAGCATATTGAGATGACTCCATTCCTCCTCTTGGATGACGCCTTAAGACCGAGGACCAATCATGCAAACGAACCCGACTTGCAATGCTACAACTTTTATTAGTGTCAAGGAGGAAAATACGAGGAAACAACACCTTTAGAGGCTTCTCTCCGCACCATGTATCCTCCCAAAACCTAGAATCGGCGCCATTACCAATCTTACGAGTGCATAAAGAAATAAGGTCAATACCTTTGCGTTTGAGGTTGTCAATCGAGAGAGCAAGGATCCCCAGTGCTACGTTTGAGACTCCTATTGTTGGCGACGTTAATACCCCTTCGACACCATGAATACTCGAATAACACGAACCCGAGCTCGAAAGTTATTGTTTAAGAACCTCCAAACCCACTTAAACAAAAGCCCAATATTAAGCCCAAAGATGCTTCCGATTCGAGACCCCCTTCCTTTCTACTCGCAAGACATTTATCCCACTTAACCCAAGACATCTTTTTGTCATCGAGATCGCCTCCTATGAAGAATTTGTTACGCAAAGACTCGAGCTTCTTGCGTATAGACGCCGGCATCAGATAAATGGACATATAATAGGTAGGAAGATTGCCAAGAACCGACCTAATTATCGAAAGACGCCCACCGACAGAAAGTAACCGAGCCTTCCAAGAGCAAAGATTGGAGGAAAATTTATTAATTATAGCATTCCAATTAGAGCATCTTACCATGCTACAACCAACCGGAACACCTAAATACTTCAAAGGGAGATTAGCCGCCACACAACCAATAATATTCGCCATGTGAGAAACCTCCTCGTCTGTCACACCAACGCCTAAAACGTTGCTTTTATGGATATTGATCTTTAGCCCCGAGATGAGGAAAAAGCATCGAAGCATACTAATCAGATTATGGGCATTAACCCAAGACCATTCGCCAAAGAAGATGACATCATCCGCATACATAAGATGAGAGATACTCATATTATCCCGACCAATAAAAGCACCTTTAAAAGACCTAACGCCTCGGCCTTACCCGTGAGGGCATGTAAACCTTCCATGGCCAAATGAAGAGGAAAGGAGACATGGGTCGCCTTGCCTAAGGCTCTGTTTAGATCGAACTCTTCCGTAGGAGAACCATTAACTAAGACAGAAGAACGGGAATTATGAAGGCAGCCTTTGATCCAAGTACGCCATTTAAGACCAAAACCAAGCTTGTCCAAAATTAAGTCCAAAAAATCCCAACGCAAGGAGTCAAAGGCTTTCTCGAAGTCGACTTTGAAAACCATAAGAGCCTTCTTACGTTGACGATACCAAGCCAAGACTTCATTTAGAATTAGAGGACCATCCAAAATATTCCTCCCTTTGATAAAGGCTGATTGCATAGGGCTAATACAATTACCAATCACCATGCTAAGTCTATTGGCTAAAAGTTTGCCAATGATTTTGTATTGGCACCCTATAAGGCTGATAGGTCGAAAGTCAGAAACGTACTTGGCATTAGAAACCTTCGGAATTAAAGCAATGAAGGAGGAATTACAGCCTTTAGGGAAGAAACCGGAACAGAAGAACTCATGCACGAATCGAACCACGTCATCCTGAATAAGGTCCCAAAAGGATGTGATGAATTTAAAGGTGAATCCATCAGGACCCGGCGCTCTATCACCCCCACAGTCCCAAACAGCTCCTTTTATCTCGTCGCGAGAAAAGGGGCGTTCCAATAAATCTCGATGACATTGCGATAGAGGATTAAGCAAATCAGTATCCAAGGTGGGAGTAGTACCAGTGGCCTGTTGAAAACGGCTTCTAAAGTGGCCCAGGAATTCGGCCTTGACTAAAGCAGGATCCACAATCCATTCACAATTCTTCAAAATGCCTTTGATAGCTAGCTGACGCCTATTTTTTTTTAGCATACCATGAAAGAAACTTGTATTTTCGTTGCCCTCTAGAGCCCATTTGACCTTAGCCTTTTGAGCTAAGTCTTTAGCCTCCATTCGATCAAGAGATCCCAAGAAAGTAAGAGAGTCTTTTAGATTTTTAAAATCCTCATCAGTAGCAATACCTTGATCAATTTTAACATCTATGAGAGAAATCCGTGATTGGTGATCTTTCTTTTGAGCATATGAAACAGATTTATTCTTGCCAACCCACTCCCGAATAACTTTTTTGAGGTTTTGAAGCTTTTTCTTGAACAAGACCATGCCGTTGGCATTAACAATACCATCATTATTCCATGTGTCAACAACAAGATTCCGGAATCCATCCATCTCCAACCAGGAATGAAAGAAGCGAAAAGGAGTCGAGCCGTAGTCGACATGAAATTCCTTCAGGAGGATTGGCCTATGGTCCGGTAAGCCTTTCTCCAAAACGACACCAGTGGAGTGGGGAAAAACCTCGAAAAAATTTTCAGAAACCAAAAAACGGTCGAGCTTGCTCATCTTGGACCCCCACTTATCTGTCCAAGTGTATTGATAACCTCCTAACGGAACATCAATAATATTGGCATCGTTAATGAAGTCGTTAAAAACCTTAGCTTGACGTTCATTGAAAACTGAGCCAAATCTTTCACTAGCTTCACGGACTTCATTAAAGTCGCCCATCATAACCTTTTCCACATTCATTTCAATCCCACATAGGTTGAAGGATGGAAATGTTTGTAGCTTATATACCCTAGTGTATTCCGTTTAAGCAAATTGAGACTAATAGTATATTCGATATGGTCGTTTATGACTCAAGAACTCAATTTGTGTGGAGGTTGGAGTCACACATTATGTATCGAAATATTGTATGAACTCTTAACTTTTTCATTTTTCTTTAACAATGAACTTTCTCGTGAATTCCATTTTTACAAAAATTTACTTCAAATACGATACCCGAATCCATTAATTTTGTTGTCACATTTAACTTTCTCGTTGAATAGAATTCCATTTTTTACAAAAGTTTACTTCAAATATGATTAGAGATGGCAAAAAAACCCATACTCGATGGGGACCCGATCCCCAAACCCGTTTTGACTGGTGAATCCCTGAGTTGACTGGGGATGGGGATGGGGACGGGGATGGGGAATCCCGAATTTAATATCCTGGGATGGGGCGGGTATAGGGATAACATAAATCCCCGACCCCGCCCCGACCCCGAACATTTGAATGCGTAAGTATATAAAAATATATATGTATATCATACTAGATCTACTTATATATGTTTGTAAGTATTGACATGTATATTTATATTCATATGTGATTTTTAAAGAATAAAATATCAATAAAATTATAAGCACTAACAATATATTACTCAATTAACGCTTTTTTTCTTGATAGACACATACAATGCACATTGTTTTTTATATTATGTGATGTTTCAAAATTTGTGATACTTTAAAGTTGAATTGACATTGCTGCTAATCTAACGATGTATGATATACGTTTTTTGAGACATTATATGCGTCAAATTATTTATATTTTCGAAGAGTTTGTGCATATTTTATGTTTATTTCATTAATGATGAAAAATCCCCAAATCCCCGCGGGGATCCCCGATCCCCGTTTGGGATAGGGATGTAAAACAATTCCCCGACGGGGATGGGGAATGAGAGTAGGAAACGGGGACGGGGATGGGAAATGCGATCCCGACATTCCTCGCCCTGCCATCCCTAAATACGATACCGAATCCGGTGAGCTAGAAAAAATTCGAGAGGGGCAAAAAAATTTATAACACCAAAAGTAGACTTACAAAAACAAGGTTGGTAATCGAAAATTTAAGTGTGTTTGATTCAAATAATTAGCTTGTCCAAAACTTGTGCAATGACATAACACATGAAGTGGGTCGTTTAATATTCTCATATCCATTGTGCCAAAGTAAGAAAGTAATTTACAAACAAAAGTTAGCTAAAATATGTAGTAAAAGAGAAACTAGATAAAGGACAAAGTAAAAGCGCTTTTTATACTCTTTTGTACTTGTCACCCTAGTCCCCTTTAATTCACTACAAAACAAAGAAAAGCGGTTTACTCTTTTTATACTTTTCTTTTTCGTTTCGTGCTACACTCACATCAGATAAACAATGTTCTTCCATGGTGTTAAAATGGTGCGAACAATATCAATAAGACTCAACCAACCACCCTTTGGTGATAATCTTTATTATAACAATATACACAATAGATTAGTCCCCAACACAAAGCTAACCAAAGCAGATACAAAGGAAAAGTTGTTATCTCTAATAGGTGCAACAATAGAATACAAGTACTACACACTACAAACCAAACCAAAGATCAAGATGATCTATAACACGCTTTACAATAGTAAACTACCCGAAACCAGTAGAAACCCGGATGAATATCCAAACTTGTATGTGAGACTTTTGAGAGATAATAGAGAAGTTGTGAAACCCTAGCAGAGATGAGACATTATATAGCCGTGAATATTACACTCTCAACCCCGCATACAAAACTTAACAAACAACACCCAAAGTATTAGAGTTAGAAATCTAAGTGTAAAATAGATACACAATATACCTGAAGGTTCAGCTGTTTGACAAAAGGACTTCCAATACTTTCAACACATGGCTTCTTTCTTCTTCACCATTCCAACAAACAAAACCGATCCACGCTCTGAAAAATGCCTAAAAAATGATTTTGACTTTCAATTTAGATATT
This sequence comes from Chrysanthemum lavandulifolium, assembly GCA_022545495.1. NCBI lineage: Eukaryota > Viridiplantae > Streptophyta > Magnoliopsida > Asterales > Asteraceae > Chrysanthemum > Chrysanthemum lavandulifolium. The sequence continues at coordinate 289,312,968 of CM040242.1, forward strand.
AGAGATGCTTTTCTAGGGGGCAAATTACAAAATTATCTCAAGAAATTTACATTACAAATTTTTTGGGTGATGCCCACTCCCCCCCCCCCCCTTAGCTCCGCCTGCTCGAATCCATTAATTTTGTTGTCACTTCATCATATTGATCATGTTACTAGATGATAATTTTTTTTAGAACGTCAAATTTTACAATCTATCTCACAAATTTTATCTCAAATGTCTCTAAGGAGACTTGAACCCACAACCTTTAGGTTGATGGGTCACTCACATACTATTGGGCCATATTAAAAAAAATTACGCATTGACTGTTTGATAAGATGTCTATATGAAATATTACCAACGAAACTGCTTTTTTTAACGGCATTTTTTCACACACTATACCACCTATTTCATAAATGCTAGCGAGGCTTAAACTCATAAGTCATAACCTTTAGGTTAATGAGAACTCATATACCACTACCACTAGACCAAAGACCTTGAGTCAAAACTAGTTTAGTTGAGTAAATGAAAAATCTAAGAGGTCTGTGACCAAAAGTTATGTGAATAAGAGCATATGAAAAAATTTGGACAACTTTATACATTATACTTTCCCATTATTAGCTAAGTATGACTTAGTTTACCGATTTGACCACCTAATGAACATAAAAGTTGAGTTAGCAAGTTTACAAAAGACATAGATCCAAATTGACATCAATAATGAATATCAACCATTAGCCGAAAAACAGCATAAAATATGTCGGTTAGACATGCGACGTAAAGCAAAACTACATTCACTTCAAAAAATTTGTTAACACAGAAATAACTTCAAATTTGCTGCAGCACATGAGACTCATTCTACGATCGGTCACAAATCAATACATAAAGTAAAACAAGACCAAAATTATTCTAAAACTTCAAAAGAAACGTGTATTGCAAATTCCGATTTGTGCCCTGCCTTTCTAGATCAATTGTCGTAGTACAAATAACTAATGCACAACCCCTACGAGACGATCTAAATTTACAGGGCAGTATTGCACCGCTTTACTCATTAGAGGAAGAAAAGGAACCGAAATAGATCGTAGATATAAAAATCCGCAAAAACAAGGGAAAATAAAATATCAAAAACAACAATATAAAGAAACAAGAAACCCAAACACATAAAAGGTATGAAATGAGAAACAATGATAGAAAGTCGCACGAGTGAATGGAGGGTGCGTTTAGTTGGAGAAAAAATTCTCTTATTTTCTATCTCTAGTTTTGTAAAAATTTGGATGGGAAATTTATCTCCACAAAACACTGAAAATATAGAAAATGCGTTTAGTTGATATTTGTATTTTTATTTGAAGAAGGGAGGAGGTTGGGGTTCATAAAGAAAGGAAACAACTAAAATTTGTTTTAATTTTCCTGTTAGATTAGGAATAGGGATTTTGTTTTCAGAAACATTTTGTTGGAAAATGATAATTAACGCGATCTCTATTTTCCTTGTTTTCACAAAACATTTGTGGAAAAGCAGCTTTTCCCCAACTAAACGCACCCTAAATATTGTTCTTTTTATAAAACCATTTTCATATTGAATCCCAAATAGGTTGAAGAAAGGAAATATACGTAGCTTATATACCCTTGTGTATTCCTTCAAGCATCTTAAGTTTAATATTATGTTCTCAAACATTTGGGTGTGTTGGACTAAGTAAAACCGATTAGTCTATTACATATTTGATGTTTGAAAATGTGTATTAACTCCTAACTTTTTCCTTTTCTCTAACAACCAACTTTCTGGTAGAATAGATCAATAGAACTCCAAATTTAACAAGAAAATGATGAGAAACAATTAACTTTTTCCTTTTCTCTAACAACCAACTTTCTGGTAGAATAGATCAATAGAACTCCAAATTTAACAAGAAAATGATGAGAAACAATTAACTTCAAAGACAATACCTGAATCCATTAATTGTGTTGTCACGTCATCATATTGATCTTGTTACTAGCTGATAAAATGTGGTAGTTCTTATTACTTTGTTACATAATTTTCAAATTTTACACATCTCATGTTTCATAAGATGTGTAAATGAAATACTACCAACAAAAATTGGCTTAATTATTTCGCTTTAACATGTGTGACTGATAAACTCATGTATTTGATCTTATCTTGTTGTGTAGAGTGAACTAGAGATCATAATTCATCATTTAACGACACACTAGTCGTGTCTTTTATCCTATAAACACAAGCGTTAAGTTAAAAGTTCACGTCTATCTTCGAGAAAAGTCAAGAGTTCCAATTTATAACCAGGAGGAGCTGTTAGACAACAAGAGTTAAAAGACTGCACCACCCCAGAACCCCTTTGGTCATTCCGTCTTATTGTATCTTGATTCTGCAGGTTTATACAGGTGCCAAGAGTGAACATCATCGAATTTTGCAGCAAGAAAGAACCAAATTTTGTATTGGTTTTAGTTTTGGTTTACTTATAATTTTCATTTGGTTGGTGGTGTAGTACGAGCCTGTAAGTATTCCCTGGACTAGTTTACCGGGTGAAGCAACCTAAAATCATGTTGCTCATTTTTGTTTCCGGAAAAGTTGTTCTTACTGGTATGTAAATAGTTCGCCTCAGTCTCGTTTGTAAAACCCAAAATTTAGAGGGGGGTCATACAGGCACACAAAAAGAAAGTAAAACAGCCAAACTGATTCTAAAACGCTGAAAGAAACTTGTATTGCAAATACCCTATCTCCCACCCTGCTTATCTAGCTCGTTTGTCAAAGTACAAACCACAAAACCATAACTCCTACGAGACTATTGTGTACACTCGACCTAGATTTACAAGGCAGGATAACACCACCTAACGAAAGAAAAAGAACCAACATAGGACATAGATATAAAGAGAGGAAAAAACAAAGGAAAATATAAGACCAAAAACGACAATATAAAGAAACAAGAAACCCAAACACAGAAAAAGGTATGAAAAGAAAAACACTGTTAGGAAGCTAAAACACTAAATAAGAAACCAACCCATCACGACATCATAACATGGGACATCCGATTCTGGACCCTTCTATTTTACATGCCCTCATTCCCTCGACCTCCCATTTTCTTATCCTTGAGTACTTTTTTCATCTTTGTAAAATCAAAGGATCCAACCAAATTGGGCAGCACCTTCATAAGTGGAGGCCATTGTGAATTCGTTCACGAGCGCCGCCCATTCACATTGCTGATTTAGCAACTGTTTGCAACCTCATTAGATACCGATCCGTTCTCAGTAGGTTTGGCCTCTTCCTTGACCAACTCTGGTGCAATAGCCTCTTCCTTGTTCTTCTCAGCTATAGCCGGTTTCTCTTCCCAAGCCTAAAACAACACAATATATAAGTTATTGCACAAAAAGCATCAGCTGTATTAAAAAGTCGCCTACCTGTTTCTGAAACTGCTGTTGCTTCGCCTTCTTCTCCTGAATTCTCTTCTGTCGCTCCTCGTAAAACTCAAAATCATCTAATATGCATTGCTTGCTAGAATGATCTTTAAATATTTTGATCACTTGCAACCCATGTTCTAACTTCACCTGAACAAATACGCATAAAACCCATTAAACATTATTCACCAATGGTTTTCAAATAGTAGACTAATAAAAGAAAATAAACTTTACAAGCAAAATACCTCTTGCGTGTCCCTGCTATTGGTTACGGGCTTATTCTCGTTGTATTCAAGAGTGATGTGCTTCAGCAAGCTGTTTGGCACGTCTTTGACGATATGCCACTTAACAGGGAAGCAGCCGATCCATTTGTCTTGTTGCCAGTATTCCAAGCTTTTGTTAAAATCAACTGGACCTACCATTTCAGCAACGCCCACAAATTGTCCACTGGTATTGACCTGTAAATACGAAGTCAGTGCTGCTCATGAAAAAGAAGCTTGTTAAGTAGTAACGAGAAAACGCTTACCGAAAAGAAAAGGAAAACAGGACAGTGACCAGACTTTTGTTGGGCCTCCTGGTATGCGGCATCAAGCTTCTTGTTTCCATTTTGTGTACTGGACCAAACATTATACTTGATACTCTTGTGGACATCATCCTCACTATACGACTTAATGATAAAGAACTTGGCATCTTCATAAGTATCGGGAAATTCCGTCTGGTTGTATTGCTCTCTGTCTGGGGCAGCACTCACTTTCTCTTTCTCAACAACGTCAATATTTGGAGAAGTTCCATTTGGTCCCTTAATAGTGACTTGGGTCGGAACCTTTTGGCTCTTAATGATCCTGGCTCTAGGCCCTCTGTTAAGTTCATTCAGACCATCACTGTTTTCATTGCTGTAACCAAAGAAACCATTTCCTCTTCCTCTAGGTTTATACTTGTTGTCCACAGTTAACCAACCGTTTGTACTATTTTGTGAGCCATAAGTACTAGAACCAAAACCAAAACCGGATCCATATGTGCTCCGGTACTGCCCGTATAATTTGTTTGGATACATTCTATTCATATATCCACTTGCTGCATTTATGCCAGACATTGGTCTTGGACTCTGCAAAAACGAACAAACTATCAACACCAAAAGACATAACAAATCACGATGAAAGAATAAACATAAACTTTAATTAATATAAACGTACCACAAGATGAGAATTGGTACGGAAGTTTTGATTCTTTGATGCAAAACCATTTGCATTTGACAAAGGGGTGGTGTTGGTATTGTTTCTAGATAGCCCATTAGAATATACCGAGCTGTCTACCCATGGAAGCGGGAATGGACTCCGTCAAAACCATATCGTGCATCCTGGTAAGTGCTTTGTGCACCCTGTTATAGGAACCGCTTGAGTTAAAGGTCGAACTCTGATACGCTGCTGGTCTCACGGGACCCTTGTTTCCATTGGCAGTAGTGTCCACGGACAAGGCTGGTTGACCGGCACCTGAGGCTTTAGACATATCGGCTTTTGGAGGACGGTGGTTTGGTTCATTGGTTGGAAATAACTTGGGTATTGGTAATGCTGTGCTCCATAGAGCTGACCATCTTGACCCGGTGTTGGCACGGGTGAACCAGCAGGTGAGTACGGAGCATATGGTGCGTAACCGTAACCAGGATACATAAGTGACCCATTCTCCCCATAAACACCCTGATAAATTTACAAATAGTCAATCAGCATATACAAATAAAGTAATAATGTAACTTTTAATAAGCTCGTCACAATTTAATTACGAAAAGATATGTTCTTACGTGAGACATATCAACTCCGTCAGTGTTCATGTATCTTGAATAGTCCTCCCAGTCGCTGGTGGTACCATCATAACCTAGAACAAAAACATCATTAAGATACCTTTTTATAGTACCATAAAAGCTACGCCTTTTCTCACTGCATATACCAAAAGCTACAAATTATTTCTAAGTGTATACCTGAATAGTAATAAGCAGGAGGAGTGTAAGCATTGGGAAAATACGCCACGGTCGGATCCGCATAATCGGGTATAATTGGAGTAAGTGACCGATCAAATGGTTGACTTTGACCATTCCCATTGACCCCTGAGTCTACTGAGGGCTGCAAAGTACACAAACCAAAATATTAACATCCAACAATCTCAACCGGTATTAAACAAACACAATTAACACAAAAGCGTTACATAATGCCGCATGAAGCTAAACTAAAGTACTAAACCCTCACTTTCTTAGCAGCCTCTGAGACTTCCAAAGTCTTAGATTGCGAATCGATTGCAAGATTCTTTAGCAAATCAGCAGCTTCTGTGGAGAAATGAATCAAGGATACCCAAATTTTTCATATTTTGTTTACAGTTAACAATAAGTTTACAGCACTAAAATACCGCCAATAAGCCAATAAACCTATAAAGCATATTCAGCTGATAAATTACTCAAATCAAGATCCAATACAACACTCAGAATAAAAATCTCAGCTTAACATAACTATTTTTTCAAATCTGAATAGAAAAATTAACACTTTAATCCAATCAATCAAAAATCTTATCTTAAAATCACTCATTTCAAAATCCCAATTAACTAACTTTTTAAATAACCCTATAAAAGTTTAAAACTTAAATTTAATCAAGAATAATTATTAGCTAATTAACCATAAACCCAATAATTATTAGCTAATTAAACACAAACCCAATACATAAAATCAAATCTTTATTCCAAACAAGCAAAAATCTCAGCTCAACAGAGCCAATTAACTAACTTTTTAACTAACTTATCAAGAATCCAATACAGATAATCAAATCTTTAATCCAAATAAGCAAAAATCTCAGCTCAACATAACCAAATTAACTAACTTTTTAACTAACTAATCATAAACCCATGATAAAAATCAAATCTTTAACCCTAAAAACAACAATTTCACCTCAAATAATCCCAAAAAAAGACAGATCCAATAAAAAAGAACAAAACCCAATTGAGAAAACACAAAAAGGATACGATCTGCAGAAGGAGCAACAGATGCCATGATTGGAATTGATAGATCTTGATAGATGGATAGATATAAACCCTAATTAAAAATTGGGTTTTTTTTTTAAAAAAAAAGGGGAACCCTAAATATGGTTTTATGAGAGAGAGTAGTGATGAATGAGCCGCCACAAATGAAGTGAGAGAGAGGAGAGAGGGGTTTTGAAGCAAGAGGTTTTGAACCATTTAAAAGTGGTGATTTTAGTGATTCCACATCATCATTTGTTCTTGTTGGACTGTTTGGTACCTTTGGTTTTTGTATGTGTCTGTTTTTGACACATTTGTTTTTGGTTTTGTTGATGTGTTAGTCGTGTTAGATGAACGGATAATGTTTTTTTGTTCGAGTTATTTATATGTACGTGGTTTAAGCGGAGTTTTGTGACTGTTTTTGACTTTTTTTAGTTGCAACATAAAAGTGTGTAACGGGTAATATTTGAACGTTAAACTTATTATGAAGAAATCAGAATGTTATTCCTTTTCAAGTTATTTATAAGTAAGTGGTTTAGGCGGGGTTCTTTGGTACCTATGGTTTTTATTGTGTGTGTTTTTTTACACATTTTTTTTGGTTTTGTTTTGATATGTTTTCGCGTTAGATGAACGGATAATGTTTGGTTTGTTCAAGTTATTTATATGTACGTGGTTTAAGCGGGGTTTTGTGACCGTTTCTGACTTTTTCAGTTGCAATGCAAAAGTGTGTAACGTTAAACTTATTATGAGAAAATCAGGATGTGTTCAAGTTATTTATATGTAAGCGGTTTAGGCGGGGGGTTTTGGTACCTATGGTTTTTATATGTGTGTTTTTTTTTACACACTTGTTTTGGTTTTGTTTTGATGTGTTGTCGCGTTAGATGACCAGATAATGTTTTTTCTGTTCGAGTTATTTATATGTATGTGGTTTAAGCGGGGTTTTTGTGACTATTTCTAACTTTTTTAGTTACAACACAAAAATGTGTAACGGGTAATATTTGAACGTTAAACTTATTATGAGGAAATTAGGATGTTATTCCTTTACGGGTTATTTATATATATGCGGTTTAAGTCGAGGTTTGTGACCGTTTATGGCTTTTTCAATTGCAACATAAATTGTGTAACAAGTAATATTTGAACGTTAAACTTATTGTGAAGAAATCAGAGAATGAGGCGCCAGTGGTTATGTTCTCTTTTAGACTTTCAAAAATGAAAAAGAAAACTAGTACTACAATTATATCTATAGGAATGGTTGTAGCACAAAACGTACTTTTAAGTAATTGCTTTCATATATCTTGTATATGTCTATATGAAAAAGGACTCATGTTACGAAGTTGATTATTATTTGTGCAATTTGTACTTTGAACTTGGAAAGAGAGAAAAAAAATTAATGATACGTCTTTGTCTTTTGAGTTGTTCTGACAGATCAATCACTCGAGATCTTTGATCTTTACCCATACCAGAAAAAAAAAAATCTTATAAAAACTAATATATGACGGTACTTGAAGTTGCACCTTGTTAGTAAGAGCATCTCAAATTATCACATAGTACATCAGGCTACGCTTGGTATTGTCTTATTAGTTCTTACACACATGGTGATTTTTTTGCATTGTTTGTTCTATCGATAAGAGATGTGAATTATTTGACACTTGTAATTGTACTTTTGACATTTATCCCGTGAGAAGTATAATTATTGCACGTCTTTGTTACATATAAAAAGTGTATAATGGAGTTTAAAACTCCCAAAATGAAAAAATATATATATAAAAAAAAAATTAAAAAATACTTATGTACCCTCAATCTCAATAAGTATTATGTATCGATAAGTTTTGCACAATCTCATTTATCTCATTTAATGGTGTTTTATTCAGCTGTGTTGATTGATATGACATATTCCAAAGTCAACTTCCAAAGTCAACACCTTTTGCACAATCTCATTTATCGGTGTTATATTCGGCAGTATAAAGATTATAAAATTTAAGCTTTTGTGCTTTTAACTATTTAACAACTTTTATAATTGTAATGCATGACGACTCGTATGAATGTTATTTCTTAAAAAAATAAAAATAAAATAAAAACCTTTGTTAATAATTAGTGATAACATAATTATTTTCAAAAAAATGCGTTCACACACTCTACTATATAACATACCATTTATTAGTGCCATGTTCGTAGTATTAAAAATTTAACATTTAATTTTTGGTGCTTTTAACTATTTAGCAACTTTTATAATTATAATGCATAATAACTCATATAAATGTTATTTCGTAAAAAAAAGTAGACTTTGTTTAATTTAATGATAACATAATTACTTTTAAAAAAATGCATTCACACACTTTACTATATAACACACCATTTGTGGGAGTTGATTGATAAAAACAAGTGATCCAAAAATTGTTGATATTATTATTAAGCAAGTTTCTAACATAAATGAGACTAATATAAATATAGTATTTTATTTCTTGTCCATATTTCAATTCAAATTGGTTAGCTTTATGTTGCGTTGTCTAGATGGATATCACGTATATTCCCAAAAGTTCGGTCAATAAAGATTGTACACTTCAAATGTCCTTTACCAAGAAGTTTCGCTGTAATTTTTTATTCTCAATTTCATTAAATGTTTTTAAACGTTATTTGATACAGTTAAAAAATTGTTCTTTGAGTTGAATTATTGTATGCCCCAAACTTCTTCAATTACACTTTGATTAGTTTATGTTGTATGCATACATCTTAACTACATTATAATGCATTTAGGCCATTCCTAAAAAGAAAGTCTTTAAAGAACAAGCCTACACACCTAGGTGGTGTTTATTTTTTAAGAGACTCCGAATCTGAATTTGAACCGCACATCTGAATCTGAATTTGAGACGTAAATGCTGAAATCTGACCTCATATGAACGGGAAAAAAAACTCATGTTTGAACCGCACATTTGCTTGCTCGTACTATTTATTTTTATTATTTTTTAAAATTTTTGTGTCAACAAGAGGCATTAAGACACCCCTCTCAAGTCTAGACCATTAAGATCTTACTACCTCTGACCGCGTCTGAACCATTTCATATCTCTCACAAACCATATAACCATATAATCGCATCCACTATATAAATGCACACAAACCATTTCATATCTCTCACACACATCTAAAACATCAGTAATATGGCAGAGTGTACCCGCCGCTATAAAATTTAGTCATATGGTACCCGCCGCCGCATTGCGACGGTAACCTCCAACCGTCTTTTGTTGTATCCTGATAAACCGTCCATAAATGATGGAACCAGGTTATGGATCTGTTCAAGTTGGTCGATCAATCCCTCCTCTAGTGTTATATAAAACATTTAACAAAAATATCACAATTATAACTATTTGACGCTATAAAATTTTGATTTCATAAACAGGAGTTCACCTAGTTTAAAATCCTGATACAAGTTGTCGATGATATTTTCCATATATCAGGAGTAAAATCATTTTAAACTTTTGTCATAATAAATAAGTTTAAGTATAAAGCATATTATCATATATACTAAAAACGGGGTAAATTAATGTTCAAAGCATTGTAGCCACATTACTTTACCCACAAATAAATTAAATAGTCCCTAAGGTTAAACTTCTTTTGCAAATTTGATTCTTCGTGGACTAACGACTTAATAGAATTGAACTTTTAAGGACATATATATAGAAACATATATACATTTATCAAAAGTATAACGGGTCCATAACACTCCCGCAGCAACGAGCGGACTGACCCACTCATTATAACTCAACGAAATATAAAAAGAACCAAGTAAATTGCTTTGATCCTTGTAGTTTTGTCAAATTGCATGTTTGGTCCTCATCTTTTTAAAAGTGAAACAAACATCTTTATTTTGAAGTTTACTTACATATTTAGTCCATGATTAAAACACCATTTTTCTTCTTCCCTTTTAATTTTTAGATAGTTTTTTTAGAGGTGGTAAAACGAGCGGGCCGGGTGGGCACGGGCAACGGGCTAAACGGGCACTAGTCCAATGGGCACGGGCTTAAACGAGCACGGGCCAAACGGGCTCATGTTATACGAATTGGTTTACAAAAGACCTAAAACGACAAAAAAAAAACTACTCGCACGTAATACATCATTTATATTTGAGTAACTAAATATATTATATCTATAAGTTTTTCATTAAAAATAATTTAATGTTCGAGAAAAACATGTGACCATTATGCTCATTTAACTTCTAAATTAGCAATAGACTAAAATACACGGTTGGTCCCTAAACTTGTCAATTTGCTTAGCGTTGGACAAACCTGGGCATTATCATCGCCACGGGTCCAAAACATGGCATTTATATGCCAAACTAGTCCCTTGACAAAGTCAATGTCTGATTTTTGTTTTGTAGTCGAGGGTATTTTAGTCCATACACATTTATACTTTGATAACACATTTATATTTTAACCCTTCATCTTTCATCATCGTCATCATCTCCCCAAATCATTCGTCTCCCCAAATCATCATCTCCCCAACATTCATCATTCATCTTTCAATCTGGTCTAAAATAATGGAGGCATTCATCATTTTAGACAAAGTCAACCCATCCATAGAAGGATGTCATGGTTTTAATTGAATAAAGAAGGAAAAAAAATTATAACTTAAACTAGATCTGTTGGACTAACTTGATTGATGAGCAGCTTGAACTGGCCTGTTCCGAGCCGAAACCATATGTAATCCTTATTGGCATCTCTAGTTCCCGTCGCTATTAACGCAATCTTTTGATTGATCCAACCACTACATTAGTTTCATCATTTTTAATCATAATTTTTTATGGTTCTTTATTAATAGCTTAAAATTTTATATGGAAGTCCCTTACAAGATGCTCAGCATGACGGGAAAGAAGCTTAATTTTGTTAGCAGGAGTGTCTTTCCTTGGATGATGCGAATCAAAGCACACTTTGTACCTGTATCACCAAATGGCTGCATCAAAACACCACCACCTACTTTCTGGTTAATACTGAGGTGCCCTTCTTTTACTGTATTATCAAAAAGAAAAAGTGACCAGCCTCTTAATACAAGAGGTAGGATCAATGAGAAATATCTTTGATACAATATACGAGTACTTGTCTTTCTGTTATAACAACTTGTTATTAACAAGTTGGACTATTATTTATTGCGACTTGGAAAAACAATCACCTCTTCCATTTAATATTTATACTTGATTATGATATTTGTGTTTTAAGATATGCTACAACTCATGGTTTACTAACAACCAGTTATGTAAAAGCCATGATATTCAATCATCATCAACAAACTCTTCAAAACATTAGATTACAGATTGATTATAAGTTCATAACGAATTCTAAAGATTTTCAAACATGAATCTGAAGATAATACAATTTTTGGGTGATTGTAAAAATATTACAAAAAATCAGGACAATGACGAGATATAAGAATCACTGAATCAGGATGCAAGATACGATACCATAATAGTAACCTAAATCACAAAGTTGATACACATCTCAGGAGACCCAAAATCTAACAGGGTATCGTACTATCATTTCTTTAAAACAAACTTTTACCATAAATCATCGTACACTATGAAAACCTGAGTTATCAATTCCTTGATGCACCAAAGTAACCATCCATAGAAGGATGACATGGTCTATTAATATTTTTGAAATATTAATAAGAGAGAATTATAGTATCAAGCTTTATCTAGATCTAACGAGCATAAATAATAAATTTGGGAGGACTGAAATAGCAGCTAAACCTGTCTAGAACATCAACCATTACACATATTGCGACTTGGAAAAATAATGGATGCATTCATCATTTTAGACAAAGTCAATGCATCCATTATTTTAGACCAGGATAAAAGATGAATGTTGAATGTTGGGGAGATGATGATTTTGGGAGATGAATGATTTGGGGAGATGATTACGAGGATGAAAAATGAAGGGCTAAAATATAAATGTGTTATCAAAGTGTAAATGTGTATGGACTAAAATACCCTCGACTACAAAAAAAAATCAGACATTGACTTTGTCAAGGGACTAGTTTGGCATATAAAGGTCATGTTTTGGATCCGTGGCGATGATAATGCCCAGGTTTGTCCCAACGCGAAGCAAATTGACAAGTTTAGGGACCAACCATATATCTTAGTCTTAGCAATATATGCCCATTTAAAAAAAAAAAATAAATAAATAAAATAATAATAAATAGGAAAATGATTGAGGTACCTAAAACTTGTGCCTAATTGTATGCCTATCATATGTGGAGTTACTTCATTGGATTGTGAATGGGTGAGCCCTATTGTCATAACCAATTAATCAGTGACATGCAACTTTAGGCATGAAGTTAGGCTTAGAATTAGGTCTCTCTATCATTATTCTAATAAATATGCACAAATCTTTTAAAAAGTTGCCTATTTATTATTATTTTTTTTAATTTTTTTTTTCACACAAATTGCCACATTTATATTTTTTTTCTTTTATTATTATATAATATCATATACCGACTAATTAACCATCCACTTTCTTTTTTTTCTCTCTGATCATCTTCAATTCTTTTTTTTCCCGATTAAATCCCCAAATTTATTATCCTAGGTTTTTTCAATTCTTTAAAAAGTTTACCATCTAATTTTTTCTCATTCACACAAAAAACACAACCACACCAAAAACTTTTCTAAATCTAAAACCTCAGACCTCCGATAAAGCCTAAATCATGGTCCTGCTAATAACCATGAAAATACATATCATCACCTCGTTTTTTATAGTGAAATCACCTAAAATGTAGTTAACTGCCATTTTTTCATCAGATGTAGATTCTTTTTCTTCTCATTCGTCAATAAACCTCTATCGTTAGTCCTTTGTGTACCCGTTACCAAAAACCCGCATCGTTAGTCCTTTATGCTAACGATCGTTAATAAATAACTTAAAATTTGGTTATCTTACGCTAAACTTGCGTCGTTGGTCCTTTATACTAACGATCGTTAAAAGATAACTTAAAATTTGGTTTTCTACGTTTTCATCCGCTTTTTCACGCTGCACGCGTTTACACGCTTTCGCTTTAAAACGCTTTCGTCCGCTTTTTCACTTTTTATCCGCTTTTACACGTTTTCATTTGTTTACACGTTTTAAATCGCTTTACACGCCGCTTGTTTTCCCGTTTATCCGTTTTTCACGTTTGCATCCATTTTTACGTTTCATCCATTTTACATTTTCGTCCATTTTGCACTTTTCGTTCGTTTTACACGCTTTCATCCGTTTTGCATGTTTCGTCTCGTTTGCGGGTTTTCGTCATTTGTAACACGTTTCAGATGATTTAACACGCCGTCCATTTTAACACACTTTCGTCTGGTATTCACGTTTCCATCCATTTTTCACGTTTTCATCTGTTTCGACACGTTTTCATCATTTTTTACACGTTTTCGTCTGTTTTTGCATGTTTTCGTCCGTTGTTTCACGTTTTCATCCATTTTTACACGTTTTCATCTGTTGTTTCACGTTTTCGTTCGTGTTTGCACATTTTGTCTATTTTTTCGCATATTAATACGTTTTGAATGTTTGCACATTTTGTAAAAACGGATGAAAATGTGTAAAACGGATGAAATTGTGAAAACGGACAAAACGTAGAGACGGATGAAAACGTAAAACGGAGGAAAATGAGAAAATGATTTAAAACATGTTAAAATGCATAAAATGTGTAAAACCGATTTAAGTCGTGCAAAACAATAAAACGCAAAACGGATGTAAACATGTAAAACGGATGTAAACGTGAAAAACCGACGAAAGCGTGTTAAACGGACCAAAACGTAAAGAGGACGAAAACGTGAAAAAACGGACGAAAACGTGTAAAAACGGACGAAAAGTTGTAAAAACCGATGTAAACGTGAAAAAACGGACGAAAATGTGTTAAAACAGACGAAAACGTGTAGGAACGGAGAAAAACATGCAAAAATAGACGAAAATGTGTTAAAACGGATGAAAACGTGTAAAAATGGATGAAAATGTGAAAAAATGGAAGAAAACGTGTAAAAACGGACGAATACATATGTAAAAACGGACGAAAACGTGTTAAAACGGACGAACACGTAAGAAAACCAAATTTTAAGTTATCTTTTAACGATCCTTAGTATAAAGGACCAACGACGCAAGTTTAGCATAAGATAACCAAATTTTAAGTTATTTATTAACGGTCGTTGGCATAAAGGACTAATGATGCAGGTTTTTTTTGGTAACGGGTACACACAAAGGACTAACGATAGAGGTTTATTGACATAATGAAAAAAAAAAAAAATGCTACATACAATGAGAAAAAGTGGCAAGTTAACTACATTTTTTGGTGATTTGCCCTTTTTTATATATATTATAGCCACTAAAACTAAACGCCCACTTTTTGTTGTTTGAGGTGAATAAGTGAAAAAATAGGCGATGATAAATGCTTAGGGAATGATAAAGAATCAACGAAAATAAAAAATAAAAAAGGGATAAGTTGAGGCATTTTAGTCAGTTAACTTAAGCTACTGATTGAATATGCAAGTCAAAGTTCAAAATAGTAACGCTCGCTGCATTTTCGAAAAGTTAATAACCAAAATATGCAATTTAGTCAAACCATAAGGACAAAAAATGCAATTTACTCAAAAAGAAATATATATTTTGCTACTTATAGCATAAGTTAAAATAAAAACCACGATCATTTATGGATCAAATATGGAATCGGGCTATGAATCAAATAAAACAACAATAGTTATAACAAACTAAAAAATATGAGGGGAAGGGCAAAAGGATCGAGGAAAATTAGTATACTAAGGGAATGTATATCTGTCAAAAACTGGAATTGGAAAAAATGCAGCAAAAAATTGAAAACGGTTGGCTTATGATTTATTAGATATACCATATCGGTTCTACATCAAGACGTATAAGCGATCAGGCATACGATTCAGTTATAAGAGGTGCTTGACCCAAAGATCACCCCTATATGCAGCATGTAATACTAAACGGTAAACACCTATTTTCTGTTTGGTATGATGGAGTGAAGTAGCTACTAAATGTAATGAACGTCGTAATGAAATAAATGAGGTAATGGAATTACGCATTACGATTATAATTATGTTTGGTTGTTATGAACTTATGATAGATATGAATATAATCGATAATAAAAAGACTCAATTAGCCTTTGATGATGGGTGTGTTTGGTAAAAGTAGCGATTGAAAATAGAATGAAATGCGAGAAGAATGCATCACGACTTCTTAAAAACATTCAAAAACGAAAGATTCTTAAAAATAAAGAAATTCACGCTTCTTTTCGCTAAACGAACAATAAAAATTAAAAAGTTAATTGCTCACCGCTCATCGCTCTAAAAAACTCCAAAAAGCTCCGCGACAAACATAGCCGATATATTTATTGTTATTTGGTGGGTAGTTAATAAAGGGCTTTTATGTAATTATGAGTTCATTTCAAGATGTAATGAGAAGAAAACGAATGACCACTAATGAATGAAAATTGTGGTTTTTGATATTATGAGTGATTGCACTTTATAATTATAAACAAACACAATTTTTTTATTTACGTCGTAATAAATTTTTTCATTACTACTCTCATTATGACGTATCAAATACTACACTAATGATCAAATCGAACTTGATTGTAATTTGATACGTATGTTTTATTGCCATGCAATTATGCAAACTTATGACTTTTCTACCAAATATTTACTTATCTATACGACAACATTTAGATATTTTCAAATTTAGATATTTAGGCCACATGACAAAACAAAAACAAGATATCCATCTAAAATTGTTGCCCCACAAAATCATCGAAAATTTTGCCACAAGCATCTATAATTCATCTTGCAAAATCACAAGTATGTTTTTGCTAAGGATCAAAACTCTAGTACCTTAACTTTACATTGCTTGTTAGGGAAGAGATGTAATGGAAGAGAATTGAAATAAGAAGAACGGAAGAAATTTGCCCACACATTTCAAATAAGGAGGAGAATTTGTATGAGACGATCTATTTTTGTAGCAAGATCCGAAATGTCTTGGTTGTGATTTCTTCTCATCTTTCTCATTTTAATTTTACTTCTCATTTGATCTTTACTCTTGCTTCTTATGGTCATACACTCATACATGATGTGTCAATGAGTCATAAACATAAAAAAAAAAATAATGTTGATCACTCGTTTTGTTTTAAAAGCCACAACCACATACCTTTATATTCTTTGAAGTTAATGTCATGTTTGATAGAACATTAGAACCCATAAAGGTTGAATAATAAAGTAGATATTGATGGTCATAACTTTTGATTTTGGAATATACTTTTTTCTCAAATATGATTTTAGATCTTCTAGCGGTCTAATTAATGAAAGAGATTTGAACTCACCGTCAGACATACTTAAATCCCGAAAAATTATCCGTTAAGAAAGTTAGTGCGATCACTTTCGGGTAGTTTACACAAAGTGAGATTTGAACCTGAAGCTTTTCATATTTTAATGATTATATATAGTCACAAGTTTTTTTATCACTAAGTCACCCTTGAGTGATTTCTCAAATATTTGGTTTGTTTATTTCTCATAAAAAATTATCATATATGTGGGTTTTCATTGTGAATTTGTGATGCTTTGATTTAGGTGTTGTTGTTTGTTAGGGATGAGCATTTGAACCGAACCGAACCTGCATTCTGCATCAGATTGAAACCAGACCGATTCTTGAAATACGGTACAGTGCTGGGACTACGAAATAAGGTGAAAAAATCGGGATCACTAATTGAGACGGACAGCATCAAATCGGAAATTCAAAAAAGCGGAAAACCCGATTTTTTGCATCTGCATACTGCCAGATTCGAATCCCGCTCGATGCGATGCGGTACCACTAAAAATTGGTACCACTAATTCGGTACGGGACCGGTACCGTGCTCATCCCTATTGTTTGTTAAGATGCTCTGAGTCTAAAAATAATTTGCACATCTAAATCTGAATTTGTGACAGAAAGTTCTAAATCTAAATCAAATAATATTGTTTATTTTTCAAAACGTCGAATGGATTAAAATACAAAAACTATTTAATATAACACTAGCAGGGTATCCGAGCGATGCGACGGCGGGTACCCTGTGACTATGTAATGTTATGCGGCCATACTTTTATTAAACAATTAAATTACAAATAACAATAACTTTAGTTATGACCGTGGAAATAATTCATCTCCTGTGAACCGAAGCTACCACAAACAAAATCTTGATTATTTTCTTCTGCACAATCACCCTTCGTCAATTTTGGAGCCGACCGAACCAGTCGACCGACCACTACGGGCAGCCTAATGGCTTTATTTTTAAATGCTTGGCTTAGTAGTTTGATTAGATTGTACATTGTGGTTAAATGGTTGTATATTTTAGTGATGGGGTAAATTAAATAGTGTATTAATTGTATGTGTTGAATAGTGTTTTTTAGTTGTATTTGTGCTTCAAATAGTTTGTACATTGTGTTTTATAAATTATACTTTTTATCAAATGGGTGTTTTAAATATTACATTAATTACAAATGTTGACAGTCAATATGTGTAGGTGTTTATGCATAAAGTAATTGTACGTATAGCTTAAGTAGTTGTATTTGCTTAAAATCTATATATGGAAATCTTAAAAAATTAGAAAGAAAGAGGGTCATCCGTCCATTATAAGTAGGGGTGAGCAAAACAAACCGAAAAAACCGAAACCGAACCGAAAATCGAAAAAACCGAACCGAAAAAACCGACCGAAACTAAAAACCGATGGTTCGGTTTTACTTTTTCGAAACCGAAATGCGGTTCGGTTTCGGTTTCGTCATTCAAAACCAAACCGCAAAACCGAACCGAACCAGTTTTATTATATAATAATATCTAATATCTAATTAATATAATATGATTAAATAACTAAATAACTCAAATTTATAAATTAATATTCATTTTGTGAGTGGATTTATAAATATATTTATCTTTAATGTTTATATTTATATGTGTGTTTTGTCGTGTCGCGTGTTTTGTTGAATAAATCAATAAGTATTCGAATGATTACGTGTATGCTCACCAGTATGCTGTATGCCCATTTATATGTTTGTAATTGTAGAATTATGCAATAAACATTATTATGCTTGGATTGAAAAAAAGTAAAGAATAATAACTAATTTTGTACGTAAACCAAGTTTGTTGGTATAATTTAGCCATACCCAAATATTAACAGTTAGAAACCGAAAAAACCGAAAAACCGAACCGAAACCGATAACAAACAGAAAAAACCGAACGGTTTCGGTTTTGGGTTTTACAGAAACCGAACATTGTGGTTCGGTTTCGGTTTTAGCTAAAAACCGACCCAAACCGAACCATGCACACCCCTAATTATAAGTAAGTAGTATAGATAAAGATTAAGATGTAGTAAGATCATATTTCAAGTCTTGTTGCGCAAGAGATTTAAACCTCTTTACATTTTATATTTATAAACCATTAAGAGGTATTAAGTGATTTTATTAAGAAAACAAAAACAACCTTAATGTAACCAACTGACTTAGCTCAGTTGGCCCTTGGGTTCGAGTCTCGCAAGAGAAAAAGAGAATCTGGATTTTCCTCCTAGTGCGAAGCCGTGAGTTTTAGGGGTTTCCTTTCACGGGTCTCTACTAGTGGTTCGGGTCTCGAGGCATGCCCGTTTGAATGATTTAACTCGAAAGTCAGATTCAAGTGTGTCACCGTTCTAAGAAAAACAACCTTAATGTTATGATACTCATCTGGATCAGGATACTTATAACTCAGTGCTGGAAGAACATTACGAAAGTAAGAGGAAGAAAATAACTCATGAGTCACAAAAATATGTAACTATGAAAGTTCAATAAACATTAATTCCAACAGCCCAATAAGCTAGTTATGGATATAGACTTAAGGCCCACTACCATAATATATTTTTTGAGCAAGTACCACGAGTAATATAGAAAACATTAAATTTGATATGTTTTTAACGATAAAAAATAAAGTTAGTGGAAGCACGATCTGAAGACCAAAAATTGCAAATGTCATAAGAGATCGTAACTTATTTGATGCGTAGGTCATGAAATGTAAAGTACGGATAATACTCAAATTAAACTAAGTCTTCAAATATAATAAGCAAATAACTTCAACTTCTTAAAAATGCTATTAAGGTTTGGATTAAAGAGGCAAGAGGTCGTTCAAACAAGATGAAGATCAATATTCATCTAAATCTCTCAGAGGTAGACAAAATTATAGATCAAGGATTGGGTAATGACGAGGTTATTCTTAACGAACCAATCTCTTAAAAGATCTTCAGGAGCTTAATTCTTTTGATGCCAAAGATATCTCTCAAAAAGCTAAGATTCGTTGGACCATTGAAGGAGATGAAAATACAAAATACTTTCATGGTTGTCTTAACAAAAAGAGATCCCAACTTGCTATTCGTGGTACTCTAGTCAATGGTGAATGGATTTCGATCCGTAGGTCAAACACGAGTTTTTTCTCACTTCAAACTCAATTTTCGTGATCCAAGTACTCCACGCTTTAGCTTTGATTATGATTTTCCTAATCGATCGTCTTCCGATCAAGTCAAGATTTAGAACGCATGGTTACGCTGATGAGGTAAAAGCCGTTTGGGATTGTGGCGCCAACAAATCATCGGGCCACACGGATTTACGTTCAATTCTTTCAGTAAATTCGGAGGATCATTGATCTGTATGTTTTGTGACAACTCGTATTTTCGGTCATATTTCAAAACATTATTCATGCTTCATCATTTATCATTTATCGAAACTATGTTATGAAGATCAAATTCACGAATCGTAATGGTTTAGGCGTGAATTCATAAACATTTCATCGAGGACATTTCATATAGGCTAGATTTAGTCTACATTTCATTTTCATCATTATCATCATATTAGTTCATGCATGGTTTGCATTTTACATTAAACGATAATTTTATATTAAATAAACGTTATCGCGTAATTAATTATTTTGACAATTGATCCATTACTTCCAAAATTATTCCAATATATTTTATACTCATATTAAGTTTATAAAATAATATTATGAGTTTACGAATGTTTTAAATTTATTTTGTAACTAAATTGTTGTATTTATATAATTACGACGCTTTTTCTTAAATTCGACACGATTATTATTATATCACCAAATTTTGCGAGGAATGTATTTTATAAGTTTTATGACCTAAAAATATTTTAACTTGACCCGTGAAAATTTATTTTATTCAACGCTACCCTAAATATTTACAAATGCTACAACTTACCACTTAACTCATTTAAATTTACAAAATCTTACAAGTATCTTACACTTATACTATTAAAAAAAAAAAAAAAAAAAAAAAAAAAAATGAAAAGACCTCATTATACAAGGTGATTCACAAGAAGATATTTGCAATATCTCTAATACATGTATTATACTACATTTTTCCTTTCATTCTTTCATTTGCAAAAGCTAGACCAAAATTTCATCTCTCTTTCTCTCTACAATATACGGCAGCCAAGGGACCAAGGGATCAAGAGAAATAATCATTCCAAGTTTACAAGACAAGTTTTATAAACATTAGTATCATTTGTTGCAAGGTTTTGTAATACAAACCTCAAGTGATTAGGAAAAACCTTTTGTCCATTAAACCTCATCATATCACTAGTAAGCATTCATAGTCATATTTTATTTCATATTCATTTTATGGTCATATCATTTTATTGGTGAAACATGCAAGTCTCATGATATTTATACCATTTTTAAGGTTTTTAAGGTTTTATGTGCTAAATATATATAATCCATCATATAATTACTCCTTGTTATATTTTAGTTTTGGTGATGTCTAGGAACCCATGACACCCTAAGAAGGTGTATGGTAGGATTAGATTAGCTTCTGAGTTGTTTTGAATGGGTTAGAATAGGTTTGCGCGAGAAAAACCTCATTTGACACGCTTTGAAAAGGGTCTGTCCTTAAAATTAAATTCTGGAAAATCCGACAGAAGAAAAATATTTTGGGCTAGATATTTGGAAAATATACTTTAAAACGAAAACGTGGCCGCTTGAACGGATTAAACGGAGCTATATTGAAGAAGTTATGAATTTTTGAAGTTTGACGACGAAAACTATTAATTTTAAATTTCAAGATTGAAAATGTCACTCCTTACGAGTCAAAAATGAGTCTTAATCTTTATAAATTGTGTCGACTTATCAAAATATATTAGTATACTTTGACACGAATCTAAGGATGTAGAAAACGTGAAAACGGACTTGTAACGATTAAATTACATGCGATAAACCAAGTTCAGAACTTTATTCTATTAGCAAAATTAATATATTCTTTATTACAAATATACTACTGCAACTAAAGGACCATGTTGGCGGACGTTTTAACATTGAATTAGACCTTTTATGAAGTAAAGTCTTCTAGTAAAAGTGAAATCGCCACGATATACTTTCCAAAATGTCCAACCGTTCGTCAGTCGAAGTTGTAATGATTAAAATACGGTCGCTCAAAGTTTCGAAAACCACTCTTAAACACACAAGTACCATACTTAACCTATATTTTTCTCCGTGATCGAGACCTCTAGGATGAAAACTTAAACACTAAAACTTTGAGATTATCATAAGAGCTTCCCAAACCGCTGAGTTTGTTTCCTAGCGCTCGGCGTGCACCATTTTACGACTAGCTTTTAGAAGCCGCTTTTGTCATTTTCATGGAAATTTCAATAACATTATTTTACTTATTTAAAAGTAATATTTTCACAATAAATCACTAAATGATTATCGTCGGATATCATTTCAACGCAAATACATGTGAAGTAATTTAAAAATGGTCAAGACGTTAAAAGATTATATTTTCGACGAGAAGTATTGTTTTCAAAATTCATAAGTGGTATAAATATCATCCGAATTGCATGCATAACATTACATCATAACTTATTATGTATCATATCATTCATAATAGGTCAAGTTTAGTGATTCACGCTACATTTTGGTGTACTCACTGTTGCCATCGTATCATTGTCCAAGTGAGTTTTCATAGCCCCATTTTCAATTGTTTTGGACTATTTTGGGGGAGATACATGCTTAACTATTTTTCGCAAGTACTTTGGATTTTTAAGGATAACTTCTATCATGATCACCATTGTTTCAAATTCGAATGTTGTATTATATCAATTGTTCCCGATTAGGTGTTATAGTTCTACGTCAGATAAAGTACTATGTCGCTTGACTCTCGATACATTGAGTAGGTGCTATTGATTATGTGCTATAGTTCTACGTCAGATAATGTTCTAAATCATTGACTATCGATATATTAAGTCATGTGCTATTGATTATGTGTTATTGTTCTACGTCGAGTTAGGTACTATTGTGAATTCATTTGACATCATGTGCTTGAACATAAACTATACATATTTTGGCAATGGATTGTGAACACACGGGTTGCAAGTTTTGTATGGGCGAACTTGGAACCGAGTGGATTTACAATGCCTTTCACGCATAAACGATTTTGAAGGACTTTACATTTCAACGCAAACTCTATGAACTCACTCAACCTTTGTGTTGACACTTTTAGCATGTTTTATCTCGGTATCTAAGGTATACACTTCATGACACGCATGTGGACATATCATAGAGTCGCGGTGACGACGCGCCTTACTGGGTTTTATGAACTTTAAAACATCGTTTGACTTATAACAAATTTATTTTCCCGCATAGTAACTTTCATTTGGGACCTATCTTTGTAACTCGAATGTTTTTATTAATTCAAGCGATGTATTTTCCAAACGACACTTTAGGTCGCTCAATATAACTATGATTGTGATGCTATGATACCAATCCCGTGAATTCCATTCACCGCAAAGCATGTAATTTGGGGTGTGACAGATTGGTAATCGAGCTTCATTATAGAGAACTAGGTTGCATCATTGACCCTAGACTATAACTACATCATCATAGCATCTCATCATTTCATCATAAGTGCATGTTCACTTTACATGCGGTTTATACGTACATTTTTCGAGTTATTTACTTTCGTTTCAAAACGATTGTCACATGGATGCCTTTAATTACCCATTCCATTATCCTTTCTTCATACTCTAATGTGGAGAATGCTTTGTCATTCCCTATCGTAATTTTAATATCAGCTGATTCATCACCGATAACGTCGAATGCTGAGATAAACCTTTAAGTAGGGCGAAGTCACTCTCACTCCTTTGTTTCATCACCCACATGTCGAGTTACACGTTATTCACACATTAAGTCACTAAACCATCATACATTTGAAGCGCTTACAACATCTTATAACCCAATTCTTAGGAAACCGTCGATCATTTTGAAAAATAATCTCAAATTTATTATCTCATATCACATCTCTTTGGAGCGTTTATTATTAACATCGACTTTGCTACATCTCACTTTCCTCTTATTTTGAAGAAGTTATGGCGCCAAGAAAGCTCCACAAGTTTTGACTCAAGAGGCTATGCAAAAGTTTGTGAGGATAGTATATTGATGCATTAAGGATGAAAGGCAACGATGGCGGGTGGCTGCTGAGGCTGCTGACTCTCGCCAAGCCACTAGACTTGCCAATCTTGCCGAGGTCGACCAACTTCTGGCCGCTAGACTCGCCATCGCCGCCGAGGTGCGATAATCCGTCCGTTCGCCCGGCTTGCTAATGCCGCCATGCCATGCGTAATCTTGGCTACTAGAATTGCGAGGAAGTCAAGGCCGCTAGACTTCTTCTTCCGCAGAATTGCAGGAGGGTCGGGGTTGAAGTTGTTCATATAAGGATTTTAAAAGTGGAGATCCTACTAAATTCAGTGGTACCGGGCGGGCAATTGCTATGGTTAGATGGTTCGAGAAAATGGAGTCTGTGTTTACATTATGTAATTGCCACGAGGATAGCAAGGTTAAGTTTGCTACGAGTACACTACTTGACGGGCAATGTCTTGGTGGAATCGTATGCTCACCAATGGGAATGGAAAATGCTTTCAAGCTTACTTGGGAGCAATTCAAAGGGTTGTTAACGAAGAAATATTGTCCGCAGACGGAGGTGAAAAAGTTAGAAACCGAATTCTATGAACTGGTAACTATTGGGTATGACATTGATACTTACATTCGAAGGTTTCAAGAATTGGCCGTGTTATGCCCATCTATGGTTTCGGATAACGAAAAACTACTAGAGGCTTTCATTGGAGGACTTCCCGATATTATTCAAGGTGATGTGATTTCCTCTGATCCGCAAACAATTGAAGAATCTATTCGAGTATCTCAAAAGCTCATGGCACAAGTAGTAAAGAGAGGAAATATTACCAACGTCAACCTTAACAACAATACCAACAACCGCATCAACTACAACAATAACCAAAACAACAACAACAACGACGATAACCAAATCAACAACAACAAAAGGAATGGAAAAGCGACCGGGGAGGTTATGATAACGACAACCAAAACCGTAACACTAACCATCACCAACAAGCGAATAGAAGACAAGAAGTCGCTGTGGTCTATGTTCTTTGCATCAACAAAGGAAGAGCTTATATCGAAATTTACCACGATGCCACCAATGCACGCTACATCATAATGGTCCATGTGGTATATGCTTTAGTTGTCAAAGTAGGACACCTGCTAAGGACCGCAAGGGCAAGGCCATAATTACATGTTTCGGATGTGGGAGCAAGGACACTATCGGAACCAATGTCCCCAAAACAAAGGTCAACAAGTCGAAGGTGCTCATGGAATGCATACATGTTACAAGGAGGAGGTTTCGTCATGGTCTCAACAACGCGGAAGGCGAAGAAGTTCGAAACTAACAATCTTAAATTTCCTTATGTACTATGTCGTACTAAGTTATGTCTTCCATCGTATTCGGATCTTTTGACTTAAGATGTACTACTTTTGATGAACCACTCGTTGTAAAATCTTTCATTAAGCGTACTTTCTTTTCCTTCCGATTCGTTATCACTTACAAGGTTTAGATCTCAGAAACATCGAGAGTTATAACAACTAAACCGAACGTCACATTATCGCTCCTTAATTATACATAGCCTAGCTAACTATGTCTAATTCGGAGGATATCGTTCATAATTATACATAGCCTAGCTAACTATGTCTAATTCGGAGGATCATGTTATGTTGGGAGCGATTATTTATAAGTCTTAGTGCAAGCAGGGTTTTCACATATTCATAAAAGTCTAAGTGTTACTCATGGGAGATTCATCCACTATTTTCTTTACTATGATGTTTTGTACGCTTTAAATCATCGATAACCATAACGACATCTCTTCATGTCTTCTTTCCTCG
The DNA here is from genome assembly GCA_022545495.1 of Chrysanthemum lavandulifolium. NCBI lineage: Eukaryota > Viridiplantae > Streptophyta > Magnoliopsida > Asterales > Asteraceae > Chrysanthemum > Chrysanthemum lavandulifolium. The sequence goes on from CM040242.1 coordinate 289,338,600, forward strand.
TTATCCATCACAAACTCAAATTCGATAGACTAACACGAACTGAATTCAGGGACTGAATTCCTTTTTGGTTGGGCGAATGTGACAACTCGTATTTTCAGGTCATATTTCAAAACATTATTCATGCTTCATCATTTATCATTTATCGTAAACTATGTTTACGAGCATCAAATTCACGTAACCGTAATGGTTTAGCTGTGAATTCATAAACATTTCATCGAGGACATTTCATATAGGCTAGATTTAGTCTACATTTCATTTTCATCATTATCATCATATTAGTTCATGCATGGTTTTGCATTTTACATTAAACGTATAATTTTTATATTAAATAAACGTTATCGCGTAATTAATTATTTTTACAATTGATCCATTACTTCCAAAAATTATTCCAATATATTTTTATACTCATATTAAGTTTATAAAATAATATTATGAGTTTACCCAATGTTTTAAATTTATTTTGTAACTAAATTGTTGTATTTATATAATTACGACGTTTTTCTTAAATTCGACACGATTATTATTATATCACTCAAATTTTGCAAGGAATGTATTTTTATAAGTTTTATGACCTAAAAATATTTTAACTTGACCCGTAAAAATTTATTTTTATTCAACGCTACCCTAAATATTTACAAATGCTACAACTTACCACTTAACTCATTTAAATTTACAAAAATCTTACAAGTATCTTACACTTATACTATTAGAAAAAAAAAAAAAAAAACATAAACAAAAGAGTGACAAGCACCCCTTGTCGACACAAGGGGTGATTCACCAAGAAGATATTTGCAATATCTCTAATACATGTATTATACTACATTTTTCCTTTCATTCTTTCATTTGCAAAAGCTAGACCAAAATTTCATCTCTCTTTCTCTCTACAATATACGGCAGCCAAGGGACCAAGGGATCAAGAGAAAGAATCATTCCAAGTTTACAAGACAAGTTTTATAAACATTAGTATCATTTGTTGCAAGGTTTTGTAATACAAACCTCAAGTGATTAGGAAAAACCTTTTGTCCATTAAACCTCATCATATCACTAGTAAGCATTTATAGTCATATTTTTATTTCATATTCATTTTTATGGTCATATCATTTTATTGGTGAAACATGCAAGTCTCATGATATTTATACAATTTTTAAGGTTTTTAAGGTTTTTATGTGCTAAATATATATAATCCATCATATAATTACTCCTTGTTATATTTTAGTTTTGGTGATGTTTAGGAACCCATGACACCCTAAGAAGGTGTATGGTAGGATTAGATTAGCTTCGGAGTTGTTTTGAATGGGTTAGAATAGGTTTGGCGCGAGAAAAACTCATTTTGACACGTTTTGAAAAGGGTCTGTCCTTAAAATTAAATTCTGGAAAATCCGACAGTAAGAAAAATATTTTGGGCTAGATATTTGGAAAATATACTTTAAAAGAAACGTGGCGCTTGAACGGATTAAAGCGGAGCTATAACGAAGAAGTTATGAATTTTGAAGTTTGACGACGAAAACTATTAATTTCGAAATTTCAAGATTGAAAATGTCACTCCTTACGAGTCAAAATGAGTCTTAATCTTTATAAATTGTGTCGACTTATCAAAAATATATTAGTATACTTTGACACGAATCTAAGGATGTAGAAAACGTAGAAAACGGACTTGTAACGATTAAATTACACGCGATAAACCAAGTTGCCATAACTTTATTCTATTAGCAAAATTAATATATTCTTTATTACAAATATACTACGGCAACTAAAGGACCATGTTGGCGGACGTTTTTAACATTGAATCAGACCTTTTTATGAAGTAAAGTCTTCTAGTAAAAGTGAAATCGCCAAGTATACTTTCCAAAATGTCCAACCGTTCGTCAAGCGGAGTTGTAATGATTAAAATACGGTCGCTCAAAGTTTGCCGAAAACCACTCTTAAACACACAAGTACCATACTTAACCTATATTTTTCTCCGTGATCGAGACCTCTAGGATGAAAACTTAAACACTAAAACTTTGAGATTATCATAAGAGCTTCCCAAAACCGTTGAGTTTGTTTCCTAGCGCTCGACGTGCACCATTTTACGACTAGCTTTTAGAAGCCGTTTTTGTCATTTTCATGGAAATTTCAATAACATTATTTTACGACGAAAAGTAATATTTTCACAATAAATCACTAAATGATTATCGTCGGATATCATTTCAACGCAAATACATGTGAAGTAATTTAAAAATGGTCAAGACGTTAAAAGATTATATTTTCGACGAGAAGTATTGTTTTCAAAATTCATAAGTGGTATAAATATCATCCGAATTGCATGCATAACATTACATCATAACTTATTATGTATCATATCATTCATAATAGGTCAAGTTTAGTGATTCACGCTACATTTTGGTGTACTCACTGTTGCCATCGTATCATTGTCCAAGTGAGTTTTCATAGCCCCATTTTCAATTGTTTTGGACTATTTTGGGGGAGATACATGCTTAACTATTTTTCGCAAGTACTTTGGATTTTTAAGGATAACTTCTATCATGATCACCATTGTTTCAAATTCGAATGTTGTATTATATCAATTGTTCCTGATTAGGTGTTATAGTTCTACGTCGTATAAAGTACTATGTCAGTTGACTACTGATACATTGAGTAGGTGCTATTGATTATGTGCTATAGTTCTACGTCGTATAATGTTCTAAATCAGTTGACTACTGATATATTAAGTCATGTGCTATTGATTATGTGTTATTGTTCTACGTCGAGTTAGGTACTATTGTGAATTCATTTGACATCATGTGCTTGAACATAAACTATACATATTTTGGCAATGGATTGTGAACACACAGGTTGCAAGTTTTGTATGGGCGGAACTTGGAACTGAGTGGATTTACAATGCCTTTGCTGCATAAACGATTTTGAAGGACTTTACATTTCAACGCAAACTCTATGAACTCACTCAACCTTTGTGTTGACACTTTTTAGCATGTTTTATCTCAGGTATCTAAGGCATACACTTCATGACATGCATGTGGACATATCATAGAGTCGCGGTGACGACGCGTCTTACTTGGGTTTTATGAACTTTAAAACATCGTTTGACTTATAACAAATTTATTTTCCACATAGTAACTTTCATTTGGGACCTATCTTTGTAACTCGAATGTTTTATTAATTCAAGCGATGTATTTTCCAAACGACACTTTAGGTCGCTCAATATAACTTGTGATTGTGATGCTATGTGATCAATCCTCAGAATTCCATTCCCGCAAAACATGTAATTTGGGGTGTGTGAGTTTTCATGCGCTTTTAGAGTTTTTAGAATGGTTACATCCCTCGTGGGTGCAATGCTTCTTTTATAGCTCTTATTCCTAAAGTTCATGACGCCAAAATTGTTAAAGACTTTCGGCCTATAAGTCTGATTGGGAGTATTTACAAAATTATAGCTAAGATATTGGCTAATAGACTTAGCAATGCTCTGCCTTGTATTATTAATGAAGTTCAGTCGGCTTTCGTTTCTAATCGTAACATTCTAGATGGGCCGTTCATGATCGATGAGTTGTTATCGTGGTGTAAGCATAAAAGGAAAAGCGCTATGATTTTTAAGGTAGACTTTGAAAAAGCTTTTGATTCGGTGAAATGGGAGTATATTCTTGATACTCTTAAGGCTTTTGGTTTTGGTCAAAAATGGTGCAAATGGATTAATGGTTGCTTTGCTACTGCTACGGGATCGGTTCTCGTTAATGGTAGTCCTACCTCGAATTTCAATTTCAAAAGGTCCAAACAAGGTGATCCTATCTCCATTTCTTTTATTCGATCATGGAAACCCTCCACCTCTCTTTTAATAGAGTTATTGAAGCTAATCTCTTCAAAGGTATTTCAATTAATACTTCATTTTCGATATCTCACCTTTTTTATGCTGATGACGTAGTTTTCATGGGTGAATGGTGTGGTTCGAATATTAAAACCATTGTTAAAGTTTTAAAATGCTTCTATTTAGCCTCCGGTTTAAAGATCAATTGTCAAAAAAGCAAATTGATGGGCGTAGGTGTCAAACAGGAAGATGTCGAAGTTGCAGCTAATTTGGTTGGTTGTTCTACTTTTACATCTCCTTTCAAATATTAGGCGTCAAAGTGGGAGATAATATGTCGAGGATTAATTAGGTGGGATGAGGTTGTCTCTAAAGTTTCTAACCGCCTTTCCAACCTGAAACTTAAAACTCTTTCGGTGGCGGTCGACTTACTCTTATAAAGTCGGTTCTTTCTTCGATTCCGCTTTATCATATGTCCATCTTCAAGGCTCCCATGGGTGTGTTAAAAATTAGAATATATTCGCGAAACTTCTTCATTGGGCCAGCGGTATAGATAAAAAATTTCGTGGATTAATGGGACAAGATCCTAGCTTCTAAAAACACTGGAGGTCTTGGAGTTTCTAGTCTTTATGCTACTGAATCGCAGACTTCTTTTCAAATGGATTTGGCGTTTCTTCTCTCAAGATTCTTCATTGTGGTCTCGTTTTATTAAAGCTTTGCATGGTAATCATGGGGCTATTTCTTCTCACGTTTCGTCTTCAAGACGATCGCCTTGGCTAGATATTATTCGGGACACTCATTCTCTCAGCTCTAATGGAATTGATCTTATGCAGTTTTTGAAGAAAAAAATAGGCAATGGTGAGAACACTTCTTTTTGGGATGACAAATGGTTGGACGATCAGGCCTTAAAGTCCTTATTTCCTAGGTTGTACGCTTTAGAGTCATGCAAATCTATTAGCGTTGCAGTTAAATTGGGTCATCCTTCTTTGGCTCATTCGTTTCGTAGGTCTCCAAGAGGAGGGATAGAAGAGGAACAACTTGCTTTGCTTATGTGTGACCGTTGGACCTGGTCTTTGGAATCCTTTGGTTTTTTTTCAGTAAGATCTACTCGTATTTACATTGATGAAAACATCTTGCCAAACGTTGAAGTTCCTACTAGATGGATAAAGGTAATTCCTATCAAGGTGCTTGGAAGATTTGTTTGGATAAGCTTCCTACAAGACTCAACCTCTCACTCGTGGTTTGGATATTCCTACGATCTTATGCCCTCTTTGTAATTTGGCGTGGAATCTACCTCCCATACGTTTTCTCTTGTCACTGCTCACAACTGGAACAAAATTACTCATTGGTGGGATATGGATGCTACTGACTTTTGCTTGCTATGATGATTGGCTTATTTGGCTCGGTAACATTCGCTTTCCTAACCATTTGAAGAATCTCCTTGAAGGCGTTTGCTATATTATGTGGTGGCTTATTTGGCGTTTAGAAACCAACTCTTATTCGGATCCAAGCATACTAAGCGAGACCTCTTATTTGATGACGTTGTTCAATTGTCTTATTGTGGATCTCTAATCGTTGTAAGCTTAAAATCAATTGGGTTAATTGGTTGAAGAACCCGATTATATTTATTTGTAATTTCTCTAAAACGCTAGTTTTTAATAAAATTCATTGTTCAAAAAAAAAATCTTCATAAATAGGTACATACATACATGTGAAGGTAAAAATAGTCTTGCAAAGAAGGTTTTATAGCGTTCCATTAGGCATAGGAATGAAGTTTTAGATATGTCGTTTATACTTCAAATTGTATTCGTACTAAACTATGGTTTCTAATGGCACATTTAATCTTGATCAGGGGCGTGGCTAATACTATAAGTCACAAGGTGTATAATTTTTTTTGTACGAGTATAGATAAAATAAAAAGAGCTAAATAATACATTTTTTTTAAAACTAGTAAACAAATTAAGAATACATGTTAATTTCTTATGATACATGTCTATATGTTTATTAAGAATGTCATCTATAATGCATGTCTATATTTATCCTTTTCAGTAATGCTCCAACCTTTTATAACGTATTATTTAACGTAAAATATGCCTTATATCCTCAACCAAACACCCCCTTAGTGATATTACTTAGTGGTATACTTTTGACATGGGAATTGATACCTACACCACATATTTTAGTGCGTGATCGCGATTTATGCATTCACAGTTTTGCTGCGTCTGTGAATGTCTATAATTATGATCGTACGATCAAAATATGGTACATGAAGATACCCTTTGACATACACCACCAAAATGAGTAAAAGGTAACTTGGTAATTATTCTACTCTCTCTTTTTTAATTGAAGTTAATTATGTAAACCACTTTTGATTATCTTGCAAATTGCAAAGTACTTTCCAAAATCCACTTTTGCTAAAAATAGTTGCCACGTAGACACACACATACCAAGTCAACTTTTATCACCTAGAAACTTCATCATAATTGTGTCCAGCTCAACTACCAAAAATAAACACTCTTCCAAACTCCAAGGACCAAAAGTATAACATAACATGGTGCTATTTGAATCACATCTTTCAATCAAACAAAACCCTTTTTCTTCCAAAACCCTAAAAACACACACACAAACACTTCTCTTGGCGGCTGAAACCCTAATTCTTAAAACCCATCAATTTTTACAGGGTTTCAATTCCATACCCAATCTATCAAGTTACTATCATCATGGCTGCTGTTGTTCCTTCTGCAGATCGTATCCTTTTTTACTTTTTTTAATTTATTAAATTTATCTAGGGTTTTGAATTGGGGCTTTTTGTTTAAGTGTTTAAGATCTGTAATTTATGTGATATCTGATATGGGTTTTTGATTTTATGTATGAATTTGTATGTTTCTTGGATTAGTTTTGTTTATTTATATTATTTTTATCTGTTTATTATCAATTTGAATTAGGGGTTTTTGTGTAGCTGTTAATTATGTCTAATTGATGTGATATTTGATATGGGTTTTTGATTTTATGTATGAATATGTGGGTTTCTTGGATTACTTATATGCATATAGTTGCGGATCTTGGCTTTTTTGGGTTTAGGGTTTTAGGTTAATTTACGTGGTTTAGTTTTTTTAATAAAGAAATATGATTTGTGATATGGGTTTTGAATCTTTTGCATGAAACTGTGTGTTTATTTGTTTGGTCTTTTTTAATTTTAATAGTTAGTTAGTAATTTGTTCCTAAAGATTTTAATAGTTGAATTCTGTAATTTATGAGATATTTTTGATAGGTTTTTATTTTTATGGTTGAATTTGTATGCTTTTTGGTTGAATTTTGAACTGTAATTTTGTTTTTGCTTGTTTGTTCAACTATTTTTTTACTGCATGAATTTGAATGTAATTGTTTCATTTTGAGAATTTGTTGATGGTTATTGGTTTTTGTGGATTTTAGTGTTTTGGGTGCAACTATATGTATTGTTTTTTTGGTTAAATTTTTGTCGGTTAGTTTGCTTTTCATATATTTTGCGTGAAATTGAATGTTCCATGGTTTATATTTGAGAATTTGTTACTAGATTATGTGATTTGTTGGTTGCTTGTACAAAAGGCCTTTAAGCCCTTCAAGTCAGTTTTAGTGGCTTATATGAGTGTTTGAATCTGTTGCGAAATTGAAAGCTTCTTGGTTTAATCATTTTAATGTCACTGGAATTTGGTTTTGAGTGTGTAGGGTTTCGAGTGTCATTTTTGTAGTTTAAAGTGTTTATGATAAAGAACTTGGTTGGGTTTCCTAACTTATATTTAACAGAAGCTGCTGATTTGTTGAAGAATCTATCAATTGACTCACAAGCCAAGACTTTGGAAGTCCCTGAACCCACCAAGAAGGTGGAATATTTGTTACGTTTACTAATTTTGTATCGGGTTTATGTATAAATATATTTAATTTATTGACTGTGTTATGTATATGGTTAATTTTGCAGGCTTCTGTCAACAATGTGAATGGTCAGGTGCAATCGGGTAATAAGACTGGTGCCCCGTTGGTATCGGATTACGTTGATCCGAGTTTGGCTTATTATCCAAATGGCTACCCGTATTTCTATGGTATGATTGCCTGTTTATATGTTATTTCGATTGTTGTTTTGTACTTATTTTTGTGTATGTGTAGTAGGTGTGCTTATTTTATGTTTGTGTTTTATGCATTAGGCTATGAAGGAACCACCGCTGATTGGGATGAGTACAATCGATACATGAGTTCTGACGATTTAGCTCATGTAAGATTTTCTTCTATTTTCCTTGATTTTTTGTCCCTAATTCATAGGCTATATTATGCTATGAGTTGTTAATTTGGTTTATGATGAGCGTTCGCTGTGTTATATTTGTAGGGTGTTTATGGGTATGGTTATGCACCGTACCAGCCGTATTCTCCTGCTGGTTCCCCTGTGCCAACAGTTGGTCAAGATGGTCAGTATTATGGTGGTCAACAATACCGATATCCTAGTCCCTTTTTCACACCGTTGACACCTACCGGGAATGGTTACCCTGCTGCTGCTCCTGCAAAAGGTGATACTACCGCACCTGCAGCTGCTGACAAACCCTCTTTGGCTGTTGACGCCTCTAAAGGAACCGCTAATGGTGTGGGTGCAAAGGGAAACACAGTTCCTGGTCCATTGAAGCCAACCACATACCAATACAATGCAAATGGTTCATATGGAAGCGGTGGGCTGAGTAGTTATCAGGATCCGAGATTCGGTTATGGTGGTGTCACCTCCCCAATCTCGTGGATGGACAGCTCAATGTACACTAACCCGCAACGTAGAAACAATACAAACAGCGTTCCTGTGTCGTATGGGAAAGGTGTTGCATCAAAAACCCCAACTAATCTCATGGTATGCCAAATGTTTATTATTATAATTTTGTATCAAGTTGACTTTTTACTATAAGCTGATTGGCATTTGATATTATTGAAGATCTTATATAAAGTATGTATTTTTGCAGAATCAAAGGCCATTGACTGGTATGAATACAACAAGCGGATATATGAACAGATTGTATCCTAACAACATGTATGGTCAGTATGGAAGCACCTATCGATCTGGTTATGGTTATGGATCCAGTGCTTATGATTTGCAAAGCAATGGGCGTGGCTGGATGGCCGTTGATAACAAGTACAAGCCAAGAGGTAGGGGCAATGGTTTTTATGGTTACAACAATGAAAACAGTGATGGTCTGAACGAGCTTAACAGAGGTCCTAGATCCAGAATCACCAAGAACCCAAAGGTATTCACTCCCATTGCTATTGCTGTTAAGGGACAAGAGATAACTTTGGCTCCCACTGAGAGCGTTGAGAAGGATGTGAAAGAGGTTGCTGTAAAGGAGGTCACCGTGACCCCTGAAAGAGAGCAATACAACAAGTCAGATTTCTCTGAAACTTATGCTGATGCCAAGTTCTTCATCATCAAGTCATACAGCGAGGATGATGTTCATAAGAGCATCAAGTATAATGTGTGGGCGAGCACACAAAACGGAAACAAGAAGCTTGAAGCAGCTTACCAGGAGGCTCAACAAAAGCCTGAAGGGTGCCCCATCTTCCTTTTTTCTCGGTAAGATTGTCCACTGATATAAAAGTGTCCGTTTATACCTTCCTTTGTTCTTGATTTTAATATATACTTGTAACGTTCCAGGTTAATACAAGTGGGCAGTTTGTGGGTGTTGCTGAGATGGTAGGACCTGTTGACTTCAACAAAAGCTTGGAGTATTGGCAACAAGACAAGTGGATTGGTTGCTTTCCTGTTAAGTGGCACATCGTTAAGGATCTTCCTAACAGCTTGTTGAAGCACATTATTCTTGAAAACAACGAGAACAAGCCAGTCACTAACAGCAGGGATACCCAAGAGGTACTTTCTTTATAACATACAGTTTCTAGTTGAATCTTATTTTCTTATTTATACTAATACTAAATTTTCATCTATGTCCAGGTGAAGTTAGACCAAGGATTGCAGGTGATTAAGATCTTCAAAGAGCATTCAAGCAAGCAATGCATCTTGGATGATTTTGAGTTTTATGAGGATCGTCAGAAGAAAATTCAGGAAAAGAAGGCAAAGCAACAACAGTTCCAGAAACAGGTAAGACAGTGGCATCTACTGTTTATTATCGTTTTCCAACTATTAAAGTACATGCATTTTATGACGTTTTGTGTTTTTAGGCATGGGAAGGAAAACCTGCTATTGACGAGAAGATCAAAGAAGGTATCAAAGCAGATGCTACAAAGTCAGTTGATGTTGTGACAGCTTTGGTCAATGAGGTTAAACTTGTGAATAATGTGCAAACTGATGTTGCTAATGGTGTTGGAGATGTGGCGAAGCCACTTGAGGAGAAGGTTGTAGCAAATGGGATTGCAAACGGTTGCTAAATCAGCAATGTGTGTAGGCGGCTGGAAGATTATGATGAAGGAAAAAAAGGTTGAAATTGGCGAAAAATTAGGGAGTGTAAATTTGGAGAGGACCACCTATGTTTCTTGTGATGGGTGGGGACTCTTCTATAGTGTTTTTAGCTACAAACAGGTTTTTCAGTACCCATTAGGATTTTGGTTAGGTTTTCGTTATATTCCGACTTCAAGTGGTTTCCTTTTGGTTCTAGTGTTTTTTCTTTGTTTTCAGTCTTATGAGTTCTTATTATGTGTCATGTTTAGTTTTTTTCTTCTTTTTCTTTCTGTTTTATCCTTTGTAGATGTGTACCGAGTTACATCGATGTAGCAAAGCAAAGCATTACAAGTTTTGGCAAAGTGTTAGTCGTTTTCAGCATGCTTTCGATGTTTTTGTAGGGTTTAAAAAGTCTAGTGTTTCTTGACTACTCATCACTTAGCTAAGTTGGAAGGTAGGTATGAAAAGAAATATAAAGTGGAAAGCATCAGGTTTGTTAACCTACAAAGATAGCTTTTTGCTCAACTTCTGGACCACATTAAGAAATACCAATAAGCAGCTGACATTAGATGTTGAAAAGCTAATAACTTTACAAAAACACAAACTAAAAAGTGGATCAAAAGCCAGAACAGGGAAATTGTTGGTGACTCATGACTGTGTTTCTTCTTTCACCGGCCTGCCCCAATAGAAAGCTATGAACATAAAAGGGTGATATGAGTTGAGGTATGATTTACACTAAAAAGACTTTAATGCATTGTTTTGGAATCATTGTTTGGTATAAATAAAGAATTAAACATTGGAATCATTTGTCACTTGACTTGTAGTTGCAAATATGATTCGTGCACTCGCAAGTTGCGACGAGATTCCCATTTTGGTCGCTGTGAGCTAGAAAAAGTAAAAATATGGTTTAGGGTATCTCTGCAGTTGTGAGGTCTAAGAAGATGGCTTCAAGAGACGTATTCCGGTAGTTGTGAGCCGTAAGAACATGGTTTTCAACTTAAGATCAGAAATTTTGACCGAGAATTGTAGCCGGTACTTGCAGATTATCACAGATAAACAACTTACGCGATCAAAGATACACACAAAACAGAAATGGAAAACAACTTGTATAACCATAAGTAACCATTCCCACCCTGCATTTCTAGCTCATCTTGCAAACCACCAAACCCATATTGAAATGTATTCTCGATCTAGATTTACTAGGCCGGATCATGTCACTCTTACTCAACAAAAACTATCACGAAAACAAAATACTAGAAATGCCAGAAGAAGCGATTTGAAAAGAACACAACAAAAAAGATGATACATAATAAACCCCAAACCCCTGTTAGAAGCTGAAAACACAAACCCACCACAAGATTTTCACATCTGGATCCTCCTATCTAACACGCCAGAACGAGATAACGACTATGGCCATTGTAACCTCCTATTTCTTGTGTGTACATTCGCCCAAAGGATGGATCCTGTTCGGGCAGCACTTCTCCCAAAAACGGCAAAGTTCAGAAGAATGATCAAAAACTCGAGTCGTCCTTCCTTTAGAGTGCCACCGTGCACATGGCTGAATCTAACAACCATCAGCAACCCCATTTACTACAACCGTTTTCTCTTCAGGTGTAACTTCTCCGTTTATATGAACATCAGATTTAGCTTCTTTGACGTTTTCTTGGGAAATTTCAGATGACTTTGGTGGTGCAATCTCGACTTTAATACCCTCCTTAGGTTTTCCTTCCCACGCCTGTTTCTGGAACTGCTGTTGTTTTGCCTTCTTTTCTTGAATTCTCCTTTGTCGTTCTTCATAGAATTCAAAATCGTCTAATATGCATTGCTTGCTGGAATGCTCTTTGAAAATTTTAATGATCTGCAATCCCTGTTCTAATTTCACCTGAATAAAAGACGTAACTTCAGTAGCGAAACAATAATATAAAGGAAAACGAATGTTATGAGAAAATATACCTCTTGGGTATCCCTGCTATTAGTAACAGGTTTGTTCTCGTTGTTTTCTAGGGTGATGTGCTTCAACAAGCTGTTTGGCATATCCTTAACGATATGCCACTTTAAGGGAAGCAACCGATCCACTTATCTTGTTGCCAGTACTCTAAGCTTTTGTCAAAGTCGACCGGACCAACCATCTCAGCAACACCAACAAATTGTCCGCTTGTATTGACCTGTGAAGTGTGAGCATAACGTTTAGTTGTTAAAACTTAACTTTTAAGAGAGAACAAACAACGTCAACTTCAAAAGATGACAAGATGCTTACCGAAAAGAAAAGAAAAACAGGGCAAGGTCCCGGCTTCTGTTGAGCCTCCTGGTATGCAGCATCAAGCTTCTTGTTACCGTTTTGTGTACTCGCCCAAACATTATACTTGATACTCTTATGGACGTCATCCTCACTGTATGACTTGATAACGAAAAACTTGGCATCTTCATAAGTCTCAGGAAATCGGCGTGGTTGTATTGTTCTCTGTCGGAGTTGCACTCACCTCCTTTACTTCTGTCTCTTTCGCAACACCATCTGTGGGTGCAAGGTTTATATTTTCTCCCTTCACGGCTAAGGTGACAGGTGTCAAAACCGTTTGGTTCTTCACAGTTCTAGCTCTAGGTCCCCTGTTAAGCTCGTTCAGACCATCGCCATTTTCGTTGTTGTATCCAAAGAAACCATTGCCTCGTCCTCTAGGCTTGTATTTGTTATCTGCTGCCAACCAACCACGTCCGTTGCTTTGGGAATTATAGGCATTGGACCCGTAATTGTAACCCGAACTATAGTTACTTCCGTATTGGCTATATAGCTTGTTTGGATACATACTATTCATATAACCACTCCCAGAATTTACACCCAACAACGGTCTTGGACTCTGCAAACCCTGTATATCTCACCACTTCAGAAAATTGCGATCTAAAGACACATAACATTAAGATATAACCCGTAAAAACCAATAAAAATTAGGCTTACCATAACATTAGTATGAGGACGGAGATTTTGATTTTTAGACGTTACGCCATTCCCACTGGAAAAAGGAGCAACGTTAGAATTGTTTCTCGCTTGTCCATTGGAATACATCGGGCTGTCCAACCAGGGGACTGGGGAGTGAACACCGTCAAAAGCGTATCTTGCATCCTGATAACCGTTTGCATTATAAGCTGGGCTCTGATAATTTGTTGGCCACGTAGCGGTTGGACCCTTAACACCCACACCATTAACAGTGCTATTAGAATTTCTATTAGCAGTGTCGACGGTCAAAGGTGGCTGATTAGAAGACGCTGTGTTCTCACCTTTCTGTGGGATCGGAGTTGGGGTCATTGGTTGGAAATAGGGACTCGGGTATTGGTAATGTTGAGCTCCATACATCTGACCATCATGACCAACTGTCGGCACAGGTGAAGTAGCAGGCGAATAAGGACCATATGGTGCATAACCGTAACCGTGATACATATCCCCATAAACTCCCTGTAGTAAAATCACAACCAATTGTCATCATAAAAAAACGCTACACGTTAACAAATACTCAAAGCATTTACACAAATAAAGTCTTACATGAGACATATCGACCCCATCAGTATTTACGTATCGTGAATACTCATCCCAATCAGTAGTACTCCCATCGTAACCTAGAAACATACACTAACAAAATTTAAACAACTACGACATATCAATAAGCACGTTCCACTACTTCTACGAATATGTATCAAATTACCTCCATAGTAAGTATAGCCATTGGGAAAATAAGCCACTGTCGGGTCCATATAATCAGGAATCTGAGGGGTTATCGACCTATCTAAAGGCTGGTTTTGACCATTCGCAGTGTTGACGGCATCAACCCCGGTCTACACGACAATCACATATAATTAGCAAATGTAATCACAATTGTTAAAAACACGAATAAAAACAATAGTGCTTTACCTTCTTAGTAGGTTCCAATGTTTTCGATTGAGAATCCAATGATAGATTCTTCAACAAATCGGCCGCTTCTTTAGTTAAAAACAAGTCAAGGAATTCCACTTCTTTTCAAAACAAATTTACAAACCTAGAGGGTGTTTCTTTCGGCTTATATAGCCAGATTATGGCTTATTTGGTTTTGTGCTTTATGTTTCATAAGCTCATTTTTTGTGGCTTATTTTGAAATTTTTCGGCTTATATAAGCTTATTATGCCATAAGCCGAAAAGTTTCAAAATAAACCACAAAAAGTGAGCTTATGAAACATAAGCCCAAAACAAATAAGCCATACTTAAGCCGAAACAAACACCCCCTAATTACGCTCCTAAACCATAAAAGTTCAAAAACAGCTTATAATTATACAAATCAACATCTTCTATTATCCCCTAAGCATAAAAATCATATTATCCAAACAACTTAATCGCTAAAAATCATTCATATGGAATTGCTTATTCTTTAGTCTTATGCTTCTGCTTATAAATAAGTACTTATTTTGCATAAATCACAGAAAGGCAGGGACGGAGACAGGAACAAACATGGGCACAAATTTTTTTTAACCGTAATATAATACAGTTTAAGATGCTAACTAAATAAGACTAAAAACAACCGGGGTCATTTAAGATGTATTTTCTTAAAATTAACACTAAATCGAAAAAATATGTAGGTGTCACGGGCACCCACGGGACCCCTGGCTCAGAAAGGTCACCACTTTATCACTAGAAACACCTTGAATTTGCATAAAGATCCTAACTTAATTAAAAAAGATAACTTAAATTTACATAAGCACAGTTCATAAGCTCATCAATCACATAAAAATCAAAACTTTATAACAAATTAAGCATATTCAAATCAAATAACTTAAAATAATAAGGATACGATCTGCAACAGTAGACATGATTTAAGAACAATATTGATAGATAGAAATAGGAGAAAATCAGCCGCCAACAAATCTATTTAAGGAAAGGGGTTTTCTTTTTAAACAAGAAAGAGGATATTTATTTTTGGAAATAATCTCATCTAAATAGCATTTTCAAAATTTGGATTTTTTTAGTTTTAGTCCTTTTGGTTTTCATATTGATGTTCATGACATGTTATAAGACTGCACGGTGCACCGCCAAACCACACGTGGTTGGGTTTTTTTTCCTCTAATGGCGTCGCCGTTTCTGCACCCCTCTCCCATCATATGCTCGTCGCTTGTATCCTTGTCAGGCCATTCACGGCCGTTGCTTGGCTTCTCTCTCTCTCTCTATCTTTTTTGTTTTGTTTTGTGAGTAAAGTATTTTTGATAGCGTGTTATGGGACCCACTTATGTCTATAATAGTTATAGTGAGGGGTGTTGTTTTAGTTATAATACTGTTATTAGATGTGTACTAAGGTGACAACCCAATAATAATTATTGGTGCCCATTTACACCTAGCTCTCTCTAAACGCATTGATAACACATATGTACTATTACTAGCTGCTTGTTAAATGATATTAGAAGTAACATTTAGATTTAGACCTTTCAAACGCTAGTTGGTTGTTATAGGAGGTGTGCACGGTTCGGTTTGGGTTGGTTTTAAGTAACCGAAACCTAACCAAAATATTTGGTTTTTGAAAAACTCAAAACGAAACCGTTCGATTTTGCGGTTTGGTTTTTTCGGTTTATTATTGGTTTCGGTTCGGTTTTTTGGGTTTTTCAGTTTTTAACCGTTTATATTTGGGCGTGACCAATTTATACAAACAAACTTGTTTTTATAGAAAATTGGTTATTTTTCTTTATTTTTTTGTCAATCTAATCCTAATAATGTTTATCTCATATTTCTACAATTACACATATATAGATGAGACACACACATGCAAGTAAACATACACATAGCATGATCATTGTCACATATGTATTGATATATTATCAAGTAAATACTTGCACACGAAAAAATACGCATATAAACGTTAAGATAAATATACTATAAATCCACCTATAAAATGAATATAAATTTGTAAATTTGATTATTTATTTATTTATTTATATTATATTAATTATATATTATGTTTATAATAAAATCGGTCCGGTTTCTGTTTGTATGGTTCGGTTTTTGAACAAAAACTAAAACTAAATCGAATTTTTCGGTTTTTAGTTTCGGTCGGTAATTTCCGTTTTTCTGCTCACTCCTAGGTGTTATAAGACAAATGACTTTTAACGTTGTGTTCTAGAGTGGAGTGAAAATGAAGGAAAGATAGTGAAAATGAAAGTTGTGTTGTTTTAAGAATGAAAGTGAAAGTAAGGTGTCGTTTGGTTTGTTGTCCGAAATGATAATCGGTATGGATTTGATATAGTGGTGGAACAGGAATGACTATAAGTTGAGGTATCCATCTCATAAATGTTGTTTGTTAGGATAATCAGATGAAAAGTGTAGTATAAATTATGTGAGGGGAAGTGGTGGGCACGAGAATCAACTTTGAAACCACATAAGAGGTGACTTTCATGTATAGTTAGATATTTAGTATCATTCCGCTTTTGAATTCCCATGTTAGCTAACCAAACATCAATGCATGGAAATCAAAGTATTCCCTCATTCCGATTGGCACACACCCTAAACGGGGTCTATAAAGG
Organism: Chrysanthemum lavandulifolium; assembly: GCA_022545495.1. NCBI lineage: Eukaryota > Viridiplantae > Streptophyta > Magnoliopsida > Asterales > Asteraceae > Chrysanthemum > Chrysanthemum lavandulifolium. Next base: position 289,355,315 of record CM040242.1, read on the forward strand.
TGTGTAAAGGAAAGAAAATGAAAGTGAAAATTGTATTATTTACTTTACTTTACTTGCACTGCCTTTCATTCTTTTTACTTAACTTGAGAACATAGTTTTATTTTTGAAAAGGGATTAAGTTGTAAAATAGCAATGTACTTTTTAAAATGTCCCGTTTTGGTACGTGTGTCTTTTTTTTTTTAATTTGTAGAATAGCAATGTACTTTTATAAGTTTTCCAATTTGGTACGTGTACTTTTTTAAAATTGTAGAATAGCAATGTACTTTTTATAAGTGTTCCAATTTGTAATACTTACAGAAAGTACATTACTATTCTACAACTTAAAAAAAGTACATGTAGCAAAACGACACTTTGAAAATTACATTTCTAATCTACAACTTAAAAAAAAATACATGTACGAAAACGAAACACTTTAAAAAGTACATTGCTATTCTACGACTTAATCTCTTTCGAAAATAATGCGATTCAAATACTTACTTTTGAATTTGGATTTACGTCTTCGCTTTTGTATTTAAAAAGATGGTTTTGGTCCTTGTGGTTATATGGTGACTCACTGCAGATTTTTTAAAGTGTTTATCCACGTGGCAGAAGGGGAATGGGAGTGTTGGCGTCACTCGTGTTGAGATCTTGGGCTTTGATTGGTGGTGATTTGGGATGTGTGACCGTAGGTGACTTTTGTAAGCTTGAGATTTGTGAGTTTTTGCTTTAATTTTTACACAACAAAATGAAAAGGTGAAAAAAGTCATATATGAATAAGCATTTTAACATTTTGAATGGGACTTTTTTTTAAATGTAGCGGTAATTACCTGAAAAAAATTGTGTAAATGTGATGAATTTTCATAAAAATCTTACAATATGCATATTTTAGTGACGTTTTATAGCTGAAAGTTTGACGCATGACACAATTTTTATAATGTGATACTTCATGAAAATTTTCAGATTAGAACAGTTTATGAAAGTTCGTTACATTTACGCAACTTTTTCATAATTCATGTATCAAAACGAGACAATGAAAAAGTTCGTTACTATTTTATGATCAAAGACTTAAGAAAATTTAGAAAGTTATGAATAAATTGAATTGAAGCTAATTTACAGATAAACTGAAGTTCGTAGCCGATGTACTTAGTAGTTTGGACACTTTCAATAGCTACTTTGGCTGAAGTTGTTTGTTGCAAAATGTTAAATTAGATAAATTTGAAAGGAGAGGTATTAAAAGATAGTGTATATTATAACGACGATAACTCATCAAAGAGAATCTTTAAAATATATGCCTCTGGTGAAAACATAAAGTCATGACTGAAGATTGCGACAAATATTATTTAATTAATTGTTATTTCTAAAAATTATATACTTATTTATCTTTCTAGAGAAGAGGTGAGACAATTCAAAATAGGAATATGAACAATAAAATTAAAGGATTGAGATTTTTTCATGTCATGAGAGATTATGAAAGAACTTATGTGAGTAGAGAAAAATAATAAATACTTCATTATGAGACCTCTATTTTATAAAAAAATAATTTTTTTTACAACATAACTAACATTACTTCTCATGTTCAATTTGAACATGATCCCAATCCAATATTAAGAAAGATGGAGGATTAGTAATTTAGAACATGTGTTTTAGTCACTTTTTACTAACTATCTTTGTTAGTTCTTACTTCCTATGTATCAAATTAATCTTATACATTTCTTTTTTGATATGTCTCATTTTAATTGTTTATTACTAAAAGTGAAAATGATATTTTGATCGAGTTTAGCACATTACCCTCGTGTTATTATTACAAACTTAAAAAAAGAAATTAATTAATTAGTTAAAGATAAAAGTGTCATTTTGACAAAATAAAAAATTAAAAAATAATAATAATTATGTTTTTTAAACTGTATATTTTTTGTCAACAAAAATAATTTTGAAACGCAGAGAAATGTACTAACTCCTTCATGTGTTAAAATTTAAAACTTCATTTCTTCTCGACTCTTTTTTCCCTCAAGAAGTGCATGCACAAAGTGGTGATACAAATAGCACCACGCTCACTTTGTAATAACTTTTCCATCTTTTATCCTTTTAATTTTGTATTCGATAAATCTGGTCCTTATCTAGTCGGCTTAAAGTATTTGACACGTGGCGAGAACTGAATGGTTGTGTTGTCGTCATTCGTGTTAAGATCGGCGAATTTGATTGGTAGTTATTTTGAAATAGGTGACAGTAGGTGACTTTTATAGATTCTAGATTCGCAGATTAGGCAATGAGTCAATTTTGGTCCTTTTAGATGTATATATTACATTTTTGTCCTTAAGATACAAAACTATTGTTTCATTGAAGAAGTCTTTCACCAATCACCATGTTGATTAACTTTGCTATGTATCAAACAACTTATACGATCTATACATTCTCTCAGTCGGTTAATTGCTTGAAAATGTATCGTACTTGTCATTTTTTGTTGTTGTGTGTACTGATTTTCTTTTTCCTTATTGTATGTACCGAACTTTTAAATTTCGATCATTGTGTACTTTTTTCAGATTTTGAAAGGTAAAATGACATTTTACATGACTGAATAGTCACAAAATACACACAATAATTGAAATTTGAAGGTTCAGTACATACAATAAGAAAAAACGGTATGCACAATAACAAAAAATAACAAGTATAATACATTTTAAAGTAATTAACTCTTCTCTCAATAGTAGTCTAGTAGTTAAGTAAGTGCGGTGAAAACAAAGATCATAGATATGCAGGTTTTGTGTCCTTTTAATCATTATATAACGTGATCCATTTATATCATGTTAGTCGTGAGACTGGTTGATAAGGGCCACCAAAAGATGGTTATGTTTTTTCAAAATCTATAAAAAAATAAAAAATATACCATGATATGTTTCAAACATTACTAGTAATAGAAACTAGGTTGAAATTGCTTGCACAAAGTGACTTTTATAAATGTAAAATTGGTTTAATGTATGTTTATGTTAAAAAAATTAAAAGATATCTAGATGATTGAGAAAAATTCGAAGAGAAGAAAAAATAAAATTATAATAATAAAAAGATTTTTAGTCACGCATTTAAATAACATAAATAATTTTAAGAAGAGATCTATCTATTTTTATATTTATATCTAAAATATGTTGTTGTGATTTTATTTTATTTTATTTTAATTGTTTCTTATATGATCATAACTCCTCCTGGATGATATCATACGCTCAGTTCTCGAGTTGAAATGGAAGAGGAAAGTAAAAGAAATGGAAAGTTTTTTGTGTTCTTGAGTCTTTTTAAGAAGAAAGGAAATGGAAAGGAAATAGGAGGAAAATTTGTTATGTAAATCTTCCTCCCACTTTTGAAGGAAAGGAAAGGAAAGGAAGCGGAAGTGTATATTGTATAAAGACTAATATCCATTTTTAAAACATGTGACATTAACAATTAAAGGGCGTATATGTAATTTACCAGAGTTATTTTTCTTTTCCTCTCACTTAAGAAACGTGATTATGACATTTTCCTTTTCCTTTCTTCTATCTCAAGAACATAACAAATAACACTTACTTTTCTTTTCCATTTCCTATTCTTTTCCATTTCTCTACCCTAAAAACTCGAGAACTGAGCGTATGTGTTTTGAATGAAATAATGTGTAGTATATAAATGGGATAATAAGATATAAATGTATCTTACTTGTCACCTTATCTTTTATATATATCAAATTAATTTTTCTGCTGTTTATGTACCAAATCTTCATTTTGCGTCACTTGTGTGTATTTTGTGATTTTTTTTGCCCTTCAATTTACTAACACTCCTATTACCCGGGAGGGGGAAAAAAAAATCACAAAATACACATAAGTTACGTAAAATGCAAGTTTAATACATAGAATAGCAAAAAAATTAATCCGATACATATAAAAAAATATGATGACAAATAAGATACATTTATATATCATTATCCCTGTATAAATATACAATTAAGTCTTATTGTATCATGAAAAGTATTACAAGGATGTCACCATTTTCAAACAAGATTATTATCAAAATGAACGTCTCGTGTAATTCACTTCGTTTATGCACTACGATTTTGTCTCGCTAGCCTTTTCTTAAAACCTCTAATTGTTACTATATATTTATCAACATATTAAATAATTGTGGACGGTGACATTTTAGGAAGTCCTTATGGCTAAAAACATCAGTAATTACAAAAAGTTGGCCAAACAAATCAATTATATATTATTTTTACATATGTTTACAGTTGTGTTATAAAGGATGATGAAACTTAAGTCGATAAAAGTGAGCTAGTGTAGTGTGTTGCTCACTTTAAGTAACAAGACTTCTACCACAAAACTGTACAACATTATGATAGATATGAATGATTTTATGACATAATGATCAAACGCACATAAAAAACATAATGCTTATCTACTTACCCAAAATATCATAGACACTATCGTACATGATTAGAATTTCTTTTTATAGCAACTTATCCATGTAAAACATTGCTATTTATAGGGAGTGTATATACATAAAATCATAAAGTAATTTGAGAACCCTTTTCAGTGAGAAGTTTAAATCATTACACAATAAACTCTTGCCAAATATTTTAACAAACAATGACAAGGTTTTTAAGATCGTGATTCTATCTAGGATCGTTTTCGTTTTTGCAAGATCGTATTTGTAAGATTGGATCGGAATCCTAAGATTATACTATAATGTCATTTTTTTTATTATCTTTGTAATACTATTCAAATCTACAAATTACTATATATTATAAACTCGAAATTATATGAATTTTCATGAAAATGTTGTCTTAAATTATGAATATGAAATGTTTAAAAAGAATCACATATTGTTTTTTAAATTATATGAAAACATAAACCATAAATTTGTAGTTTTTAGTTTGCGGTTCGAGAAAAGTAAGATCGTATCAGAGTAAATCTTAAGAACCTATGGTCAAGATCGGGATTCTATAAGATCTTAAGCTTGTTAAGATCCTACGTAAGATCCAAATCATTTTTGCTTTATAAAATCGTAAAATCGTAAGATCCTAAGATCATGATCGGGATCTTAACAACTATGAAAAATGACATATATCCTTGTTTTATCGAACACTTGTCATTAAATACCTGATAATTTACGTATTTACTGAAACATGTTGGTGATTTTAGTGTCAAACATTTTGAGTAATTCAGATCGATCAGTCTCAAGTTAAGTTTTAATACGAATTAGGAGGTGCGAGGCGCACATTTGTATAAACAAATCAACTTAATTTCAAATACTGTAAAGAAAAAAGGTAAGAGCCTTGGTTATCCACAACACTAACTGATTTCAGTCGTCACTAAAGCATCGTAATACTTGATGTGACTGATAGTGTGACACAAAAACTGTCGCTGATGAAGTGTTAGTGAAAACTATATGAATAATTGCGACTTTTAACTAAAAGGTGTGACAATTTATGAATGGTTTTTTCTACTATATCGACACATTTTGGTCTTTCTTCTTATAACAATACATATATAATAACTTCTTTAATTTTGCTTCGTTTCTTTTGCTTAGAATTTGAGTGTTTATTTTTGTCTTTATCAATATAAAATTTTCTTGTACCCAAGGTAGTCAATAAAGTAGAAATATTATTCTAGAAAAGTGAATTTTACACGATCTAAAAAATTATCTAAGCAACCAAAAATCAACAAATACCCATTTGTTTTGCAAATGTGCCAGAATCTTAATTATTTTACAAATTAGAAAATATCTCGCAATATATGAGAAGAATCTCAAAAAACTCGTAAGGTATGTAAAGTGTGACTATTCTATCGATAAATGTCCGCTCGTTGTTAAGATATCGCTAGTTGTCGCTTAAATGTCTAGAATATCGCATGTTTAAAAATAAAATCCTCCCACATGCAAAATAGATGTTTTAGTGAATTTGATAACTTATAGTCACTAAAAAAATTGTCGCTAAGAGTCATGTCGCTATAGATATCAACAAAAGTTAAAAAAAAATGTCACTGAATCTTTTAGTTGTTTCTTATAAACTTGAAAAGTGTAGGAAAAATCTGTTTATAATGACACAAAAAATGTAAGTATAAATTTTGTGCCTATTAAGACACATAATTTTCACACATCGCAACAATTTTCTGAAAAGCCATTACTTCATTGGCGTAGCATCAAGATCTCTTTTAACCACAACAAACCCTCCTCACTCATAACATAATTTGGGCACCACTAACACTTTATTTTTTATTCAATTTTCACTTCCAATAAAAACTAAATAAATTCATTTCATTCAATTAAAAATACAATACACAACTTAATAAAAGCGTACTAAACATAAAAAGATACGAAAAAAAAACATACGCAAGAAAGAAATTATACGAAACTAATTATCCGGATTATGTTGTTGAAATTGTGCCCATTGAACTTGTTGCAAACATGGTCGATGAGACATCGTTGAAGCTTAAGCGTGTGCGTTTATCATGTAGTTCTTTGGCTTTTTCTTTGCACTTGCAACGTTCAATCCATGTCTCTTGTAAATAAACGTTTGGATGGATTATACGTTTAAACAATATCGATATCATAAAATTTTCATCTTTCAAAATCATGTTATGCATTATGAAACATGATTCTCCGTAACAATAGTAAATTGCCGCCGGTTGGGCAATGATAAACGAAGGACACCAAAAGCTCTTCGATGTCTTTTCGATTCGGCATTTTTGGATTAGTTGCAAGCGTAAATGACTTGACGAAGTTTTAAATCTTTTAGATAATACCCTTGTTAAAACTTTAAATTAGTCGTCGAATAAAATATAAACGTTAGATCGTTATTCGCACCATACCCAAACATTTATTTACAATTATAGATTTTATTTGAAATTGGCCTTGCCATTCCTTCTATACAATCGATGCTTTCCGGAAGCCCATCTTATAATTAAGTTTTGAATGTCATCCTCATCGGTTTTCTTAAAACTCCTTAATAAATAGTTGGATTATGCACATAAGAAAAAAAAATCACTGTTATTAATACTCATCTAATGCATGGTGATATCCAGTAAAATTGGCGTAGGTAGCGCATGTGCATTTCATAAGCAATTTTAAAACTCATTTCAGATTCGCATTTAAAGAAATCAAAATGACTAGGAAGAGGATGATGAGTTTCAATATGTTTCATTGTATTAATTCATCTGAAATCGACGTCTAAATTGAGCGTCCGACTTCGACAACAGACGTCTTCAACAACAAAGTGTGATTAAATCTCAAACTTTTCTTTTCTGCAACACTTATTAAAAAATGTCAGATTTAGTAACATTGTTTTTACTTTTTATATCATTAAAAACCTCTGTTACTAAAAACTTTGTCACTAAAGTCAAACTGATGTAGTCTTGATGAAATAGTTATATTTGTAATTTACCAGTAATAAAAGATTCTAAGAATATTACTCCGTATAATGGATTTAAACCAAAAACTCCCATCCACCCACAAACTGCCACGTGTCACCAGATAACTGAACTCAAACAACAGTCCATGACATCCACTGATCAACCATCTTCATGACATTGAACTCAAAAACATACGTAACAAAAAAAAAAACATTCAGTTAAACTAACTAAAGTAGTACTAAAAAAACCATGTCAACTGCCCCTAACAGCTACCCTTCACTTTGCTCCTCACCACCATTATCCAAAACAAGTACTAAACAAGCATTGCCATCTTTTGTCACTTTTAAGCCATCTTTTCTAAGCAAGAATGCAAAAAGCTTGGATTTTTCAATAAGGGTAGGGAATTCGGGGTCTGGTAAGCGGTCGGTTTTTATCGTTAGAGCTGAAAATGGCGAAACGGAAGGTGAAGAGAAGTATGAGGAGTATGAAGTGGAAATTGAGCAGCCTTATGGTTTGAAATTTGCTAAAGGTAGAGATGGTGCTACTTACATTGATGCTATTGCCCCGGTGGTTCGGCTGATAAGACTAAGATGTTTAGTGTTGGTGATAAGGTTTTGGCTACTAGGTATTATTCGATATGATGCTTATATGCAATTATGAACAATTTTCATTTTAAATTCTGTAATGTTTACCAAGAACTAGCGTTACTTTATGAGTAGAACTTATTGACTTATTGTAACATTAGGTTCATAAAATGTGTGCACTAGACTTTCATAGTAAACGGGTAAACGTATGAGGTTTTCCCTGTTTAGGTTAGCTAGGGCGGGTGAGTCTTTGTTTGAGATGTATGCGGTCTAACTGGGGTGTCCCCATCACCGTTTCCGAGCCTTTCCCTGGCAACCCAAAAGATTTGTACCTAGTGAGTTTTCAACCTGAGACCTCTTGTGAGGACATCAGAATGCTTGACCACTAGACTTTGATAGTATCATTTACAAATCTGTTTATGGTCGAAATTCAAATGTAGAGCTGAAATGGTGGTTTGGTGTTCTCGTGCATTGTTTTAGGCATGTGAATTGAATGCTAATACACATAGTTAAATCGGAGTCTCAAGTATATATACATACCGGTCGTATGAACCTTTTTCTTCTTATTATTCTTGGAATTCTCTCGGTTGAGGTGAAATTGTGATGGTTCAAAATGTGGTAATAAATTGCTAAAATGTTGCAGTGCAGTATTTGGAACAGAGATGTGGCCTGCAGCCGAATATGGAAGAACTATGTACACCATTAGGCAAAGAATCGGGCCTTTGCTCATGAGAATGGAAAAGAGATATGGTTAGTTCATTATTTCAGTCTTTACTCTTATCTATAATGACACGCTTAAACTTATGTGACTACCTGCAGTCTCTTGATAAAAGTAAACTTACATACATGGTATGTTTGGTTGATTGGCAGGGAGGGCGGAAGATACAGGCGAGCTTACAGAAAAGGAGATCATCAGGGCTGAAAGAAATTCTGGAATAGTTAGTGGAAAACTTAGAGAAATCCAAGTACGTTTCCATATTCATAGTTTTAGTGAAGCATGTGTGTTTTTTGCTAAAGTTTAGAGGTGGCAAAATGGGTGGATTGAGCGGGTTGGTAAAGGTCAAAACAAGTAGTTTGTTGGTATTGGTCGGGTGAGATTGACCCGAAACACTTTTTAGACTATCCCATTTAGGCTATATTTCTACGGAGTAGTATATTTTACTCGTTGGCCTATCATACAAAAGAACATATCTCAAATTGACCCACTTTAAAGTTAATGGGTCAAATTTCCCATTTTCACTGACATTGTTTGTGGCTGATCAATGTTTATGACTTAGATGCAAAACTACTTAAGGAAGAAGGAACAAAAAGAAACTCGAGAAAGGGAGCTTCGTGAAGGCCTGCAGCTTTACAAGTAAAATTATCTTTGACAAACCAATTTTAGCTCAAAAACCTCAAAGGCTCAATTTGTTTGTGATTATTTTTCTCAAAAACGTTTTTTAGGAGCGGCAAGTATGAAGAGGCCTTGGATAAGTTCGAGTCTGTTTTGGGGTCAAAACCTGAGCCTAATGAGGCTTCTATAGCAAGTTACAACGTTGCATGCTGCTATTCTAAGATTAATCAGGTATAAATCTATGATACTATTAGTTAGAGGTGATAACATCGACCCGTATACTTATGAAGACAATTAGAGCTATATATTATCTCTAATTAGTCAAACGAGTAAAAGAAAAGATTAACATGAAACTCCCTTTGCTCATTATTAATTTGCAAATGATAGATACAAGCTGGTCTTTCTGCACTAAAAGACGCTATGCAATCAGGATTTGAAGATTTCAAGGTACTTATGAACTTTTAATTGCGGAGTTTCAGCCATATCTCATATTAAAAAAGGTTGTTAACAAATGCTACTATCATTGCAGCGGATCCGTTCTGACCCTGATCTAGAGAATATTAGAAAGTCTGATGGGTTTGAGCCCCTGATGCAAAAGTTTGACGAGTCATTTATCAATGAGAACGCATTAAATGCCATTAAATCATTGTTTGGATTCGGCAAGAAATAGAATCTACTTTTTTAGAGCTGATACACCAGAACCAAGCGCACAACAGGTTTTTTGTTTATAGAAGATGTTCATTAATATTGAGCGATGGTCGATATTCATTTTTTGATTGTCTTAACCATGCAGAATTTGAATAAGTATAATTGTAATTGGTAAATACTTTATCGAAAAGCATTAAACTTGATGAGGATGGAGTCGAACCGGGAGTCCTTCTACCGGCGTAGCCAAAGGATCATACTCTATTTTCTCATCAGGAATTAGTAGGTCCCACTTAAACTTTGTCACGATGTTGTGTAGGAACACAAGTATTTGCACACGAGCTAGCTCTTTTCCTAAACACATCCTTGGACCACCTCCAAATGGAACATAGGTGAAAGGGGTTGGCCCTGCTCCTTCAAACCTTGAAGGATCAAACTTAGTAGCATTTGGGAAGTTGTCCTCTTCCTTATGAGTCATGACTGCACTCCAGATTATCTGGATATCACAACATACACAAACACAGCATTCTCGAGTTAAAATTTCTGCACATAATTCTCATGTTTTTTACATAGAGGACAAGCCGGTTGGGTAATAGGTTGAAATGGCTCACTTTAAAAGTACATTTCAGAATGGGCTGGGTCGGGTTGAACCACACACTTATTTTCCCATTTTTTTATATTAAATTTGAGCGACTTTAAACTCGTTTGACCCATTTGAGATAAAACGATACCCAAAACGACCGATAAAGTAAATGAGTCGAATTTGTGATAGCCAACTCTATGGTACTCACGGGAAGGGTTTTACCTTCCATCCTTTGGGAATCGTGTAACCTGCATACTCGAAATCTACCAAGGCCTCTCTAAAAGCACCAACCACAGGTGGAATTAGTCTCATCACTTCACATACAACATTCCACGAGTATCTCATCTTTTGTATATCCTCCCAGTTCAGCATTTCACCGGGCGCTTTTGCCTCCAGAATGCCCAATTGCTCTAAATGACATTCACAAACAATCAACCGTTAGTCAAAACCAAAAGTGAAATAATGTTTAGTAATGATTTTTTTTAGTACACACCTTTCAGCACGTTATCATAAACTTCGGGATGTTCTGCAAGACTCTTCATGAGCAACGTTATCGAAACAGCAGAAGTATCGTGTCCAGCAAACAATAGTAACAGTACATTATTTGCAATCTCGGCTTCTGACAAAAAGCGACCATTTTCATCTGAAGATACAAGCAGATGCGACAGAAGGTCTTGAAAAGATGATGACTGATCTTCTTGTTTCAGTGCCTGTCTCCTCTGCTTGATGATTACTATTAGTTGTTTCTTAATAGCGTTAGCTGCTCTTTTTGCTCGGTAAAATCGTGTCCCGGGGATATTGATAGGTAGCTCTGTGAGCCCTTTAAGGAATGTGTTGAATAAGGTTCCAAGTTCTGCAACATGTTTTGAATCATCGAGGCTTAGAAACAGTCGACAAGCAAGCTCGAATAGGTATGGTCTCACAGTCTCGAAAACCTTCAAGTCGCTCCTACCTGAACAGCAAATCTATTGTTTATCGGATTTTTGATAATCAATTTGGGAAAATATCAGACCAAGGTAAATGATATAGAGGTGACAGTATTCGCTTGGTCAGGCCTTTTTTTTTCTTCATAAAATACCACCATATTTTTTTCATTTGTCACGTTTTAGTCATTGTGTTTTTCTTATGGACATCCGGGCAAGTCATTAAAAGATAACTCTGCGTCCCAATAGGCTCGTTTTATAAGTTAAAAGGCCCCTTTAAAATCGACTTTCAAAATTTTTAAAATATAGAAATGTTAGAATCATGTATGAATATGTTATATATTACTCCGTAATATACGAAGTGATATTTATATGAAAATATAAAGATTCCGAGCTACAAAATGATCTGAACATGACACAAAACTATCTTTAAAAAGAACAGATAAAAATAACCGGAGTTGGAAACGGGTCAGACAGGATGAACTTTAACACATACAGTACAACCTAGTGAATCAGTTTTGGACTATAAATGTTTCAGTCAACCCAATTTGACTCAACTAGTACCGGAAATTACTTTTTTTTTAACCTGTTAGTTAACCAGCCCGATCAGTTCACTCGTGAACTCATACCTTGCCAGTGATTTTGGATATGTTGTCGAGTGACTACATCCATGGTGCCAGTATACCGATTAGATAAAGCATCAGGACCTAGATACGCAAACATCATCTTCCTCAACCACTTGGCTTCATCTCCACGGATTATGATCAAACACTTCCCAAACAAAGTCCTTACCGAATTAGGCCACCATGACGCTACCAGCTTATTCTCATTCCCAAACAGAAACTTATTCCCTCGGGTCCACAAAACACTGCCATACGTTCACCAGCCATAGATGTTTTAAACACCAGTGGACTTCATATTTCTCAATTCTCTCCTTTGTAAATCTCTCAGGGTCCCCGTCCCTTCGAGAGCGAATATATGCTAGAGTTTCACCTATAAATGGCCATCCGAAGCTTCCAGGTGGAAGATTCTTAGTGGTTATTGAGTTATGTCGATGGAAAAGGAAGAAAATTAAAGCGACAAACAGCAAGAAAACAATGAGCAACATAATAGCCATTCGCATATGCTAGCTGATATGCTCTATCACATGATCAAGTTATTTAAACGAAATTTTCTATTTAGTTATTTAAATAATTTTAACCTTATGTGAATTGGAATCACTTGCTGAAGAGAAAAAGGATCTTAAAATATAATTAGATGAAGGGTCAACATCTTGATCACCTAGTTTTGTTTTGTTATTTGTGTGAGTACTAATGGTAGTCGTTGTCGCGTTATTAAATATAAAACTCAACCTAAACACCCTGAAACAAACATAAGAAACCAGCATTAGCAGCCAGAAATCTCAAAAAACCATGCAATTTCCAGGTTGTTTTGAGTTGGCCCGAGTTAAGACTCCACAACGAAATCACACAGGACCAAAGAGAGTCGTCTTTTCTAGAACTGAGTTTCACTTAAGTAAGACGTAACCAAATGACATAGAATCAGTTTTCCATGTAACCAAATGACATAGAATTAGTTTTCTATATTAAAAAAAAAAATACATTTACGCTTCGTTCTCAAGTTTGGTTTGTATTCTTAAGTTGAAAAGAAGGAGAATCAATCATATCTTTATCATACAAAAAGTTTGACAATCAGCTAAATATGTTAGTGAAAGATGCAGTTTCTAGGAAACTACATGCTCCAGTTTATCAACCTTAAATTAGAAAAAAGTCAACTCAAGACTTTTTGCTTCATTCTCATTGACTTGACTTAAGTAGTTGGTCCATCAACTTCATCTCTTCGCTATATACACTACAAACTACATCATTTACTGTATATGTATTAAAACATCTAGAAAGCAGATAAATAATGAAGAGTTTTATCTTTATCATAAGAAAGTAAGAATTATATTGTTTCGATCACTGTCAGTTCTTTGTTCTTGTTTTTTACATTCATAACGTGTTATCAGCACAGGTGGATTAGAGGGAAGTAACAACTCTTAAAAATTCTAACGTTAGAACCCGATGAACTATTGTAACCAAAAAAAAGTATACGCCCGTTTTCTTTACTTAAAAAAATAAGATTTCTCTCCAAGCATTTTCCTTTACATATATACGCAACGAATATGACATGTTTATTATTAATTCGAATTTTCAAATACAACAATAACAATATCCAATCCCGCCAGAAGCATGTTTAGGAAAGTAAGATGCATATAGTCTTTTTCTCTACCCGAAGGCAGAGACTAATTCAAGATCAAAGCTTAAATACGTATACCGAGTAATTAAGCTAACTAAAAAGCTTAAAATAATGCATTACTTAATCACAGGATATCAGTATCATATCAAATCTTTAAAGTGGAGTTCACTTGTCTTGGGATCCACTTAACCCCAAAATTCAACTCCACAATAGTTTACTTTCTACCCATTGACTTGAGCAAGTCAACCACTTCTATCTCTTTATAATCACCAAATAGCTAAGTAGCTAATACAAATGAATCACATTATACAACCACCATGATCACCACCATCACACCACGACTCTTAAACCTAGTAGTACTTAGTTCAATACTAATTCAGTCGTCATTATCATGTCCTATGCACCAAAAACAGTCACTTCTCGAATTCAAAACAACTCTCACTGCAATCTTTGACTCGAATTCCGACCCAAACTCCCCAGACTACATCCCATTTGAAGAGCTTGACTCATGGACACCCGGCACGAGTTGTTGCACGTGGGACCATGTAAACTGCACGAAAACTCTGAACAAAACACAAACCATAAAAGAACTACACTTATCCCAGGTTGTCCCTTTATTCATTAATCCTGTAATAGTATCCTCCAATATCTTGACTCCACTTTTCGGGATCACTTCACTAGAACTACTAGATATCTCGATGAACTCCTTGGTTGGTGAGATATCAGGAGACGGTTTTGGTAACTTGACGAGGCTAGTTCATCTTGACATGACGCAAAACAGCTTTAACGGATCGATTCCTAGTGAGTTTTATTGGTTAAAGAGTTTAAGGTACTTGGATATGAGCAATAATTTGCTCGAGGGCGAGTTGGGTTCTGAAGTGGAGGCTTTTCGTGATTTGACGACTTTAAGGTTAGGTGTGAATCAGTTCAATGGTTCGATTCCCTTGCAGCTTTTTGAACTCGTATCACTTCGTTTACTTGATTTGAGTAATAATAGTTTTGCTGGTGGTTTAAGTTCCGAAGTTGGTAAGCTTGGGAATATTGAAAAGTTGCTGTTGAACGAGAATTTTCTTACAGGAAATGTCCCCGATGAGATCGGGAATTTAACGAGGTTACGTGAATTTTCGGTCGGGAAAAATCGGTTTTCTGGTCGATTCCCATCTTCGATTGGAAACATGAAACAACTCGAATCACTTGATTTGTCCGAAAATTCTTTCTCTGGTCAAATTCCAGTCGGGATCGGAGAATTACGAAACATGACGAAACTTGATTTGAGCTGGAACCAGTTTACGGGTCCCATCCCGTCATCGATAAGAAACTTGACAAAGTTGGAAACTTTACGGTTAAGAAACAACGAGCTCGCGGGTGTCATCCCAACATGGTTATTCAAGATCAAAACTTTAAAGATACTGTTTATAGGACGTAAAGGTAACAGTTTGATATGGAATAACAAAGCAAAGATTGTTCCGAGATGTAGTCTTGAACAAATCTCTATGCCTAACTGCCGAATTTCGGGTCAAATTCCAAAATGGATTTCGTCACAGAAAGCTTTGAACTTTCTTGATTTGAGTGACAATCAGTTGGAGGGTCGGTTTCCGGATTGGCTAAGCAAAATGGATGTTGGAAGCATACTTTTATCAGACAACAAGCTCACGGGATCACTTCCCTCTCGCCTGTTTGAATCTCAAAGTTTAGCGATTCTTGCATTGTCAAGAAATAATTTTTCCGGTGAGTTGCCTAAGAACCTAGGCAATGCTCGAGCGATCATGATTCTAATGTTGTCAGGAAATAATTTTTCTGGGAAAATTCCAGTTTCCATATCAAATATTTACCGCTTACTACTTCTTGACTTGTCAAGAAACAAGTTTTCTGGGGACAAATTTCCTGTTTTTGGAGATAACCCACTTCTTGCTTTCATTGACTTGTCTTATAACGAGTTTTCTGGTACGATTCCGTCAAGTTTTTCTACAGAAACACGAATTCTTTCTTTGGGCGGAAATATGTTTTCTGGCGACTTGCCTCAGAATTTGACTAATTTGGTCAACCTCGAACATCTTGATCTTCATGACAACAATATTACGGGAAACTTCCAGGATGTACTTTCTCAAATCCCGAATCTTCAAGTTTTAAGCTTGAGAAACAATTCCCTTGAAGGGTTTATCCCAAAAACGATCTCGAACCTTACTTCTTTACGTATTCTTGATCTTTCTGGAAACAACTTAATGGGAAGCATTCCACCCGAAATAGGAAACCTTACAAGAATGATCAACACTCCGGATGAATTAGCATCAGTCGACATTTTCAACTTCGATATCGAGTTTCAAGACTTGATACTGAACTGGAAGAACTCATTTCAAGGTCTATTGAGTCGAAGACTCGATATATACTCTTTCTTGGATTTGTCAGAGAACAGAATAACCGGCGAAATTCCAGCGTCATTAGGCAATCTCAAAGGCCTAAAGCTACTCAACATTTCACATAACGACATCTTCGGACAAATTCCGGTGTCTTTCGGTAATCTGAAGGGCATAGAGAGCTTGGATTTGTCACACAACAGGCTCTCAGGTAAGATTCCTCAATCACTAGCGAAGCTAAATGAACTCGCAATCCTAGATGTGAGTGACAATAGGTTAACAGGTAAGATTCCTCTCGGTGGGCAAATGAGCACGATGAACGACTTGAAGTATTTTGCAAACAACAGTGGATTATGTGGTATGCAGATTAGAGTCACATGTCCCGAAGATATCCAACCATCAGAAAGGAAAGAGGTGGAAGACGAGGATAAACTGTCGTGGATTTCATGGGAGGGAACTTGGTTCGGATTTCCGATTGGGTTCTTTTCGTCAATCTTGATCATGGGCTACACATTGAACTTTCTACAACTGTTCAAAAGTTGGTGAAAAAATGTACAATCATTAAATTTCTACACTTCATAGAACTACTTTGCAGTTTCTATTTTTAGCAAGGAATCAGCCTTTATTTGTATATGTTCAATGTTCTTACATAAACTCTCATCTCGCTCAAAAGGGTAATTCAGAAATCAACAAACGGTTAAATTCCCAAATCTAAATACAAAAATAGCAACAAGCTTTGTGAGTTTTTTAGCAAGAAATCAGCTTTTTATTTCTGTTTTAGCACAAACTCACATTTCACTCTGAAGGGTATTTCAGAAAATCAACAGCAACCCCGAACCAAAATACAAATAGCAACAACTTTACAAGGATTTTCATTTGGAAATCTCGTTAATAACATAAATTCTTACATGAGTAAACAGAAGAGCCAGTGTAAAAGAATTAGACAACGCAATCTAAAAATGGAGCACAGCTCGTTGTAGGACAATCATCTTTATATCCAATTTAATGAAGGCAAATGAATACATGAACTTACAGCCGATCTCTTCTTATTATATAAACATGGAGATTGTTATGGAAGCATCACAGAATCGTGCAAAAACAAGCATTATTATCGTCTTCGTTGTCTATATCTCCGGTTTCACTGTCATAAAACATGCCAGAAAATACATGAAACATCAGACTATAACCGAAGTAAACTGCCTATGAAACAACTCCTACTTTTTTTTTTGAGCAATTGAAATAAAACAATCTTCATAGCAACAACTATTTACGGGGTGTTAAGTATTGCATCTGTCTATTTGAAGGTCATATCATTAACTCAATACTAACAACTAAGTATCTTAATATCACACACATCCGAACACTATCTCCCTTTTGAACAAAAGTTGATCATCTGATTCATTCATAGCAAAATAAGCACTTTAAAAAGCAATGCCAAACAACCCTTATATCAAAATTCTTCGCTATCAATTTGCTAATCAACCCAAATATTATCTACTCCATTCGATCCTTAATGCAAATCAATGACCACTTTTCCATTTTTTCTCTAATTATCCTACAATTAATCCTATAATCTAGAGATCTCTAATTCTAATGATCAAAGTTCAAAATCCACATTAACAAAATCGATAACAATCCAAATACACTACATTCACAAAAGCATAACCAAACAAAGAATCAAGAAGCAAACCTTGATTCAAACTCTCTAATATCAACAAGCTCTTTGCCTAAATCATCCATCCATTGCACTTTCTTTCCATCAATTACAGATCTCTGCGAATCGCCTTTATTCTTCAAACAACTCCTAAGTACAACACACTCAACCACTGAATCCTTCTCCCCATCCTCTAAAACATCTTTCTCCTTAACTTCAACTATCTCTTCAACAACATCATGATTCTGATCTAATGGATCATTTACTACTAATGGACTAGGGGCTTGTGTGCAATTTTCCAACTTCAAAGGACCAGAATTGTATAAATGTGAAGCAGTTGATGGCTTGCAAAAACATATGAATGAAGGACAGTGGATCTTGCAGAACAAAACCCTCATGAAAATACTCTTCATTAACTATCCCATTAATTAATCACCAAATATAACAATACACTAAAAGATTAAATCTTTGTTATAAAGATTCAATCTTTTAACAAAATAATAATGACCCACAACTTAAATTTGTGCTAGAAATCAAGATTCATAAAAGACTAAATTTTGAAGAGAACAAAGATGACCCAGAAGTTAAATTTGTACTAAAAGTACTTAAAAATAAAGAGATCAAGTTTCAAGATTCATATAAAGATTATATATTTGAAGAAAATAAAAATGACCCAGATGGATTTAAGGCAAATAATGATGACCCAGATGTTAAATTTGTGCTAAAAAGTATTTTGACACCAAGTTTTTTGCAATGGAAGAGAGAAAAAAATGGTTTTTTTATAATCAAGATTTATAAAAAGTTGGATTTTTGAGGAAAATAAAGATGACCCAGTTGAATTTAAGGCAAATAATGATGACCCAAGAAGTTGGATTTGTACTAAAAGTGGTGAAAAAAATACTCCAACTGATAGACTAGATGCTTTGCAAGTGAAACAAGTAAGTTAGTTTTGATGCAAACAAGAATACTTTGTTCTCATGACATGAATTTATTATCCACATATTTATGTTTCTTGAGTTATTTTACTTTTAATTTTTTAATGGAAAGGGTGTAAGACAAGATGTTTTTTTTTGTTTGTAAATTTTTAACTTCTTTGAAGTAAAAAAAGTGAAAGATGACATAAGTAAAGAAACATTCTTGAATTTTGATTGAGACCCATTTGACTCATTATTGTTGTACTAGATGATAAATAGGTTCAAGTTTGATTTGTGGGTTTAAGTCATTTAGGGTTTTACTATTATAAATAATAGTAAATTGCAAAAATCGTTCGTTGTGGTTTAGTCAAATGCGCGTTTCGTCATTCGTGGTTCGATGGTCTGAAGATCGTCGGATTAAGATTGTTATATGACTTTTTGGTCTCCATCATTGCAAAACCGTCATGTGGTTTGCCAAATTTGTTGTTGAAGGACCAAAAGTGCACGTGCAATCTTCAATCGGACGATCTTCGCACTTAATGAACCACATGACGAAAAGTGCAATTTGGCCAAACCACATGGACGATTTTTGCAATTTACTCTAACCAATAAAAAAATTATATTTACGGGTTTATAGATTTTTGGGCGGTAGCAGGTAGGGTTTATTGAAGGATCGACCAATGTGGCTGAAGAAAATGGAAGCAGTAAAGACGAGGGTATACCTGATTGAGTCATCAGTACCAACACAATTTTTCTACAAAATCGATTTTTATACCGACCTACTTGTGGTCCATTGGCTAAATAATTTCAAGTTGATCAACTGAAAACCTCGTAGGTATAACTTTATTATTGACTATTATTTATAATGGTAAAACTCTAGATGACTTAAACCCACAAACCGGGTTTGGGCATATTTATCCTTTAATATATTGTACTTATGTAAAAGTGTCTAGAAGTCCGATTACTAGCATGAATCGGTTATGTTTGACAGAACTAACGATAAATGCAACTTGTTAGCTTTATTTAAGCAATAGATCATCGTTTAGACGGATAAAATTAAACTTCAATCACTAATCAAGAATTTAAATATGGTACAAGTCTAACATTAAAGAATAAGTTCTTGATTCAAATTTAATGAAATGATTTTGAGTTGCTACCTGCACAAACATAATTGCATATCATTAACAATCTACTATTATAAAGTGATTAGTATAAGTTATACATATTTCACACTAACATCTTTACCGGCATTTTTTTTTCAAAGAAGAGCAACAATTTCGTTGTGTAACTTTTTTTTCTCTTACGACGCAAATATGATCAGATTTCAAGATTGATACTCATGCAAACCGAATATGATGTTGCGACCACATGAGACGATAGTTCAATGAGTTGCATAACAAAACATTATTAGTTCTATAATCCTAGATATGCAAAAATTACCATTTTACACAAGAGGTATGCTACATCAACATAAAATCGCCATAAACACTGCCGACGTGTCGGTGGTGATTGGTTTTAGTGGGATGTTGATCATAGCCGTCGTCCGGTGACGCGTCACGGTGAGGAGTTTTATGAGGTTTTTATGTGGATAAAGCAAAATCCTTTACACAAAGTGAAGTTGTTACGACAAAAACCAAACCATAAAACTCTATAATCGATATGGATAAATCCACGAATGATGTGATTAAAATTAAATGAAGAACATATTAAAAAAGAAACATGATTGGGACTTTATGAGTGAGCTGTCGAACAAACAATATTAAAATAGTCAAAAGCTAGGAAAAAGGTGCCTACAAAAAGCCACCAATTTGCTATTTTGATAGGCAAAATATACTTTCTAGCACATTCTTTAATCTTTGTAAATGTTTTTTAACTAGCAAAAATATAGTGAAGTGTCATTACTCATAAAGTAACTGTCATGACTCATGTTTTTCTACTCTTTTTCTTGGAATTTATATTCATTTCTTGGCCTTTTAAAGAAACTTTTCATATTAAAAGATACTTTTGAGTTTTGATAACAACCAGTGGTGTGTTTTATTAGTTCTAAAATAATTACTTTTATTGTCTTAAAATTATAATTCTCATTTTTATTTTGACTTGTTTTAAAATAATAGTTGTCAATCAATAAAAAATAAAATAAAAAAAATAATGGCTAAGATAATATCTGATTGGTTGAAAATATAAGTCTCACTTGTATAAACTATATGATTTTATCTGAGAACAATAATTTGAAGACGAAAAAATTACCTTTTTTCATACCCACAAAATTTGTAAAGATCATATATTTAATATTGTGTTTGTATCAAACATAGATATTTTTTATTTTGACTTGTCAACTTTAGTATACATGTGTACTATTAGAGATCTTGAAAGACTTGCAGTGCAGTGGTCTTGGCTAACTCGTCTTAGAGTTTCGCGCTAAACTGCCACGTCGGCTGGTTTTGAGTTTAGCGGCAGAAAGTGTTTGTGTGCACATTTCACAGGTATCCGTTGGCGTAAATTTACGGTCTAAACTCAATTTTATTTTTATTTTTTATAAAATTTAAAGACAATATATCCTAAAATTACTTTATTCATTAAAAAAACATTACAATAAAAAAAACATAAAACTTAAAAATATAAAAATTACAAACTAGTTATAATTTCTCCAAACATGTTCCACAAGGTCATCTCGAAGATCGTTGTGTATTTTCTATATCTACGAGTTCTTTGTGTTTCGAACATGTAAATCACATCTTTCGGTCCATTCGTGTAATGTGCGGCGTTGGATCAACGAACACATCTCTTAAATTCACTACGTAATTTTCGTCTTCCAATATCATGTTATGCAACATTACACGACAATTCATGATCCTTGTCAAGCGTTGATTTGAAAGCACGTGCGGGTTGTCGTATAATTCCCCGACGACCTTGTGGGACTCAAAGCTCTTCGATATCCTTTCTAGAACTTTCACGAATTATTTTAAACCTCAGCGTTTTCGGACCTTGCAGTAAAACGTTTTCACAAACACGGACCATGTTGGATAAATGCCATCGGCTAGATAGTAACCTTTGTTGTACACATGCCCATTTACTAAACGGGCATTCGGGAGTCTTAAGCAAGTTCATCATCAAATAACGAGAACCATATAAAACATTTAGATCATTATTTGCACGGGAACCCCAAAATAAGCATGCCATATCCATAACCGTTGATCCGCAACCGCTTCTAACATAATAGTTGGGTATTTATGGCGCCTTTTGAATTGAGGGCTAAGGCTTTTGGGCAATTTTTCCAATCCCAATCATACAATCAATACTCCGAGCATTCCGGAGTCCATGTTTTGTTTATGCAATTCATATAACATTTCAATATCAATTAAAGCTTCCTTAAATACTTCTCAACGTATAAAACATGTATGCATTTTGTAAAGTCGATTAAACATTGTCGTTGAGTTCGTTCGGCAATTTGCAAGTACTCATCAAACGCATCAGTAGCAGTGTCGTCACGCTAATTGCCGTATAGCGGATGTGATCTTCAAAATAGGATCAATACTTTTACGACCGGTAGCATCATAACCATCTCTAAAAATTGAAAGTATTTGGGAAGGGTGGGCATCATAACTTAGAATAGCGTTAACTATTTTTTAAAAGTGTAGAGCTCATACGATACCTTCGTCGAAAATTCTCTTACGGATATTTGGGACCAATCTCTGCGTCGTAGAAATAGTCGTCGATTAGGCGTTCGCCGCCGTTTCGTTGACGTGGTATATATGCCCTCCTTTTAGGACTCGTTCTTGATCCACCGGCTTCTTGATTACACAAATTCATATATTGTTCATACTCTTGATCTGACGAATATATCTCTCATCGTCTTTAAAAAATCTTCATAATTGTCTAAAGTGCTTGCATAGGGGTTGGTTTGGATCCATAATGAAAGAAAAATGAGTGTTTTTGAGGTGTGAATTAGGTTTGAAGAGTGTGTGAAAATATGGAAGAATAAGGAGGTTTTATAAAAATTTGGGTACAAATTCAAAAAAACGGCTATATCTTGCCAATTTGCAAGTACTCAACGGCTAGTTTTCAAAAAAAAAAAAAAAAAAAAAAAAAAAATCATTTATTAAGTTTGGTGGGGGCTTTAGCCATGACGATAGTAACCTCACACTTGGCGTCAGCAAAAAGTTTAGACGAGCCGGCAATTTCACCGTCACTCTCTTCTTGACAAGAAAACACTTGCCACGTTGATCTAAATTGATCGTTAAAAGATGATCGTCTTTGTTTAAATGTAAACAAATTGGATTTTACACGAGATGTTAAAAATATGACTAACTTCGAGAGCATGATTATAAACACGATAACTATGTGTTTTCTAATAACGAGTTATACTTGTGTATTTATCTCATTTTCCTTTCGATTTTGAAGCTACAACTACTTGATATTAGCTAACTCACTAGCTTAACAGCTTGTTGGCTAAACATCAAGTCATCTACTATAGTAAATCTTTTTAATGATTTATAATGTATTATGACATTAATAATAATCTTTTTTTTGTTTTATAAACCTATCTCCAACATGTATAAAAATTTTCAAGTTTTATAAACATCTCATAAAATTCAAATGCTTTAAGTTATAAAAAAAATCGATGTCTAAAATCTCTTTATGCAACATAAAATTGAAATAAATATTCATTATAGTTTTTAAATTTTAAACCTCATCATAATTTTATAAACTTTTTCATAAATTAAAAATGGATATTTGTATAGTCATCTGGCAAGCTATTAAAGGTCTCACATTGTTATAATTTTATGTTGCAATAATTAGCTCATACGTCAACTAACACATACATATATAAACATCATATTTTCACAACATTTGATTTTACAACTTGATAATGCGTTTAAATATGCCATGAATCAATTAAATGATTAATTTAGATATAATATACAGTTCTCTACACCTAGACTATATAAATATGCTATTTTAATGAAATAAAAAAATCAAATCCCATATCATATCCTCTTTGATGTAGAAAAATGCGATGCACGTTTCGAGGATCTGATTTCAACCCATCACCCCACATATTTAAATTACAGTATAATTTTTGTATGCGTCTTTTGTTGTTTGTTGCCTAAAATTTTTGTTAGGATTAGTTATTTTCTAAGAAGGGGTTTGAAAGCACTTATAAAACAAAACTCGGACACATGTCATGTTATTTTGGGAAAAAATCCTTTCAAGTTGTGAGGATTAAGCTGACTCGCGTTGGGCGTTTATAATTATGGATTTGATCCAATAAGCTCAAATCAAAATATTTTTTTTCGTTTTGGTCGTTAGATCAAATTCGATAGGCATAAACATCATCTTCAACTCAGTCAAGTTGATCATCTCAAAGATCGCTTTCCATTATTTTGTGGCAAACTTTAGTATATTTTAGTGAATGACCGAATGTAACATTTCTTATATTAATATTGGATTTTCTAATTTTTGCCACCATAACACTTATATTAAATGAACTAAATCAGTCTCTAAAATAGTATTATTTTTAAATAAAAAAATTAATCTAACTAGAAGAAAATTAGGAAATTAGTAATATAATCTATCATTTAAACATTGTAATTTAAGTTTATTTATTGTATTTAACAAATGACATGGTGTCACAAGTTAAAATATGTCATATAATAATACTATTTGATGAAGATGACAAGATAATTGAACTTTATGATAAAGCATGTGATACAAACACCAATGATAATTCTTATCGGAGAACAAACTATTTAATAATTCTTGGTATTTTTGTTACACCAAACGTAAGTCATGTATATTGGATGTGAAGTGATTTGCACATTTTGGTTTTTTATTTGCATTTACGAATAGTCAAACAAGTTATGACTAAAGTACAACTTTTAAATGCATACATTTGTGTGTGTATAAAAAATAAAAATTCAATAATCAATTCTCATATTAAAAACATGATTAAGTAATTACATATTAAACACATCAAAGTAAAAGTATAATTACCGCAAATTAAAGAACATAAAAAATATAAAGACATGGTTTTACTAGATTAACGTGACACCATCGACATTTTTAACAATTTTATCTATGAAAAATATTTAATTTACGTGGCTCATTTTTTATGATTAATGTGACACAATTTTATAAAGATAAAATGAATTGTTTATGACGTAAACGGGGTCATGATCTTTTTCACCCGAGTTAGAGACAAAGGCATGCCCCAGCCCTAGTGCATATGATTGTGTTTAGATGTCACCAACTATTTTCAATTTAAATTGGAGATGCATGGGTGCCAATCATATCATGGCATCATGTTTCATATTCACTTATCTAACATTCAACTTTCATCCAGCAAAACGTACACCTCTCATATATCAAAGACAATTTAACTAAATGTTTAAGAAATTCACAATACTTGTTTGTAACAAAATACTTTATTTTTTAAGTTTCGAAAGGACCTTTTTATTTTATTTTATCATAATATGACCAAGATCTACTATGTACGATTACCTAATTAGCAGTCGATACACCAGATTTGATCAATGTTTAAAATAAATTACCGACACATTAAGGTGACACTTTTTTATGTCTTAAATGATGGTTTTGTTGGATATTGTAGGCATTGGGCCTAAACTAACTTGCCAAGAGGACCTTTGGTCTACACTTTTTGTAAAGATGGACAAAGAGCTTTGCACATAATATGTATGTATTATATTAGTGGAGGTCTATTAATTATTTTTAGCGGAGGTCTATTAATTATTTTTAGTTAAAGGCAAACTCATATAATATGTATAATCTCACATAAATATAAAACCTTAATTTTTTTTTACAGGACTTGAACCACAAGAGACATAATCATATCTAGATGGGCGAAAGTTGATATAGATCCAAAATTCTGTGGATCCAATGAACCAATAATAGTCGTTCGTTTTTATTAGGATAAACTTTCACCCTTTTTAAAAATTAAATATCTCGCAAACCGTTAATCGTTCTGCGATAAAAATTATCTATCATGACGAGAATTAAATTATCTTTCTATAGATATGCACTACTATATATTTTTAACAACTTTTTTTTCAAAATTTCGGTCAAAAAATCATATATGATTTTGAAAATCATATATGATTCGATTTTTACGAATCACATATGATTTTGAGAATCATATATGATTGTAAAATCATATATGATTCGTAAAAATCGAATCATACATGATTTTTAAAATCATATATGATTCGTAAAAATCATATATGATTTTTTCGGACGGAATTTTGAAAAAAATGTTCGTCGAAAATATATAAAGTGCATATCTATAGAAAGATAATTAATTCTCGTCACGATGCGTATTTTTATATTTTGAAGATTTACCGTTTGTAAGATATGTTGTTTTAAAAAAGATGGAAAATGATTTTGTATTAATTTAGATAAAAATGGAGGTTATGATTGGTTCGTTTGTTCTATAACAAATGTGAGTTCTATATTGATCTCAACTCTATCTAGATGATGTTAGACTAAACACTTACTGGTTGGCCACACTTGCTAATCTTGCCAAAAGCCATACATCAATAATTATCTCATGAATCGCATTTTCTAGTTAAACAAAATAAGCCCAATATCATACATTTGTAAAGAAGATTCAGACAGGCCCAATTCTTTCAACAAAAGGGCCAATGATTTACTTTTTCCTTTTGATCTTATTCTATCATCTGTTTCTTTTATCACATAGGAAAATAAACACAAATCTATGGCATCTCCAATTTTGTTTATTCCAATAACTACAAATATAGAGGAGAAACATAATATTATTAATGTTTTTTCTTCTCATCGTAGTAAACAAATGAATAGGTGTTGTTATTCTCATCATAAATCATTAAATCATACGGATTTTATTTTGGAATATAAACTATCGAAACGCTAGAATCAAAGTACAAATAAAAATAAAATTCTTAAGCGATACAAGGATTGACAAGAGAAAACTCAACAAGAGTTCTTACCAAACTTTGAAAAGTCAGTATAAAATTTGAAAAGCGACTCACTATCAAGATTGTTAAGAAGAATCCAATCGAAAACCGATCCATGTTCCTTCCCAAAACATCCTTGATAGATCCTCCTCTTCCTCGACTCTTCCTTTCGACGACGAAATATCCTCCGGACATTCAATTTTAATCGCATGCCGCATAATCCACTATTGTTTTGAAAACTCAACTCATCCATAGTGTCCATTTGTCCACCACGAGGAATTTTACCGTCGACTGTTGTTGCTCAAATCTAGAGTTCCGAGTTCGTGAAGTCGCACTAGTGATTGAGGATCGAACCCGATATTTCATTGTGCGAAACATCCAAGCTTTCTATGCTCTCTAGATTGCCCAACGACAATGGAATGTGCCACAAATCTGTTGTGTGATATGTTGAGTTGTTTTAGGGCTTTGAGATTTCCTAAAGATGCCGGTATTTCACTGAAATGTTGTTGTCGGACAAGTCCAACAAAACAAAAAAACGGGAGTTGCCTAGGCGTCGAGGAGATTTTTTCCAATTCATAATCATATCTAGATGATGTTAGACTAAACACTTGCTAATCTTGCCAAAAGCCATACATCAATAATTATCTCATGAATCGCATTTTCTAGTTAAACAAAATAAGCCCAATATCATACATTTGTAAAGAAGATTCAGACAGGCCCAATTCTTTCAACAAAAGGGCCAATGATTTACTTTTTCCTTTTGATCTTATCCTATCATCTGTTTCTTTTATCACATAGGAAAATAAACACAAATCTATGGCATCTCCAACTTTGTTTATTCCAATAACTACAAATATAGAGGAGAAACATAATATTAATTTTAAATTTTACAAACATAAAGTCTGATGCAAATTAATGTTTTTTCTTCTCATCGTAGTAAACACATGAATAGGTGTTGTTATTCTCATCATAAATCATTAAATCATACGTATTTTATTTTGCAATATAAACCAGTGTTCTAAAAGGCGCGCCATGGCGGCGTCAAGGCGCCGCTAAGGCGTGAGGCGTGGCCTCCACGTTACGAAATAAACCAAGGCGTCGTCTTTAGGCGTGGCGTGAGATAAGGCGAGAAAAGGCGCGATAAGGCACGCCAAGGCGCGAGGCGTGGCGAGTTTTTTTTATTCAACTTCGATAATTTTTTCTTTTTTCTAGAAAAATGAAGAATATTACATGTAAGGATAGCTTATTAACCTTATTAAGTAAGTACAACGCTTTTTTTAAACTCAATATATATGAACTATGATATAAATATATAAATATTTTCATATTTTGTGTCGCCTTATGTCACGCCTAAAAAACGCAAAAGCTTCGCCTTAGCCGCTAAGGCTTGAGGCTTGGCCATGCCGCCAGGCCACGCCTCACGCTATTTATAACCTTGATATAAACTATCGAAACGCTAGAGTCAAAGTACAAATAAACAATAAAATTCTTAAGCGATACAAGGATTGACAAAGAGCAAACTCAACAAGAGTTCTTACCAAACTTTGAAAAGTCATATAAAATTTGAAAGGTAGCTCACTATCAAGATTGTTAAGAGAATCAATCGGAAAACCGATCCATGTTCCTTCCCAAAACATCCTTGATAGATCCTCCTCTTCCTCGACTCTTCCTTTCGATGACGGAATATCCTCCGGACATTCGATTTTAATGCATGCCGCATAATCCACTATTGTTTTGAAAACTCAACTCATCCATAGTGTCCATTTGTCCTCCACGAGGAATTTTACCGTCACTGTTGTTGCTCAAATCTAGAGTTCGAGTTCGTGAAGTCGCACTAGTGATTGAGGATCGAACACGATATTTCATTGTGCGAAACATCCAAGCTTTCTATGCTCTCTAGATTGCCCAACGACAATGGAATGTGCCACAAATCTGTTGTGTGATATGTTGAGTTGTTTTAGGGCTTTGAGATTTCTAAAGATGTCGGTATTTCACGAGAAATGTTGTTGTCGGACAAGTCCAACAAAACAAAAAACGGAGTTGCTGGCGTCGAGAAGATTTTTCCAATTCACAATCAAGTCTTCAACTCTATCCATGATTGAATATGATGATGTCGACATATTCGAGTTCTAATCATTCTTGGAAGGTTCGCCATCCGTTGTGGAATACTTCCGGTTAGGTTGTTCGGCGAGATCAAGAATTAGAAGAAGTGCACTTGGAAATATTGGTCGAATATATCCGTTGAGGAAGTGTTTCTTAGGACAAGTATTTCAAGAGAAGTAGGGAATTGAGGAGAATGTCGTGTAAATTGCCCTGTAATAATGCTATTACGAAGATCAAGAACTCTAAGGTTGACTAATTTAGTCAAACCAAAAGGCGATCGCCAGAAAACTTATTCCCGCCTAAATAAAGAATTTGGTTTCTTGGGAAAATTAGTGGGATCTTACGGAGAAATCATTGTTAGACAAATCCAGGGAAAAATCATATGTAGCTCGAAAATAGGTAAGCTGTCACGGAGAATCTATATCGGGACAAGTCGAAAATCGATAATTCCTTTAAATTGGAGATGGATATTGGGATTTGTCACGAAAAATGATTTTCGAAGCGCAAGATAACCGATCCCTGTGGCGTTACCTATGTTTTCGGCAACTCCCTGAAAAATTGTTCCGGACAAATCAAGAATCTGTAACCAATTAGATATAAATAGGCGAGGCGGGATTTGTCCGCTGAGGTTGTTATCTGAAAGCATTATATAACGAATGTTGTTCATCTCCGCCAGCCAATGTGGGAATCTTCCCTCCAATTTATTCCCGCTCAAATCAAGATGACGCAATTCTTTCTATGATGAAATCCATTCGGGAATTTGGCCTGAAATTCCACAAGAAGGCATTGAGATCCGTGTCAGACTACATCTTGGATCAACCTTAGTTGTGTTATTCCAAATCAAGTTGCTTCCTTTTCCACCAATGCGTAATTCCGTTAGAGTTCTGATTTTGAATAACGAAGTTGGGATCTCTCCGTCGAGCATGTTGTCTTGGAGTTGAAGGTCACTTAACTTGCTCAAGTTTTGCATCGATGATGGTATCGGGCCTGTAAACTGGTTATTGCTCAGGTCCAGAGAAGTCAAGTTGGTTAGTCTTCCTATAAAGGTTGGAATTTCCAATGATAAAGAATTTTGAGACAAAACCAGAAATTCTAATTTTGTGAGGTTTGAAACTGATGATGGAATTCCACCGGAGAAACTATTATTTTCTAATGAAAAAAACCACCTCAACTTTGTTAAATTTCCAATCTCTTCCGGGATGTTTCCCTTAAGAAAATTATTACCCAATGACAGTGATTTAAGATTACAAAGCTTACCAATTTCAGGACTTAAAACTCCCCCGAGATTATTATCACTAAGATAAAGATCTCGAAGAGATTCGAGATCGAAAACTTGAGCAGGAATCGGACCCTGGAAACGATTTTCACTTAACCTCAATGTAGTCAATTTTCGAAAAGAACCCAGTTCAGGTCCTAGTTTTCCCTCAAGTGAATTGTAGCTCATGTCCAAGTAACGTAAATTTGTTAACTGGAAAAGTTGGCTGGGGATGGAACCATTGAACTTGTTATATCCCATGTCAAGATCAAGCAGTTTGGTTAGATTGCCAAACCCATCTCCTGGGATCTCGCCTTCAAAATAATTATACGAGATATCAAGTAGTTCAAGTGACCGAATATGAAAAATTGGACTCAAGATTTCAGAAGATATCAAAACTTTATCAGAATATCTAGGAGGAATGCGTACCGGCCCAGATAGCTGAAGCTCCGTAACACTTCCGGTTCCGGAGCAAGTAACATGCTTCCAAGAACAACAATCAGAAGCAGGATTCCATGAGTCTATTTTTACATATTGAGTGGAAATGTTGATGGCGGTGAGGGTGGATTTGAAGTGTAGTAGTGCATGCTTTTGATGAATGGGACAAGAGAATGATGGGATTATAATGGAAGTGAGTGTTAACAAGATGAATAACATTAACTTTAACATTGTTGTGCTTGCCATGGTGGATTATGGTTGTTCTGTATTTGATTCATATGTGCTTGTGTGGTGGTTATTATGAAGGGAATGGAAAATTAAAGTGCACTATCATTTCTATGTAACAACGGAGAAACAACGTGTGGGTTATTCAAGCCCCCACCGTCAACTTATGGTGGTACGGATGTCTTTAAATTTGAATATATATATGAGATCACAAGATATGATGTGTCGTTGGTGTCTTAGAATACGTCGTTCGTGTCTGCCAACCATCTGGGAAGATCACGTCATTCGTGGTAAACGTTTTGGCCGTCTGATGGCTCAAGCCATTTGCATTCTTGTGTGTTTTTTTTTTTTTTTTTTGTATTGTGGTGGTGAATATTTTTAGTGAGGTATTTTGTGGGATCCAATCGTTAGTGGGTGTGTTATGAGGAGGTGTTTTAGTTAGTGGTGTGTTATTGGGATGTGTATATAAGCGGAGGTGGATACCAATAACGTGTTATCGGTACATCGCGTCTCGATATCTTCTATTTTATTATCCAGTTCCATGATAATTTACGTAATTTATCCTGTTTACAACATTCGTTATAAACGCATGTTACATTGATAAATTGTAATGCCATTTTTTCTCGATCACGCATTACAAATTATTGTCCCAAATTTTCTTTTTCTAAAGGTGGTACAACTTGTTTTAGAAGTTGACTGACATCCTTGACTTGACACAGGATAATTGGAAATCCGGATCGGATAATTTTTTGGTGGTTGTGGTATTGTAAGTGAAAGGGTGGTGAGATACCGGATAATTGGAAATTCGGATCTGGTGTAAAATGGTGAATGCTTTCTTGGATTCGGGATCTTGCGGTTTTGGATTTAAGAGTTTTCTTATTAGAC
Organism: Chrysanthemum lavandulifolium; assembly: GCA_022545495.1. Lineage (NCBI taxonomy): Eukaryota > Viridiplantae > Streptophyta > Magnoliopsida > Asterales > Asteraceae > Chrysanthemum > Chrysanthemum lavandulifolium. The sequence continues at coordinate 289,386,741 of CM040242.1, forward strand.
ATTGTAAGTTTAATATGAGAAGTACGTAGTATAAAAAGAAAAGTAGTTTGAATTTATGTATAAAATAGTGAAATGAATGGAGTATTTATAAGGTAAAGGGTTTAGATTTGAAAAGTAATTATTTTTTTAATAAAATCCAAACGGTCATTTTTTATAAAGTGACTTGTGACTAAGGCCGAGTTCCTGACCCACATCACCTATGACCCTCAGCGACCGAGAATGGCACAACAAGGACCATCGATGCCGACCTGAACGACCGAGGCGGTCGAGCCCCTTATTGTGGGTAGCCTAAAGGTGGTACAACTGGTTTTACAAGTTAACTGACATCCTTGACTTGACACAGGAGACAATTGACAATGGTACAAGACGTTTACTTGACTTATGCTTTACAAGACGTTAAAGAAAAAGACTTGGACTTGGTTGAAAATAAAGTCCCATCAGCTTTTCATGCAAATTATTGGACTTGGTATTTCTAGTAATTGGGTACATACAATGCATATAGTGGAAGCGGATTGAACTATGCTTAGAACTAATGCTGTAAAAGAATTTAATGCTCATTGAACTGTTTAGTAAAAAAAATTGTTTATGTTCGTTTATTTATTAAATGAACAATATTTTTCATTCGTTTTAGGAATTAGGTACATACCCGAATGCATATAGTGGAAGCGGATTGAACTATGCTTAGAACTAATGCTCTAAAAGAATTTAATGATTTCAATAAGTGTTTAGCAAAAAAATTTGTTTACGTTCGTTTATTTATTAAATGAACAATATTTTTCATTCGTTTTGTTAAATGAACGAAAATGAATAATACGTTTTTTGTGTTCGTTAACGTTTGATTATGTGTTTATTAACGTTCATTGATGATCATTTAATTGTTTATATTCGTATATGATACTTTTTAATTGTATAATTTTAAAGCGGGTTTGTTTAAATAAAACAACACTTATAAAACAAAATATTATGCATAATTTATTAAATTTTATGTTAATTTTTCTACGTTCATTTATGTTTGATCGTTTAGGGTTCATTTAATGTCTTGATGAACAAACATAAACAAGCATGTGATGTTATCAAATAAGTACTATATTTAGACATCATGTAACAGTCTCATTTTTAGTTCAGTGATACTAATCACGCATATGACAGTTAGCGGTTTGTTAATTTGGACTTTGTTTGAGCATTTCATATTTTAGTGCAAGTCTTTGTATTGCAGTAGGAATATATATATTTGTTATTTTTAATTTCAAGTGTAAATTTTATGTATTGTCTTAGCAAAGATCCATAACACTAACTTTAGCATTGGTATTTGGTTCCATGTTGCCGATGGTGGTTCTATATATCGTATATTTGTGTGCATATGGCCAAGTTCATGGTGCGATTGTAATTGATAGCTGGCCAACTTAAATTTTCATTAGTTGCATCACTTATATAGAAACACATATATGGAACACTATGATACACCTATCAGTTGCAAATGTTGATGGAATGCTGAAATTTAATAATAAAACAAGGCTATGTAAAACAGGGGATGTGTAAACTCATACAGATTTTACTTTAAGGGTTAATAAACAAATATGTTACTAAAGTTTGTCATAATGTTCACCTAAGTTATTAAAGTTTAAAACGTTACAAAGAGGTTACTCAAATTACCGAGTTTATTATATGGGTTACTCAACGTTTAAAAAGTGACATTCTTGTTACTACGAGGGTGGGCAACCACATGATACACCGGTTCCCTTGTCCACGTCCTCACTATAGTTTGATATGTTACTGCAATTACTATAGTTCACGGGTTTATTAAATAGGTTATTGAACCTTAAAAAGTTATTATCCGTTATGTATGTTTTCTTTTTCGTTTTTTACATTTTATGCGTTTTTTCCATTTTCGTACATTTTTGTATATTTTCGTCTGTTTTCATATGTTTTTGTACGTTTCTATCCGTTTTTATACGTTTGTGTACGTTTTTCTATGTTGTCGTTCTTTTTTTATGTTTTTCTCCATTTTCGTATAATTTTGTATATTTCCGCTCGTTTTGTACGTTTCTATCCGTTTTTATACGTTTGTGTATGCTTTTCTCTGTTGTCGTACTTTTTTTTTACGGTTTTGTACGTTTTTCTTCATTTTCGTACGTTTTTGTATATACTTTTGTCCATTTTTGTACGTTTTGTCTGTATTTATCCATTTTTATACGTGTGTGTACGTTTTTCTTTGTACCTTTTTATGTTTTTATGCATTATTGTATGGTTTTGTATGTTTTCGTACATTTTCTTATATTATTGTACGCTTTTGTACACCTTTGTATGTTTTATACGTTTTTATGTTTTATACGTATGTATGTTTTATATGTTTTATCCGCTTTTATATGTTTGTATATTTTGTAAGTTTTTATATTTTATACGTTTTATCTGCTTTAATACGTTTGTATGTTTTATACGTTTTTACATATAAAAACATAAGAAAATGTTTGAACGCGTATGAAAACGTATAACAATGTCAAAAAACGTATAATAATGTCCAAAAACGTATAATAACTTATGAAAACATATCAAAACATAAAATTACGTCCAAAAACGTAAAAATAGCATACAAATAAGTGCAAAATTATAAAAAAAAAAAAAGTATCAAAACAGACAAAAACGTAAGAAATGTAAACGTATAAAACAGATGAAAACGTATAATAACGTCCAAAAAGTTATTGTTTAAAAAAACATGTAGTAAAAGGTTAAACCTACGATAGTAACTTATGTAACGTGTGACAAAACCTCTTTATAAGGTTTTAAACTTTAGTAATTTAGGTGAACATTTTGGCAAACTTGTGTAACTTATTTGTCTATTAATCATTACTTTAAAGAGGAGAATTCATATATTACTCTATATACTAAAACTTTCACCCAAGCTAGATTTAACGCCAAGTTTGCAATTTACAAGCAATTTAAGTTTAAGTGAATGAAAGTAAGTCATTTAACATTAAATGCAAAGAGCAACTTGGCAAAACAATTTGAGGTTTAAGTGTCGTTGAAAGTAAGTCCTTGAACCAATCACATTGCTTTATTTTCAACACTCGTTGAAACTAAAGCTAGAAACGGGTACAACTCATTTAAGAGAATTACGTCATTTAACAGAGATTTTGTCAAAACAATTTTATTGAAAAAAAAAATTTTTTTTGAACCAATTGTGTTCAGGAACAAACCCGTATGAAAATATAATAAGTGTCCTTGAAAAAAAACTACAATAAAAGTTTGTGAAAGTCAAAGGGCTAACCTATTATTCTAGATTTTGAATTTATTCAAGGAAGATAAATTTTATAAAGGTATGATTTTGAATGTGCAATTTGTCAAAAGGTTTTGTATTTTTGCTGTTAATTTAGGTGATTGTTATCTTTACATTAGAAAGTTTTGTTTTTTTATTGTGTTACAACTTTGGTTGGTTATAAGTTAAATTTTAGTATACGGTTGCTAACAAAGGTCTTACTTTGAGCCGCAACCAATGGCTCTTTATGAATGGTATGACCTTTTTTTTGTTGCCATATCACATAATTTAGTGCCAGTGTGTTTTGTAAAGTACGAGGATTTAAGCCCGCGCGTTGCCGCGGAATAAGGGTCCGAACTTGAAGGCATTTTTATGTAAACTATTATTATCTCAAACTGTAGATGCTAAAGTTTTAGAAGAACTTAATTTAGTTATAAGAGTTGTTGTAGACGATGGGTAAGTCTAACATGTGCTAATGTTGTGAAGTGAGACACATGTATCAAGTTTACAATCAATTGATATGAAATTGGCAAGAAAAAATTAACAAAAAAAACTTGATGCCAACTAACTATAAACTGAAACTCACGCAATAAATCGATTTCAAGTCGATATTGCAGTGAATCCAGTCCTTTGCACTTGCAATTCGACCTCATGTTATCTGAAAAGTGTGACCTTTTTTTGTAAGAAAACACAAATGCCTTCCTCTTGGTTGCACACCCCTACAAACCATAAGAAATTGTTAGTATTTAAAAGCTAGCTTTGCAGCTGAGCAACATCAAAATTCATATATTAGCCACAAAAACCCGAAGGAGATAAATAGTTTTCATACAGAATTTAGTTACCTTTCATTACAGGAGGCGGTCTAACCAAAGTCCACCGTCTTTCGAGGAGGGTGACACAAACCAATAACCCAATCCTTGACTTTAGCTTCCATATTCGCAGCCAGCAGTCCAGCAGTCTTTGGATCATTTCCAACGAAGCATTCAACACCTCACATTAGTGTAACTAAGGATTCTTAGACTCAGACCGGGCACTGGTTCCAGCTTGCAACTGATCCACCCAAATATAGAGATACTTCCTCATATTGAATTTACTATACTCCGAGATTAGCTTTGATTGATTCTTAACTGCATCTTCACCACCCACCTACATATTAATCTAAACTGTTATTCATGCTTGAAGAAGTCGATAAATATTCAAAGTAATTAAGATATACAGTAAGTACTTTCAAAGCTGGTTTTGTTTTTATTAGTTTCCTTTTTAACCCAAATAATATGTTTCTTTCTCTAAAGCTCAGCCTATTAGAATATGTGTAATCCTTTAGGCATAAGACAAAAAAATTTCGTTTCAACCCACCCCAGATCCTAAACTACCCATTTTGACCCATCCTAAGAATTATAGCTTTCTTAACACGTCGTCGGACATGAATGGCGCAACATACGGACAGATTTCACAGGAGCAAATGAAGATCACCAGAAGTGTCGGAATTCCTGATCTAGTGGTTTTACATATCTAGACCTGGTCAAAGCAACAGTCAAAATTTGTATCAAATAAAATGGTTTTCGTATTCCTCAAAAGACCTAGCGTATGGTGACTCTACTTAAGCAGTCAAACGTACCTGCTTCGGACCTCATTTCAGAAGCTGAACGAACCCATTTCATCCCCACAATCCAACACCCATTTTAGTTCCCAAACTGACCCATTGTAACCCCCAGTACAGCCCCCAAACACACCCATTTTAGACACATTTTACCCCTCAAACCCACCAATATCAGCCCCCAAATGCATTTATTTCAGCCCCCATTTCAGTATCCAAACACATCTGTTTTAGCTCCCATTTCAGCATCTAATCCCATACCCATTTCAGCCTCGAAAGTCACCTATTTGAGACCCCGTAACCAACCTATTTCATGACCGAAACATGCAAATTAGGCTCCACTTCAGTTACTATAAGAGTCCATTTGGCGACGCAGCTCGCAAATCAACACTTGGCCCGTGATTCAAAACATTCCCTGCAAAAACACACCATGTCAACGAAAATCTGGGCCAAATTGTTGAGACTAAATATATTTTAAATCAACTCATACGTTAAAATTGTTAAAAACTATACTTGTGCAATAAAGGGAGCACTAATAAAAGAAATTGAACATGAAAAGCGTTTATGATCAGTAAAAGACGGCAAACATTCATGATGAAAAAGCGGTGCCAATTAGAAATAGATGTAGCTTTATTATTCTTAATGTCAGGCGCACAAATCATAGTATTTTTGGCAAAAAAATAAAAAATAAAGCCTTATTTGCAGACAAAGAATTGACAGAATCAGACATTGGGATATAATTTGCGTACACATTAAATTCATACAATAGTCATATGAATTCGGCTAACACAATAAATGATTGAGTTATAAAAAATTGAAACTGATAATGTTAATCTAAACACCTAAGGGGCATTTGGAACAACATGTATAACATCGTTCATAACTTCTTCTTTTTTTTATTTTTTTAATTCGGTGTTAGCAGTGGCAGCTTTGTTCGGGGATGATCTAGGTCGTTATGCCTCAAACGTGCATATGTGTATAGGTAACAGTAATATGTCATTTAATGTGTACGGGTCAAGTCCAGGTTACATGGGTAAATTATGTACTGCTTTTTCATTAACCGACTGTATTTTGTAACCGACAAGAGAGTCTTGGCTGGTTTATAGGTGGCTCAAATAAAGTAATCACATAACTATTAACTATATTCATTTTGTCTTAAATTTGTTTTTTTTAGAGTTAATTACATAAATGGTCCCTGTGGTTTGTCAAAAATTATGGATTTGGTCCCTAAACTTTTTTTTTTGCGGATTTGCTCCCTATGGTTTTGATTCGTTATGGATTTGGTCCCTTGACCAAATTTTCTGTCAATTGACCGTCAAATGTGTGTTTGGAATGCTGAAATGACAAAAATACCCCCGTATGTGTTTCATGAATGGTCCATATGGTTTGTAGGTTATCATGAATTAGTCCCTAATTTTTTATTTTTTATTTTTATTTATATAAAAAACATTTTGCCAAAAATTTTATAAAAATTCAAAATTTATAAAAAATCTATAAAAATTCCTAAAATTTTATAACAAAGTCAGAAAATTTATAAAAAAATTATTAAAATTCGAAAATTTTATAAAAATTCAAAAATTTTATAAAAAATCCGAAAATTTTATAAAAAAAGTATATTAAAAGTTCCAAAAATTTTATAAAAAAATTTATAAAAAATTCCAAAAATTTTATATAAAATTCCGATAAATTTTTAAAAAATCTTATAAAACATTCCGTCAAAAAATTTGCGAAAAAATTTCGAATTTTTTTTTTCTTTTTTCTTTTTTGAATACTTTTTGACGGAATTTTTTAGAACATCTTGCCCAAAATTTTATAAAATTTTTTACGGATTTTTTTTGACAATTTTATAAAATCCGTTAAAAGTTTTATAAACTTTTGGGCAAAATTTTATAAAAAATTCCGTCAAAAATTATTCAAAAAAGTAAAAAGAAAATTTTTTGTCAAAAATTTTTTTTCTCAATATTTTTGACGGAATGTTTTATAAGATTTTATAAAAAATTTATCGAATTTTTATAAAATTTTGGAATTTTTTATAAATTTGTTTATAAAATTTTGGAATTTTAATATACTTTTTAATAAAATTTTCGGATTTTTTACAAAATTTTTGAATTTTTATAAAATTTTGAATTTTAATAATTTTTTATAAATTTTGGACTTTGTTATAAAATTTTAGGAATTTTTATAGATTTTTTTATAAATTTTGAATTTTTATAAAATTTTGGGCGAAATGTTTTTATATAAATAAAATAAAAATAAAAATCGGGACTAATTCATGATAACCTACAAACCATAAGGACCATTCATGAAACACATACGGGTATTTTGTCATTCGTAATTCCAACACACATTTGACGGTCAACTAACGTAAAATTTGGTCAAGGACCAAATCCGAACAATCAAAACCATAGGAGCAACCAAAAAAAAAGTTTAGGACCAAATCCATAATTTTGACAAACCACAGACCATTTATGTAATTAACTCTTTAAGAACTTTCATCATTTGTTAAGCTCATGTTCTTTAACCTCGAGTCTTTGGTGTGAGAATATCCATTCTCCATGCAATAAACCGTTATATTCCTTTAAATGTATACCTTTTTCGTGATTGCTTTGAAGCCTTAAACTCTCTTCCCAAGACTTGACTTCCACCAAAGTGACTTAACTTCAAAAGTAAAACCGATCTCATTAATACATTATGATAAAAGAAAGATCCTCTAGTACTAACAAATTGTATGCAATGCTTATGATTCATAACGTTACCTTTAGGATAATAAGGACGAAGGAGTCCACCCTAAGACTCCAAAAGCACAACCACCGATTCCAAGACTCGAGAAGATCAATGAAACATGAGTGTTGATAGTACTATCTTTGCAAATGCAAGTCTCACACATAAAATAAAGAATTACACCGCAAATCGAACTTACACAACATCAATGAAAATATTTATCTTTTGGGCATACCATAAGTCACCCATACATGGGGTTGGTCTCAAATCGCTTCCTTATTCCATTCTTTTGTTGTCTGCTATAGAATAGAGGCAGAGCATATGCCTCCACCGTAACAATAAGCATTTAAATATGCCATTAAATCATCCAAAAAGTGAAATGGTTGTTTAGCATTAATATCAAAATTGTGACTACCTCTACAACATGTTGTAGCTCAATAATGGGCTCAAGTTTTCAATTCCTATAATGGTACATGTCTAATATCATTAGAAAACTACATTACGGTTAAAACACGAAAAATAAAACTACATTACATTACGGAGTTGCATTACATACCTTACGAGATAGGATAGTTTGTTGAAGAAGTTGTTGTTCCTAAGTCGATGTTCTTGTGAAGAATTTTGCAAACCGCACTACTTGCTTCTGCATTAAACAATAAAGGAAATCGGTGAATTCTTTTATTTATTTTGACCCATTTTGATCTCTCGACAAAAGGCTAAAAATACAACAAATGACATGACATTCACCTACGATCGCACCGAAGTGCATATTTATAGTTTAGTATAAGGTTAATTCTAATTTTGAAATCGTTCTAGGAAACGATTACTGTGAACTCCAGATATTGTAATGAAACGACAGTTTGTTTGTGCAATTCTCATTTTAAGCATTTCTCGTTACTTACTACTAAACAAAAACCATATCCTAATGATTTTACTACTTGCTCCTATATTTACTAACAGGCCAATTGACCCTCTCTTAGAACCAAGAAAATGTAAACTTACTTATAAGAAGATCAAAGATAAAAGGAGTGAGAAAGATACGTATCTGAATTACCTTAAAAAGCTGAAACTTGATTTGTGTGATCGGTGGTGATTATCGAGCATTGCGGCCCTCCGAACTGATCGAGGCGATGCATCAATCAATTCATTTTCACCATTTGGGAAGCATTTCATCCACCCAACCGAGTTGTAGTAAATCACCGCACATATAATGTATATCATATTAAAAAAATAACAGTTGCAAATTAACATTGCGGTAGTATGTTAGAACGAAGACTTGTTGAATCAAATTTTAGTAATAGAAATCATACCCTCATTTCCACTTGCTTAACGGATAAGTCATTCGACATAATCATCTTAGTGTCATTCTTCTCAAAACCCCTAAATAAGTTCAAACACATAGTTACAATATTGCGATCACAATAAAGAAGTAATGCATGTAGCTTTCTTATGAATAGCAAACACGATATGAGCGTCAAGAGAAAAGAACCCTAAATCAAAAGCGACAAAACATAAAGGCGTAAAGAGCATATCACCTTCTTTTCACCGAAGCCGTGCAAAGTGAAAGTACTATCCCGAATAGCTCTAAGCAACTCCAATCCGTCATCGACCGGTTAATCCACGAACAATATCCATAGCTACCTAAAGTGAAAGAGAAAAAATGTTCAAATTTGCTAATTAGTAGAATAAAAACGTTTTAAAGATGTTTAAGAGCGAATCGTTTACACGGTTCAATGAAATGACAAAAGTTATTTGTAATTCGACACTTTCACGGTGTTTTAGTGATCTATCATTTTGCTTTAAACAACCACAATGAAACTCAAAGAAACGAACTTTTAAAGTAAATGCATAACTAATGGAAAAGCGTGGCATAAATAGTTGTGTCTAGGAATTACCTACGCGACATGATGGTCGGCACCAACCGAACCAACCAATCGAATCCACCCCGAACCCACCCCGAACATACCTCCCGAACACATGCACCCATGTCCTAAAGTAGTGGGTGCAAAGAAGATGAAAAAGTGTGTTGAAGGCATCATCTCCTCCTCCAACAATTTTGTCACTCGGCTTCAATCAAGTGTTTAGGTAAGCTAATCTGGTTAGCTTGATAAGCTTGATAAGCTCAAGTTTTGTGGCTTATTTGAGGGGAGGCGCTTTATGAAAGGGTGCTTATAGCAAAAGATCTTTATACTCTTTAATAAAAATTAGTACGATTTTATTTGTTCAAGTACTTTTGGTGATTAACTATAATAAGCTAACCCAAACGATGAGCATGACATAAGCCATAAGGTGCAAACATAAGCTAAGACAAAGACCCATAAGAACCACAAAGCAAATTATATATCCACCTTTCTATTTTAGTTTGTTCAATGTAAGACAAAGAAAATATATGACTTTGACAATTTGGATACTAAGTATTTTAAAATTTTACAATTTGGATCTAAAGGTGAGCATATATTGTGTGAGTGAAGATGAATAGCAAGGGTTCGGGTAAGCAAAAGAAAAAACCCACGGGGGCGTTAGAAATTAAAAAACTCAAGTTACTATTACTAAGAGGCCCAATAAATGTAATAAAGATACAATTACATTTTGTATTAGTGGAACTTACAATTTACCTTTTAGTTTGATATAAAGCCCAATAGAGTTGAGATCAATATAGATCTCATGTTTTCGTAGATCCAATAAACCAATCTTAACCATCCGTTTTCATCAAAATTAATAAAAATATTTTCTACTTTTTTAAAACAAACATATCTTGCAAGCGGTAAATCTTCAAGTTACGAAAAATGCATCATCGCGAAGAGAATTAAATTATCTTTCTATAGATATGTCTTGATATACTTTCGACATTTTTTTTCAAAATTCGAGAAAATCACATGAGAAAATCACATGTGATTCATTTTTAGGCGGATTTTTGAAAAGAAAATTAGTCGAAGTATATAGAAGTGTATTTATATAAATCTAATTTTATTCTCATCGCGATGGTATGATTTTTTTCAGTAACGATTAACGGTTTGCGAGATGTTTAATTTAAAAAAATGTGAAAGTTGATTTTTTTCTTTTGATCAAAAAATAAATGTACATAATTGGTTCATTAAATCTATGATAAATATGAGATTTATATTGATCTTTTCTCAAGTGAATATCTTCTTCTACTTTTTACAAGCATCTATTGTTAATAGTAGACAAGAACTTTCAGAATAAGAAATCCCAAACACCCCATGAATGTAGGGATGGATGGCTTCAAGTATTATTATTTTGAGTTCTTAAAATTAAATTTGATTTTTTTTAGATTGACAATTTTTTCACACCATATCTCACAATTGCTTCTAGTGGGGCTTGAAGAATGGCAATTTTTTCACACCCTATACCACATCTCACAATTATCTTACAAATGTCTCCAGTGAAGCTTGAACTCACAACCTCTAGGTTTGTGAACAACTCACATACCACTAGACCAAAGACCTTGGGTTTAAATTTGAATATGTAGTCATTGTTTTCCGTTTCATACTAAATGCAAAAGGGTCTCGCATTATAGGCTTACCACTTTTTGTAGCTTAATTTTGATAGACATTTACTCCGACCATTCCAGAAATTTTCGTCCAAAATATTAGGTAGATTAGTGTAAAAATAGGCAGATCAAATGTATTGGGTAATCGGTCAAGTTGAAAAGTTTTAGTGGGTCTCAAAATGGGTTGGTCGGGTTGGCTACCCAAAAGAATTGGTAATATGAACGAATAAATCCAGATCCCCAAAAGGTAGTACAACAACTAATAACATGTAGGGATATGTAGGAGTGTATTTCGAGAAAAAGTTATGCAATTTTTGTGTTTTCATATTTGTATTTGCTCGAGACTTTGCTATTAAGTTTATAATTTTGGATACGTAGGAGTGTTTATCCATGAGATTAACATATATCATCTGCACAATATAACTAACATTTCCTAATTCCGAGGGAAATGTCCTTTACATAGTTGATTATGTTTAACTTTTCATGTTAACCGTTGTTAGTTTTTACAGTCATGACAATATTTGGCCGGGTCATGATTTTTTATACCGTAACATGATTGAGTTTAATGTGCTAACTAAATAAGTTACTGGGTTTTTACATTTGAGAAAAATCGACTATTTTATTAAAATTGACACTAAATCAAAAAAATCATAGGTGTCGAGGACACCCACGGGAATTGTCCACCGAATATTGGCGACCTATAACATACAATCTCAACCATTCTTTTTATGACTACTAAAGATATCAATTACCCAAATCAAATGCATCATCATTCCATTAAGGTCTTTCCATCTAACTACTCATTATTCCTATTTAGATATTTGGTCTTGGGATCATTACTTTAGAGCATTCGGTAATACAACGTGGAGGGCTGCATTACGATGAGCTGGAGCTGCGTTAAGCAGCGTTACCACACCGTTCCTTGGGCGTTATGCCCTGCGTTAAGCCTAACGTTAACGTGGTAATGTGCGTTAACTCGTATATGTGGACAAAAAACGAATTACAAAACCACCCCATGATTGAAATTAGTTGTTTTTGTATTTTTGTAATTTTGCGGTGTGTGTATTCTTGAGTGTGTGTGTGTTTGTTTTCACTGTGTGTGTAGTGTGTACAACAAGAGAGGGATAAAGAAGATGATATACAACTAAACTTTGCAGTTTAGTCCCTGTGGTAGTGTGGTATTTACATTTTAGACCATGTGGTTTTTGTAGCATTTTTTTTATTTAAGTTAATAACATTTTTATTTAGGTTTTTATGTGGTGGTTTTTTTAATTCGTAACATTTTTTTATTTTGTATTGCAATTTTTAAGTTTATTAATGAAATATTATGTTGTTGAATGAGTTAAATAGTTAAGGGGTTAATTTGTAAAATGTAATTTTTTAAAAGGCAAGTCCCAAAAGGTGGTGTTATGATACGGGGTGTTTTTTTGTTGTTAAAGTTAAAATATTAAGTTGGTGTAATCGACGTTGGCGGTGTTAACTCATAACTTGAGTTATGACACCCATTGCTCTTATTGTGTAGTTCGAGCTTTTGTGTTAATTTCCATCTAACACCATTATTTTTTATGTTTATATTATTTTGTTAATGAAACTAAATTTTGTCTATTAATTTCATCTTAGTTTTCAATAGCATAAGTAAAGGAGTTTAATGTACAACTATGCATTTTGTCTATTAATTTCATTTTGGATGATAGGTTCGCAAGAATGGAACCCACCGACACTTGCCACGAGCAAGCTATCAAGATGAGGACAAATGCAAGGCCAATCTCTTTTCGGTATCGCTTATAACTTTTAGTAGGGTTTATTTTTGTGAATTTTTCCTCGCATTTATCCTTATCACGGAAAAAGTGTCCCATGTTGAACCATGAACTTATCTGCCTAATGTTGTGGAATAATCGCGATAATATCCCACCGATTAGGTAAAAGTATGAATCTTTCAACACCACAACTATACCCCAAATTAGCTTATTGAAAATTTGACAATATCAAACTAAACATGAGAATGTAACATCAACAAATTATATATTTCTCAAACTATTGAAACATATACTACTACAACAAAGAAAGGAAGAAAGAACTAACTATACAAGATTGCTTGTGTGTGTTTTGGTGTACTTGAAACCAAATGCAAAGCCTTGTATATATAGGCTTCAAAACATCACAAGGTGCTAGCAACTTGACTCCTCCAACTTGCATATATTCTTCCAACTTGTAGATTTGCAAATCTTTGTTGAGATATGATAGAGCCACTGCTAACATTCACTAAATTAAATATGAGCTATAACCAACAAATCTCCACCTTGGCGAATATCGGTTCTTCAACCATCCTTCAACCAGTCTTCAAACCATTCTTCAACTTTTCACAACATTGATCAAGTCCAAACAAGAATTGAACTTGATCCCGGCTAGTACTTTAGTCAACATATCCGGGATTCTTAAGTATGGATCTTCCGGATTCGACTCCACCTTCTTCCAAGATATCTCGTATGAAATGATACGAACATCAATGTGCTTCGCCCTTGCGTGATAAACTTGATTCTTCGCTAAATGAATTGCACTCTGACTGTCAGAATGCATCGTGACAAATTTATGATTGATTCCAAGTTCACCGAGCAACCCTTGAAGCCAAATTGCCTCCTTTACAACCTCTGTAATCGCCATATACTCTGCTTATGTAGTTGACAAAGCAGTAGTTGACTGTAAGGTTGACTTCCAACTAATTGGAGCTTTTGCCAGAGTAAAAACATAGCCTGTAGTAGATCTTCGCTTGTCTAAATCTCCTGCATAGTCGGAATCGCAATATCCCGCTACCCACTGACTACTTCCATGCTCGAATACTTACCCTACATCGACCGTATTATGGATGTACCGTAATATCCATTTCTCGCTTGCCAATGTCCTTTTCGTGGTTATGCATATACCGCTCACCATACCAAAACATGACTAATATCTAGTCGAGTACATATCATAGCATACATTAAGCTACCGACAACATTTGCATAAGGCACTTTCTCCATGTATGCCCTCTCGCATCATTTTAGGTGACATAACAACACTAATCTTAAATTGAGAAGCAAGTGGAGTACTAACTCGTTTTGTTTGCTTGTCAAACCTAAAACGCTTTAGAATCCTTCTCGGATATTGTTTCGAGTCAAGCGAGCTTCCTCAATTTTACGTCTTTGACTATCTCCATCCCGAGAATCATCTTTGCTTCACCGAGATCCTTCATCTCAAATTCGCTTCTCAACCGAGTCTTTAACTTTTCAATCTCTTCTAGACTTTGAGAAGCTATCAACATATCATCTACATATAGAAGAAGATATCTGAAGGACCCATCTTGTAGCTTTTTCAAATAGATTGTCAATGGCTTTGTCATATGCTTCAACACCGCCGAGGTGGCACGATGCGTAAAGTTCCTTATGCTTCTACCGTAGGATCTATTATGTATGCCGTGAGATGCACAAGGCCGATGTGGCGTTCGCTCAAAACATGACTCGTCGATATCCACGAATCCGGGTGAACTTCATCGGATTGTCATAAACATATTCAAGTATCTTAGGAATACGAAAGATATGTTTTAGTGTATGGAGGAAATCCGCATACGTAACTTGGTGTTACAGTTACCGTGATGCGTCTGGCGGTGGATAAAGATGATACGAAGTCTCGACGGGTTATGTCTTTGTCATCAATGGAGGAGCAGCTTGATTGGAAGAGCAAAAAGCGAGTACGATTGCGATATCATAATGTGTCGAATACATAGTCGCTTCGGAAGCGCAATGCAGGTGTTTGGATTAGGAAATTCATTTCGTGGCTTGGTGTTATGCCTTCAATTGAATCACCTATTGATATGTATTGTGACAATTCCGCAATCATATTTGCCAATGAACCCGAGTCATGAAGGGCACCGACATTTTCTACGAAAGTATCACTATGTTCGGGAACAAGTCCGGAAGGTGAAATAAATCATCGAAAGTTCACACAGATGATAACTTAATGATCCGTTCACTAAGGCTTTAGCTAAAGACAAGCTTGTAGGACTTGCCAATGGAATTGGACTTCGTTTAGCTAAAAGTTTCATGCATAACCGTGATTAGTATTTGGATAAAGGATATTGTAAAACATTTATTATTTTCAATGAAATAAAGTTTGGATTATGTTTATTTTCATTTATAATATTGTTGTCCTATATTTGCATGTTTAATCCGTGAATAACTAAATTATTCTAAATGTCCGTTGTCGATTAATGATATGGGAATATCATTAAATTAAGACAAATCTGAGAGATGTGGTAGAATATACTTGAAAGTATATTGATGAGAATGCATACCAATTTCGGATGATATTCAATGAATTGAATATAGGACTTATCCCAACTACATAATTTACTTTGTGGATATTGTTATAAGTAAATTATTAATAGTTATCCTCGGACTTGAGATACCGGATAAGTGCCATGAATGTAGTGCATTTACGTGGAGCAACTTAACGCTATACGAATCGGTAGTCATAAGGGTTGTTTTCGAAATGTTACAAAGTTTGTGGGTTATTCTTGTAGTCAAAATAGAATTTGTTCCTTCAAATTTATTTGGAGTTTAATCTTCTTGGGCCCTCGTAGGGTTGACTAGATGTTTCAGCGGCCGCACCCAAATCTCCCTAAATATGTTTAGATGATTAGGTAATCTTGGTCAATCACTTGCAACGAGAAACATAATAGTTTTATAAAGAATGACTTAATTCCATATCTTTATTTAACGTGGTATTAGAAACAAAAGGATAATAATAATGAGAAATCATTAAAAGGTTTTCCAGGAGCCTTGCTCGAGTTGTACTAGAGGCATCGAAGTGTTGCTAGACGCTAACGGAATGTGATCACTCTATTAAGATATATCCAAGTGAGAGCTATTAGTTTTATGGATATAAATTAGTAGACGTGAGTTAGGATCGAACTCGAGACTATGGGATTGCACACTTTACGTATGAGAATTTAAAGTTAATAATTAAATATAAATGTTATATTTATTTATTTATTAAACGAAATAACTAACGGACGTTAAGTAATTAATGTAATGGACTAACGGTCGTTAAATGTTTATGGAAAAGGATTAAATTGCAAAGTTGGGAAGGTTCCGAATCCTTTGGGGACTCCTAAACCGATCGGCCAAGGATCAAAACAAGAAAAGAAAACCCAACTTGTTCACCAAGTTTGCTTGGGTATATAAACAAGGCTAGGGTTTTATTTTTCCATCTCTTGTGCTCATTAGCTAAACCCTAAAATCGCTTTTTGTGTGTGTTTGTTTCTACAAACCGATCGACCACCCTATAGGTGTCGATCCATTCTTTTCCACAAACAAAATTATTTGTTTTATAAAAACTAGCATTACTTTAATTCGGTTTAGTACGTGTGTACAAGAACATAGTAATAACATACTTTTGTTATTATCTTGGATTGAATTACAAAAAGGTAAGGGGTAATTCACATAATCCTAACTAAATCAAATTAGGGTTCATCCGTTGCTAGTTTGTGGATTTGATTCTTGTTCAGCTAGAATCAAGAAAAGGTACGCATATTCTTTTATGTTAATTAATTGTTTATTAATAAATCCTATACGCTTCCGCATGATTACTTTGATGTTTTGTGATTATTTATTTGAATGTCTTGATATATAATTCCAACATCAACTACATTTATTTGCACATAAATGTTATGCGCACCATTATATAAGTTACATTTATTGTTTTAACAGGGGATCATATCTGCATACGCCATTGCAAACGCATTTTCCGTCAAACACCATTAGAAGGAACAACCTCAACACCATTACCAGGATGGTGTTTTATCTTAAGGATCATGTGCTGTGTTTTATCTCAAACCTTATCAGATAAAAGAAAGAAAAAGGCTAAGGACATGGGTTGCAAGTCCCTCAAAGTCTTATTGCAACATTTTTGTTAGTGTAATAATAAAATAAACACTAGAGTTGTAAAATAGAATTGACAAAATAGAGTTTTTTGATCTGACACGACCAGTTTAAAAAAAAATGGACAAAAGTGTTCACAGGTCAAGTAGTAAACTTGAACCGTCCCATCTCACTTGTGCTATATCACTAAAGCTACCTTTTTCTTGACCCGCCCATTTGTTCACCACTATCTTCTTCTTATATATATGCTTATACATGCGCAGTGAGCTTAATGATACGATTGTGGATCAGACATATTTCACCTTCACTACAAGCAGAAGAGAAAGAAAAGTACGACGTTTCATATTTAAGATGTTTATTTGAATAGAAAGAAAAAAAAGAAATTCCAAGTACGACGTTTCAGACGAGAAAGAAAAGTTCCAAAACATACTTACATGAATTTCAAGGACAAAATTGTTTTAAGATTTGATAGATCTTCGAATTGTTTTTATAAAAGTTTAACTAATTTAAGTAGTCATAATTTTCTGGTTTTATTTTGAAGATATGGTAAACGGGCAAGAACACATAAAGGTAGAAGAAAAAGATGAAAAGGACAAAAAGAAAAATGACTAAATTACCCTTATGTGCATGGCACGTGACTGGTGATAACGAGAAAAACTTAACGTCGTTAGGAAATTGGACCAATGGCGAGCAATATTGGCAATGTTGGGGAGCAATGATGCAATTTTGTCCGATATTGGTCTAAACGTGAAATCTGGCAAATCTTGGGGACTAATGGTGTATTTTACTCTTATATCTATTACAATTTCATTTTCCATATCTGAGGCACCTAATTGGTCCAGATTTACTTGGGCACAATAATAAACATGCCGTAATAAAAGGGAAGCAATTGACACCGATCCTTATTTTGTACATGAGAACAATACAATCTTTGTCTAAGGAGGAATACACACAAATTACAACCGGCAATGGCCATTGACTTAACAAGATGAACCTGATCATATATACTTAATTAAGTCATGTAGGATTACGATCAGTAACGTTATCACAAATGCTCATGGTCCAAATGTTAGGTAATATATACTCTTCGATGCTCAAGTATATGTGAGTGCAACAATTTTTTCCAAAAAAAACTCTTCAAACTGAGAATAGGTACAATTAACAACATAATTAACAGCATGATTGATGTTTTATTGGCTCGTGTTTGATGAACATTTGCGAATAAATATTAGAAAGATTGTCATCGTCTAATACTAAAAAGGTCGATCAATTTCATGATGCAATTACGATTAATGGACTAACTAAGACTCTCAATGAGTTATATTACCGACAATCTTACATACACATCAACAACACATAACTACTTGCAAACTACATACACAAATCAGTAGCACATTAGTACAAATATTCTATCAGTTCAAAAACATTGATGCAATTCTAAAGACAGCTATCAAACAGGGCTGTATAAAACAGAGATTTGTGGACAGAGCAAGTTCTATAATCAGCTTACATGTCTAATATATATAGTTGCCTTTTAAAAGGTATGCTAAGACACTTCCAGTTTTGTAGACTTGTAGTATATTGAGCCAAAAATGAGCACATCCCTTTAGGTTGTATACTAACAGTATAATATTTTTTTTTCTTTTACACCATTTTTTTTGTTAGTCAATAAATGTATTGAGTCGTTATATTATTTTTATTGGGCTCAAGCCCGAGTTCTAAATTAATCCTTGTAGGGCTATTTACGTATGATACGTATGTATTGATTATCAAGGAATGAATACCAAACTTACATATCGCAACCTCCACCACAAGTGCTGCCACCAGTCTCGCCTTCAACAACACCACTCTAAGTGAGATTTTTAATATATAAATCAATAATAGAAGAAATCTAATACATTATTGAATACTGATATCCAACTATCTCAAAGTCTTCAACCTTGTAGTAATAAAGTCATGCAAATGGTTGTGCTAATGGCATGGAAAAGTAGTACAAAGTGGAAGAAAAATTTGGAGTTACAAATGGGTGCTTTATTTGAGCATATTCATTGCTTTTTGACCAAAATGTACTACAAAGTGGAAGAAAAATTAACATCCACTTAGAAAAAATGGAAAAGACTTGAGAGTCTTTGGACGTCTGATTTGGGACATCAAGTCGTGTTTGCTCCACCCAAATATAAAGTCATCTCGTTTCTATAAACATTTACAGATTACTATTTATAAACCACTAAAGTTCACAGGTTGGATTGGAGCTTAATGTTATGCTCACCATGTTTTTGATTAAATGTTTGAATGATTCAATGAATGTATATATACCAACTGATTAAATAAAACTTCGTATTATGAGTTGAAAAAGTGATTTAAGTGCTAATGTGCCTTTGGGAGAAAAAAAAATGCCATATTTTCAACTTTATACCATTTTGTGAACAGCAAATGCTCGATAAAACACTTGTAGTTATAAGTGACTCAAATCAAAGTATTGGGTGAAGATTTGTATGTCGGCAGTTAGTTGGTGTTAGGACTTAGGATGTTGGCATTGTTTCCTTCCACTATATATATTTTTCATCCATTTTTCAAACATATGGTAAATTAATGATTTAATTCTAACTGGTGCCTATGTTCATCTAGGTAGGTCGATGGATCAAATAAACAAGTCAATGCTTGAGTGTAAGAAATAGGGCTGGGAATAGGTTAACCTGTTTATGACATCAAGATGTGGAACTTTGTTGTCTACCGCAAAATTACATTCATAAAATGTTGACACAAACCATTTCACCTAACTACTGTCTATTGGGTTACTTCTATTAGTGACCTTAAACTTTAGCTCAATTTATATGGAAAGACCACTGGCCTTCACCACTACACCCACTACCACACGTGCCGTCATAAGAAAAGGATAACTTGTAAACTTAACGTTTCTAAAAATTGGTCGACTCATTTCATCAAACATGTTGTTTCTAGTCAATGCTGACTTCGTGAAAGGTTTGGTATTTGAGCATGATCCGAGTGTGTGATTAGTGTTCTTGGGCCACTAATAATGATACGCTATCACACAACACAACACAAATTATCGGGAATTTTTTCGTAATTTGCAGCACAAATTTTGTTCAATATTATTTCCAAATTCCCAGATTCGATATTTCTTTCCAAATTCAATACACTTAAAACACTCATCATTAATTTGCACGTCAAAAGCTAGATTTGAAACATACATCATTTTACCAATAACAAAAAGTACTTAAATTTGTTTATGATATCAGCTGATTAAAACTCAAAGAATCTTGTATCGGACCTCAATAATTATCATTGGCTTCAAACATTTACGAAAAATGCGAAAGTATTATCCAAAAAGAAGGGTTACCAACACCACTATCACATAACATCACTACTAAACAAAAATATAACGATAAAGAACACAAGCTTTAGCGTGATCAAAAGGCATTTGAATCTTGAAAAAAAACAAAAAAACAAAAAAACAAAAACTTTAGCCTCAAATTATATCATCGGCTTTAACTAAATTATGCTTAAGCTTAAAGAAAAAAGGTAGATTCGTAAGAATCTATTGCACCATTAGGATTAGCCTCAAATCATATCATGGCCATTTAGAAGCTTTAGATCTAACAAAAACCTCACTAAACAGGCTAGATCCACATATAAAACCAACATAACTTTATCTCATATCTTAACAGAAACAACAACATCCATCGAGACCTGGTTAAAGGACCACACAAAACCCCACCAAAACCGCTTATACACTAAGGAAACAACTGAAACTCAAACACCACCATTTTTCAAAAGATCCGGTGGTATTGGTGGCCGATTCTACTGACGGTGGTGGCGGCGGTTCAGATGGTGGTTAGGGTCCAGATGGCAGTTCAGTGTGCGTGGCTGAGATGAGATGGATAAAACTCATGTAGTGGGAGATGGGAGAGGGTTCAGATGGCGGTTCTGGATGTGATAATTTATTATATGGATTTAGTTTGTGCATTTAATAATACTGTTGTGTGTTTAATTTGGTGTTTTTCATATTTAAGATGTTTATCTGAAAAGAAAAAAAAAAGAATTTCAACTACACAGTTGAGGTTTCAGGTGAGAAAGAAAAGTTTCAAAACATACTCACATGAATGGCAAGTACAAAATTGTTTTAAGATATAACTATCTTTGAATTTTCTAAAAAGATATGGTAAATGGCAAGAACACATAAAGGTAGAAGATGAAAATGAAAAGGAAAAAAAAGAAAAATGACTAAATTACCATCATGTGTTTAGCAATTGACTAGTGATAGCGAGGAAAACTTAACGTCTTTAGGAAATTAGACCAGCGGCCAGCAATACTGGCGACGTTGGGGAGCAATGGTGCAATTTTGTCCCATTTTAGTTTAAACATGAAATTTGGCAAAACCTTGAGAAATAACGGTGTATTTTACTCTTATATCTATTACAATTTTTTTTTTTCTAAATCTGAGGCACCTAATTGGTCCAAATTTACCTGGGCACAAAAACAAACATGCCGCAAGAAAAGGGAAACAATCGATACCAAGACTTATTTTGTACATGAGAACACTACAATATTTTTCTAAGTAGCTATACACAAAAATTACAGCCGGCAATGGCCAATGACTTAAAAGATGAACCTGATCCATATATACTTGATTAAGTATGCAGGATCATGATCGAGAACGTTATCACAAATGCTCATGGTCGAAATGTCAAGTAATATATACTGCTCGATATGATGCTCAAGTATATGTGAGTGCAACAAATTTTACCAAAAACTCATCAAACCGAGAACAGGTACAATTAACAAGAAGATTGATGTTAAATTAACATGGTCCACATTATCAAATTGCAGAAATAAACATCCGAACACCCAAAGTTAT
The DNA here is from genome assembly GCA_022545495.1 of Chrysanthemum lavandulifolium. NCBI lineage: Eukaryota > Viridiplantae > Streptophyta > Magnoliopsida > Asterales > Asteraceae > Chrysanthemum > Chrysanthemum lavandulifolium. Next base: position 289,408,617 of record CM040242.1, read on the forward strand.
TACTAAAAAATCTACCTCTTTATATAAGGAAGGAAGGTTTTGAAGAAAAAATCTCTTAAAATCCTCCTATAAAAATGACACGTGTCCAGTGAAATTTTGGGCGGGATTTCTATTCTCCCCAAAATTCCCGTAACAAATTCAATCTCCCCAAAGAAACTTCAAATACATTCGATGAATCAGAAAAAGGTGTTTGATGAAGGTGTTCACCAAGTGTTTGATGAAAAGTCTAAGAGAAGAATATAAATGGTGTAAACGTTTTCCCTTTTATGTGTTAGTAAGTTTATGGTTGATGTTTTTTCGAGAGGGATGGCATTGACACTCCCTTATTTAGCTTTACTTAAGGTTTAATGAGATGTTGTATATGGTGTAGTTATGGGAGATGAATATGATCAAAGCTTGAACTATACTTGGTCCGATTGACACATCTGCTGCTGTGAATATGGGACCACCCGCGGCTCCTGAAAAGGCGAAAATACTGTCCGTGATCATATAATGAGACACCTTCAACTGATTTACTTTTTCCGTATGTGAGTTATGTGTTATTTGTTTTGTTGCGGATATGATTTACTTTAAAATTGATTATAGACTTAATTGGAATTTCATAGTAAGTGTTAGCTCCCCTATTTAGCTGATGCACGTGTAGTGGCATACTATTATCATATTGAATAAGTACACACGTTTTGTAGTTGGTGGAAAGGGGTGTTTGGAAATTGGGATTGCTTACTAAAATATTCTATTTGCTAATTGCCTTTTGTTAAAACAGATTGCTTATTCAAACTGTTTATGTACTTATCTGCAAGTGAGTGAACAACTTGGTGTTGCTTATTCTGATACATTTATTTCAAAAGTATAGAGATTTTAGCACTTTTTTAATAAGCAAGCCCAAACACCCTATAGACAATTATGATACATTTATTGCAAAGAAAACGGCATAGCACGACAACTAACCGCACCTTACTCACCACAACAAAATGGAGTAGTTGAATGAAGGAATAGGACAATTATGTCTACAACGAGATGCATGATGAAAGCAACCAACATGCCACAAAACTTTTGGGCTGAAGCTGTTAGACACGCTATATACATTCTAAACAGCGTTCCCACAAGAACCTTAGAAGACATCACTCCATATGAAGCTATCAAGAAAAGAAAGCCAAACTTAGAAACTTTAAGAGTTTTTGGCTGCATAGCTTATGCAAAGGTACCATCACAACATCTGACAAAGTTAGATGATAGAAGCAACAAAATGGTATACTTAGGAAGCGAACAAGGATCGAAAGCTTATAGATTATTTGATCCAACAACACAAAGGATATGTGTTAGTAGAGATGTGAAGTTTAAAGAGGATGAAACATGGATTGGAAGGATTACCTGAGTGAACACACCGACAATGAACCAGAATGGTTTGACTTCAAAGTCGAAAACCTTGAAGCCACAAATGAACATCAGGAAAACGAAATCCAACCAGATGAAGAAGACTATGATATCCCTGCAAATGATGATCATGAATATGAAACATCAACAACTGACTCACCTCACAATCACAAACACTTCGCACACCATCTACAATTTCATCAAGAATAAATACTCAAATTTCACCAACTACCTCAAGACATTCAACCAATCAAAGTAACTCAACTACAACCCGGAACTTACATCCAAACTTTGATCACACACCATTACAAGGTTTTAGAACGTTGAATGATTTGTATGAAAACACCGAGGAAGTTTTACCCGAGCATTTATTACTAGCTGAAGATGAACCCAAGAATTACAAGGAAGCATCAAACGATCAAAATGGATCAAGCAATGAAGGTCGAACTAGATTCCATTAATAGAAATAATACATGGAAACTAACCGCCTACCAAAAGGACATAAAGCCATTGGTTTAAAGTGGGTATTCAAGACCAAGAAGGATGCTAATGAAAATATAGTCAAGCATAAAGCAAGACTAGTAGCAAAGGCTACATACAAGAGCATGGCATAGATTTTGAAGAAGTCTTTGCACTGTAGTACGAATGGAAACAATCCGATTACTATTAGCCATAGCTGCTAATAACAAATGGGAAGTACATCACCGACGTCAAATCGCATTTACGCATGGAGACTTAAAGAAGAAGTGTATGTTACACAACGAAGGTTTTATAAAGAAAACGGAAAAGTCTACATGATCGATAAAAGCTCTATACGGTTTAAGACAAGCACCACGTGCATGGAACATAAAGTTAGACAATACCTTGAAGTCCTTAGATTTCAAGAAATGCGCTTTGGAACAAGCTGTCTACACGAAGAAGTCAAAAGACTCATTACTTCTAGTAGGAGTCTATGTGGATGATTTAATCATCACTGGTACACCAAAGAAAGAAATAGACAAGTTCAAAGTTCAAATGGAAGAAAAATTTGAGATGAGTGACCTAGGATTATTATCCTACTACTTAGGAATTGAAGTCACACAAACTAAAGGTGACATATCAATAAAGCAATCCGCCTACGCAAGCAAGATCCTAAAGGAAGTTGGAATGCTAGACCGCAACGAAACTTTAATACCTATGGATCCGTGAACAAGACTAACAAAGAACATCGATGAAACAACGGTCAACTCAATCGAATATAGAAGCTTGATTGGATGCTTACGATATTTGCTACATACAAAACCCGACTTAAGTTATTCCGTTGGATTACTTAGTCGTTTATGCAAGAACCAAAGGAACACCACATGAAAGCTATAAGGCAAGTACTACGCTATGTTAAAGGAACAAAGATTATGGAATCACCTACAAGCACAACGGAGGAAACCAGATACAAGGTTATAGTGACTGACCACGAGTCAACACTCAAGAAGGCAAAGGCACCACTGGAATTATCTTCTACTACGGTGAATCACCAATCACCTGGAGTACACAAAAGCAAGCCACGGTAGCTCTATCATCATGTGAGTCCGAATTTATTGCAGCCACAGCAGCAACAACACAAACATTATGGTTAAAAAGATTACTTAGCAAACCTACGCACACGCAAGAAGAAAAAGTTACAATACTGGTCGACAACAAGTCCGCCATTGAACTAATGAAGAATCTCGTATTTCACGGAAGAAGTAAACACATCGATATCAAATACCACTTTATAAGAGAATGCGTCGAAATACAAGATCTACAAGTCGAATTCATAAGTGGAGAATTTGGAAGGTGACATATCGACAAAGGCATTACCAAAGATCGATTCCTCACCATGAGACAACTAATTGAGTCAAAGATCTACAACAAGACGATTGTGATTAAGGGGGAGAATTTTGGGTAATCACCATCGACCCACCCATCACAACCAATATGACCCGGTCAACGAAAGTCAACCCAAGAGAAAAGTCAACTCAGCAGTTAAAGACAGTTACATGATAGTTATTCCATAACTGCCATTCCTCATGAACCGACACAATGGTTCAAGAGATACCTTTTCAGTTTCTATATATTGTACAGATTTCTGTAAGAACAAAGATGATGACAAGTTTAATATAAACACTATTTTGTTTCGTTTATACATTGCTTATTTGGTATACTTGTGATTTTACGTTAACACCATAGATCCGTACAATTGAGGCCAACAGCTGTATAGAGGTTGGTCTTGTAAAATTAGTTATTGATTTATGTTGTGCTTTTTGTTAAAAGAAATGTAAGTGAAGAATGAAATAACAATTGTAGAGATTATGAAGAAATATGAAGATGATGGTCGGGAGATAATGTTTGAAGGTGGGGTTATGATGTTTTAATTAAAGTGATATATTTGATTTAAAATAATTTTAAACTAAAAAGATGAAATATGAAGGTGGGTAGTATTTATGTCATTTCCTATATTTATCAGCAAAACTTAACAATTTGAGCAAAATGCATCTGATACGAAAAAGAAAAATCAACTAAATCTATAATACTCGGCAAACTACATGGACCATTTATGTAGTTTACTCTTTTATAAACTATAAAGCAAATTACTTAGCTTTTATGTTTCAAAAAAGAAACAAACCTGACTCAAGTTTTGTTAAGCGGTTTGTTATTTTTAATTTCCAGTGTAAATTATATGTACTGTCTTAGCAAAGATCCATAACACTAACTTTAGCATTGGTATTTGGGTCCGCGTTGCCAATGGTGGTTCTATATATCATATATCTGATGTGCATATGGTGAAATTCATGGTGTGATTATGAAGAGTCTCACGAGTTATGATACTTATATAGCAGTACATAATGTTGATGCAATACCGAAAATTGAAAGAAAACAGGGCTATGTAAAGCAGAGGATGGTGTAAACAGAGAAACTCGTATAAACATGTAACAGATCAAATGCTAGGCTAAAGTGGTTTTCTTTTCTCAACGTAAACTCATACGGATTCTGTTTTGAACCGGAAAAACGATATACTGAGATTGAAGCTAGACACAGATTACAACTCAGAGCTAATATACAAGGTGCACTATAACCTGCAACATTTGTATATCTTAGATACACTGATCGATTACCAATTATTATCACTTAACAAAAAAGTAACAGTCATTATAGCTTAAGGTACAATTGACTAGTTGTTTAGTGATATGTTTATTTCACTAACTACAAATATAGAGAGTAGAAACATAATACTTGCTCCAAATTTTACAAACATGAAGTCTGATGTAATTTTTTTTTATATCTCATCGTAGTAATTATCACCTGTAATAGATTGGGTTGAAGCTAATAGGTGTGGTTACTTTTTCATAATGAATCAATACGAATTTATTTTGCACGCCACAAATTATAATATTACAATTAAAACTAGCGAAACGCTAGAAACAAAGTACAAACAACAATAAAAATCTTAACTCATACAAGGATTGACAAAAAGCAAATTCAACAGGAGTTCTTACCAAATTTTGAAAAGTTGTATAAAATTTAAAAGGTAGTTCATTACCAAGATTGTTGAGAAGAATCCAGTCGGAAAACCGATCCACGTTCCTTCCCACAAAATCCATGATAGATCCTCCTCTTCCTCGACTCTTCCTTCCGATGATGGAATATCCTCCGGACATTCGATTTTAATCTGCATGCCGCATAATCCACTATTGTTTTGAAAATACCTCAGCTCATTCATAGTGTCCATTTGCCCACCACGAGGAATTTTACCCGTCAACATGTTGTTGCTCACATCTAGAACTGTGAGGTTGCCAAGATGATCTAGTGATTGAGGAATCGAACCCGAGAGTTCGTTATGTGAAACATCCAAGCTTTCTATGCCCACAAGATTGCCAAGTGACGATGGAATGTTCCCAGAAATCTTGTTGTGTGATATGTTGAGCTGTTTTAGAGCTTTGAGATTGCCTAATGATGCTGGTATTTCACCAGAAATACTGTTGCCCGACAAGTCCAACAAAACAAAGATACTCGAGTTGCCTAGGCGTTGAGAAGATTTCTTCCAATTCACTAACAAGTCTTGAAGCGAGTCTCGATACTCATCTCGATACAGGTCTTGAACATTATTTATCACATACGCATTGGGACGGAAAAAAAGATTGGAAAAAAAGATTGAATAAGCGAGTCTCGAGTCTCGATACTTTGGAGCTGGCTTTGGCAATATGATGATGCCTCCAGTTAGATTGTTCCTAGAGAGATCAAGAATTCGAAGAGAAGTGCACATGGAAATATTGGTCGGGATAAATCCGTTGAGGGAAGTGTTTCTTAGGACAAGTATTTCAAGAGAAGTAGGGAAATGAGGGAGAATATCTTGTAAATTTCCCGTAATAATGCTATTACGAAGATCAAGAACTCTAAGGTTGACTAATTTAGTCAAACTAATAGGCAGACTGCCAGAAAACTTATTCCCGCCTAAATAAAGAATTTCGGTTCCTTCGGGAAAATTCGCTGGGATCTTACCAGAGAAATCATTATTAGACAAATCTAGGGAAAAATCATCTTCAGCTCTGAAAATAGGTAAACTGTCACCAGAGAATCCATTTCGGGACAAGTCGAGTACTGATAATTCCTTTAAATTGGAGATGGATTTTGGGATTAGTCCTGAAAAATGATTTTCCGAAACCGCAAGATAACCGATCCTTGTAGCGTTACCTACACTTTCTGGCAACTCCCCTGAAAAATTGTTCCGGGACAAATCAATAGTCTTTAACCAATTAGATATAAATAGGCGAGGCGGGATTTGTCCGCTGAGGTTGTTATCTGAAAGAATTATCGAGTAGATGTTATTCATCTCCGCCAGCCAATGTGGGAATCTTCCCTCCAATTTATTCCCGCTCAAATCAAGACCATCCAACTCTTTCTGTGATGAAATCCATTCTGGAATTTGGCCTGAAATTCCACAAGAAGGCATTGAGATCCGTGTCAGACTACATCTTGGATCAACCTTAGTTGTGTTATTCCAAATCAAGTTGCTTCCCTTTCCACCAATGCGTAGTTCCTTTAGATTTCTGATTTTGAATAACGAAGTTGGGATCTCTCCGGCGAGCATGTTGTGGCCAAGTCGAATGGTTACTAACTTGCTCATGTTTTGCATCGTTGATGGTATCGGGCCTGTTAACTGGTTACTCCCCAGGTACAGAATAGTCAAGTTGGTTAGTCTTCCTATGGAGGTTGGAATTTCCAATGATAAAGAATTTTTAGACAAATCCAGTGATTCTAATTTCGTGAGGTTTGCAATTGATGATGGAATTCCACCGGAGAAACTATTATTGTATAATCTAAAAAACCTCAACTTTGTTAAATTTCCAATCTCTTCCGGGATATATCCCCGAAGAAAATTATTACTCAATAACAGAAATTCAAGATTTTGAAGCTTACCAATTTCAGGGCTCAAAGATCCCCCAAGATTATTTTAACTAAGAGAAAGATATCAAGAGATTCGAGTTCGAAAAGTTGAGCTGGAATCGGACCCTGGAAACGATTATAACTTAACCACAATGTAGTCAATTTTCGAAAAGACCCCAGTTCAGGTCCTAGTTTTCCTCAAGAAAATTGGCTCTCATAGTAACGTAAATTTGTTAACTGGAAAAGTTGGCTGGGGATGGAACCATTGAACATGTTCAACATCATGTCAAGATGAAGCAGTTTGGTGAGATTACCAAACCCATCTCCTGGGATCTCGCCTTCAAAATAATTATACGAGATATCAAGTAGTTCAAGTGACCGGATATGAAAAAGAGGAGTCATGATGTCAGAAGATTTCAAAACTGTATCCAAATCTGAAGGAGGAATGAGCGCATGTAGATGAAGCTGGGTAACACTTCCGGTTCTGGACAACTCATTTAAGAGAATTAGATCATTTAAGAGAGATTTTGTCATAACAATTTTATTGGAAAAAAACAGAACCAATCAGATTGCTCTATTTTGACACTCAAGCAGTGTGTTTTGTAAAGTACTACATTTGGTATTAGTGGAACTTATGAGTTTACCTTTTAGTATGATATAGTATGATATAAGCTGATTATATACTTCTACTTTTTACAAGTATCTACTACTAGCATTAAGAAAAAGTGATGGTCATTCATGTATTAGGAACATTGTATCATGTTATAGAATATATAATAGAGTAGTAACCGGGCTCGCGGATTGGACTAAGCTAAAATTTTAGCATGTTGTAGTAAGCTAGTCTTTACTTAAATTGTAATCCATCTCCAATCCACAACCAAACTCAAGCCCATTATAAGGCCCATAAGAGTGGCGCCTAATATCTATAAAAGCCCACAAATGGCTCATTTGTGATGTGTGCTTGAGAGTGTAAGTGTGTGTTCTAGGAGTGTGAAACAAAGTTCCAAATTTTCTCACTTTCTCTCCTCTTACTATCTCACGTCAACACCCTCTTCTCTAGTTTGTGTGTTTAGATTGATCAATATAGATTCTACAATTAGTATCAATCGCCTAACAATGATTTAGAAGTGTGTGTTTTGTGTTTTCGGAGTTTGTAAAGAATTTTTCTTGCGTTTTCTTTTGACTTTTTTACTTGTTTTGGCACTTTCATCATTCAAGCTTTTAGCTTTGTGTTTGTGTAAGTGTTTGAGACAAGTTCCTAACATGTTTCGAACTCAAAATCTCACAAAACGTGACTTTTTTGTTACTTTATTACCTTCCGAGTTTTTTATTTTTTATTTTTTTATTTTATTTATTTTTTTTATCAAAAGGTACCAATCTTAGTGTGTTTTAATATAAAAGTTTGCTTTTTTATGCTAAACAAGATTGTGCAAGAGTTTTGGAACAAATATGTTTGAAAAGGTGTTTTATATCGATTTGAAAGAGCTTAAAAAACTGCATTTTTTTGAGTTTGATAACTCAAAACTTTTTAGTTTGGATCTTGCATTTTTTTCGAGTTTCAAAACCCTTTTTGTCCGAGTTTTAAAACCCTTTTGTCCGAGTTTGGGTACCGATTTTTGGTCACCGATTGCCCACAATAGACTTCGAGTTAAGGAAAATTGAGATTCTCTAAGTTTTGAGAACTCCAAATTTAGTCTCGAGTTTAACATTCATCGAGTTTTCTCCGAGTTTTGCATAATCCAAATTTCATTATGAGTTTGGGACTTCCGAATTTTTCACCGAGATTGAAGGTTTCCGAGTTCCACTCCGAGTTCAAGATACAAGACCGAAATTGTTGTAGCCAAAATTTGACTTTTAGCGGCAAAAAAACCGTCATAACTTGAGCTACGAGTGTCCGTGGTAGAGCCATAACCTATCAAATCAAACGTTTGAACCTGTGGAATAGCGGGTTAACCCACTACGTCGCTTAACGAAACTTTTTAGCCAAATTCTATGGGCCATTAAAAGTAACTGAGAAGATTGGAAATGTGGCTTATAAGCTAGAACTTCCACCCACTCCTCGAGTACACCTAGTCTTTCATGTGTCTCAACTTAAGAAGTACCATTCCAAAGATCAACTATGGGTACTTTTCCATTATGTGATGCTCAGGTCTCATAGTTGCTACTCCAACAAGTTGTTGGATAAGAAGTTAGCTAAGCAAGGGAATAAGGGTGTAGTGTATGGCTTAGTTCAATGGTCAAATGGTAGTGCTGGGGATGCTACTTGGGAGCTCTTGAATGATTTGGAAAAGAGATTTCCTGAGTTTGACATTGACCCTTGAGGTCAAGGGTCTTTGAAGGGGAACCATTGTTATGGAGGAAATGTTGGCATGTGATGTGCATGCACAACTTTAAGTTGATCATGTGAGGTGCACGTGACATTCTCCAACAATCTTCCCAACTTATTTTGGCGCCGCTTTTGAGTTTAAATACTCAAGTGGTGTTATTGTAGATTTCATTATGAATTACTCAATCTTTACTATGTAATTTTCTCTAATCATTTCATTAATAAAACTACGACTTGAGGCTCAATTCTTGTTTATGAGTTTCTAGCCAGTTTTAGTTCTTCTTTCCGTATTAATACTCAAGAAGAACATCTCACACCCATCTCCATCCATAACCATGAACAAAACCTAAACAATGTTCATCCCCATTCGAGTTAGAGTAAGTTCATGTTTATTGATTTATTTTGTTTATTTTGTTTTTTTTTGTTTTTTTTTTTTTTTTTTTTTTTTGAGTTACCAAACCTTAATTGATGTTTGTGAAATATGACTGTCATTGATTTTGTGTTAAGGGTTAGGATTTGTTTAGGGTTAGTGGTTTTTTTTTTTATTATTATTTTTTTTTGTGTGTTTGGTTAGTAGTGGTTATGAGATTATTAATGGTTTGTACAAAAGAATTGGGATTATCTGATCATTTAATGATTTTGGGCTATTGGTTAGTGTTTGCTTTGTATTTTAGGTTAGATTTAATACACATTTGAACATATTGTCCTTGTTCATCATTTGGTATAGGATTTGTACCACTTTGTGATGGGGTCTACTTGATTTCCATCGGGTGGATTGCTTGTTTATTTGTCATTTCTTGTTGTATTATGTGTTTTGGACCTAGCACTTTGTATCACGACCTAGATATTCTCGTTCATATAGGACCGAGACATGTTTGGTTTATACACGACCAAGCTAAGGTATCTAGACTCTAGTACTTGAGATAATCTTAACTGTTTACCGAGATATTATCGTTCATATAGGACCGAGTCATGGTTGGTTTATACACGACCAAGCTATGTCTCTAAACTCTAGTACTTAAGATAATCTTAGTTAACTGTGGACCGAGATATTCTTGTTCATAAAGGACCGAGACTTGGTTGGTTTATACACGACCACAAAATGTCTCTAAACTCTAGTAATTGAGATAATCTTAGTTCACTACCCTTAGTCTAAACCACTCGGGTAATAGATATGTTAGTTTGTGGAGATTAAGTTTATGGATGATTTTATGTTTAGACTTTAGTAATTAGTTAGGTAGGATTGTTGTTTACATGTATATATGTTAGTTTGTATAGATTTGAGTATATAGATGATCGTGTATATTTGTTAGTATCTCGAAAGGTTATGGATATAAATTAATATTAGTATGACCGGATTCGAACTCGAGACTTCGTGATTGCACACATTACGTATGAGAATCAATGTAAACAATAATTAATATATTAAATGTAATATTTAATTATTGATTACAAATAAAACACCTTAAGGTATTTAGTATTTAACGGGATTTGATTAACGGTCGTTAAATATTAACATCAAGGATAAAAAGGAAACAAAGTAAGAAAGATCTAGAAACCCATAAGGGTTCTAGATCCGATCGGTTTAGGGCAAACAAAGGAGGTGGAAAACTTTCCTTTTTCCTTAAACTTGATCACCAAGATATCTAGCCTATAAATACAAAGGCATGTGAATGAATTCATAGAAGTCTTGATATCCCTTACTCTTTGGTTTTCTTCCTTCGGCCGAATTCAATATCCCAACCCCTTGGGAATTTTGTTTTCCAATAACACATTATCGTGGTGTTTGATTTGTAGTCAAGAACCTACCTTTTCTCATTGGTTCGCTAGTAATACATGTGTACAAGAACGGAGAGCTAATACACTGTGTTAACACAATCTTGGTGGATCGATGATGCGTCTTGAACTACAATCAAGCTACCTCACACAAGCCAGCCCACTTGTGAATGACTGACCGTAGAAGCTTAAACCGCTCGACACAAATACAATGAAGATCGAGAATACAATGAATTCCGGTCGTTTAGTCCCACGGAGACTCAATGGTGTGTAAAACACAAACTCAGATGATGGAGTGATCACTAAGGATAGTGATCAGTAAAGGTTTTGATTAAGAAATTACACTCTTGATTGATTGGAATGGAATGGAGTACGTAGCAGGAAAGCACAACAATCGATAAGAAAAACGTAAACGTAAGTTTTAAAACTACGATAAGTACAAAATAAAAGTGAAATCGAGAAATAAAAGACCTAAAAATATGAAAATAACATTTTGGAATCTTAAAGATAAAAGAAAATTATCGAAAAAGAAAATTATTTTAACACTATTTAATTAATTATTATTAATTAAAAACTATTTTAACTATTTAATAAATACTCTAAAATAGAAGAAAATACAAAATAAGGCTAGAAAAATAAAATTATGATTGAGAAAAATCTAAAATACTATAAAACTAATTTTAAAATCAAAAATATATTTTTCACACTTTTTATCTAATTATTACTAATTAATTATTATTTAAAATACACTTAATTACTAGAAAATATAAAATAAACTTGGAAAAATAAAATTTTAACTTGTAAAAATCTAAAATATAATAAAACTAATTTTAAAACAGAAAAGATATTTTTTATTCTTTTTAATTATTTATTACTAATTAATTACTATTTTTAACTATTTAAAATTACAATAAATACTAAAAAGATAGAGAAAAATATGAAACTTTTTCTAAAAATACTATATGATGACAGAAAACAAAGAAAAATATAAAAACAAGATTTGCTTATTAAAAAGTTGAAAAGAAAAATCAAAAAGCTAAAAAATATTAAATAAACGCTATCACTATTTTTATATTGATGTTTCTCTGGATTTTCTTTTTGAAAACTACTTAAATACTGATATTATGAAACTTTAATGAACACAAAAATTTTACAAATCACCAATAAGCAGTTTTGAGTAGCTTATAAACTCAACAGTTTTGACTTATGAGCTTATTTGGGTGTTTTAAGCTCAAATAGACTCACAAGCTAAAGCCAAGGGTATAAGAAGCTATGAACAAGATACAGATACTCAAATGAAACTAATAAGAACAAATAAGCACACTTAATAGCTATAAATAAGCAATAAGCACTTTTGACTCTACCACTCAACTAAACAGGCCTGCAGGTTTTTTCAAGAGCAAAATAAGCTGAGTAAACAAGCTCACAAGCTCAAAACAAAGACTGATTTAACAAGTTGACTTGGTTGGCTTTCCAAAAAGCTAAATATCACAAGCTAAAAGTAACTATAGAGCTTTTGACAAGCTCATGAAAATGGTACCAAACCACTGCTTAGCTTGAACTGACTCAGTTGATACTGAGTTATGGGACAAAACAAAAGCTAGGTGCAGCCCTATCTATCAAGCTAGAAAATGGAAAAATGAACTTGGGACCTCAAGATAGCTAGGTTGGCTACCCAAAGAACTAAAAATCATAGGCTGAGATTAACTAGTGAGCTTTTTAGAAGCTTATGAAAATTGTCCCAAATCATGCGTGGCATCTTTTCCGACAGGCACCCAATATAAGCTAAGAAATAAGTACCAATTAAGCTGATTAAGAGATAACTAGTATTTTTATATTTTTGTTTAGCAACTAGACTTTAAAAATCCAAAAGATTATAAGCTGAATCCTATTAATAAACACACAGTGTAATTACAAAGTTTATTCAAAAACGACCTAATGAAAATTTGACTTTTTAAATACACTAACTAGTTGACTTTTATGAACTTAAGATTGATTTTACTGATTATATATGTTATATTAAGCTATGTTAAGGTGATTTTAAGCTAAAGTGACCAGTTACAAGCAGATTTGATGAGATTATTAATCTAATATCTTAACAGTTATAAGGTAAATAGAGATTAAACTAAAATTTGACTTTTTATAAAACAAGAACTAGATTTTATGACCAAACTGAGTTATTATGAACTATAGTAACACAGAACAACAACAACTAACAACTCAAATGACTTCTTCCACAGATTATTAAGCAGAACCAAACAGTCCTTAATGATGCTGTTTTGAGGAGTTTAGTATTAAATCAAATGTGTAGACCAAATAATCTGTTTAATATCTTAAATTAGTTATAATAAAACAGATTGAAACTGAAATTAACACTATTTAAAAGCTTAAACTAAGAATTGGAAAATTTGAGGAAATGCCTTACAAAATGAGTTTATGCACAAAATGGAGACCCAAGATCTGAGAACCCACCCTATTGCTTCCCAAGAAGCTCTAAACCCATAAGCAATCCAGAAATCACCATGCTTGACTTCCTTGCACCTTCTTCATGATTTTTATTTTAAGCTAATTTTTTTATTTTGAGAATTTTTGAATTAGAACTCTAAACCGAGCTTAAATATATCGATGGTTTATATAAGCTATAGAAGAGCTTATTTTAGCTTAAGAATCCAAAGTAACAACTACAAACATCATTTGACCAAATTGAGATTTTTAAGGTGAAAATTGCATAAACTTGATTCGAATTCCTTCTTTGAAATTGAACCGCAAATATGTTTTATTACTTGAACTAAGATTACAAAGCACTTGGAAACTTTAAAAATGTACTGGAAATTTAAATTTTACAAAAACGACATAAGCTTAAATGAAAATTACACTAGATAGTTGATACATTGCATCTCCCTCTCTATATAATGACTTTTAGCACTCATTGATATCTTCTGAATCTTTCCCACCAAATCTGAGCCCTTGGATCACTCAAACTCATCATATCCGTCCACTTGTTATTTTGGCGCCAAATATCTTGAGCAGGTTTTTGACATTAAATGGAGTGGGTTGAGATAATTAAAGGAATTTGGGTGTTAGTGTAAGTGGAGGGGACAAGGGGGATGGATAGGTGAGGAGGGGGGTTGAAAATGTGGAAAACCACTGGTTTTGGTGTTTCAGGGGTTGAGGAGGAGATGCTACAGTGGTAGTGGTATTGCGCGGGTAAGTCTATTTTTTGACTTTCGTTGACCGGGTCTTGGGTTTGGGCCAGCTGGTTTAGTGAAGGGATTGGGCCAAGGGGTTTGGATTTGGGCTTTTGATATAATATAGGATCCGTTTGGTTTAATAGAATACAAGGACCAAAAGTGTAACTTCTCCAAACCTCAAGGACTGAAAATGCCAACTTTCCAAACTCTCACAAGGACCAAACATGATAAACATTTATAGAACAAGGACCCTTTTTGCATAAAATCCATTTTTTAAAAGTCCAAGGACTAATTTTGCAAAATTTCAAAGTTTAGGGACCTTTCTTTCCAATTGACCAAAAATTCATTCAAGGATCATTTTTAACAACTTAGAAGATTTCAGGGACCTTGAATGATAAATTTCCACATTTTGAATTCCGGGACTAGATTTGACAACTTTTAAAACTTGGGGACTAAACGCCAATTTTGCAAACTTTATACATTTTTCATCCGATTTTGATATTTTGCATTTAAAACTCATAAAACACCGATTTGTGATATTTTGATCATTTTAATGTGTTTCGAGTGTTTTCAGATGATTTTGCGGTTTAGATTGTACAAAATGATGAGTATTTAGACACTCATCAATCCCCACATCGAGATATTGCTAGTCCCTAGCAATGATTTGAGAAAACTTGATGGATTTGAAAACTCTTTACCAAAAGCCATCACTTCGGAGTAGCCAATTGTTTTGATTCAAGTAAGAACCTTGGTACAACGATAACCAAATGATTTATTGGCAAATCATAAACCATATAACGGATTTGATGTGTCTTTACGTAAGCCGTACCTTCCGGACTAGCCAACTCTTAGATAAATTATCGAATTATCTTTGGTGAGTGAATACCAATTATGGATTTTCCATTGCCTTTACCACAAGCCATAATCTTGGGCTAGCCAACTCTTCACTTTTTAGGATATGGTGAGTTGAGAACCATACAATTTTGGGTAAATTGCAAGCCATATAAACGGATTTGATATATCTTTACCAAGAGCCGTTTGCTCTGGATTAGCCAATCCTTTTGTCTTCTGACATGGCGGATGATAACCAAATGAGTAAGTGCAAAACACTTACTCCAAAAAAATTTTGGCCAAAAGGGGAATTGGGTGGATAATATATGATAAAATTCGCGAGAATTCCCCACACTTAGAAATGAATATTGCCCTCAATATTCAAAGTACCGCGGTTATGCCGAAACAAAGAACGAAAAGGAAATATTACGCCATTATTTAGAAGATTTTTTTTTTTTAGAAACATGATTTATATACAACAGTGGGAAACTCCCACACTAGGGTGGTAGAAAGGGGTAAGAAGACGTAAATATGGGTGAAAACCCATATGGTGCGTGCTAATGTTTTTGATTACCGAGTCACTAGCTTGACTCGATCCCCGCATTCATTGGTTCATGGGGAATGTTTGTAAATCCGGACAACCACGTGGGGAATGTCCTCTCCAAAGTAGTGCTTCACTCGATGACCATTCACTTTAAAATTAGGACCATCGGGTTGAGATAACTCAACGGTACCATAAGGATAAACCTTAGCAATAGTGAATGGACCGGACCGGTAGGACTTGAGCTTTCGAGAAAATCTTCAATCTTGAATTGAAAAGAAGGACTCGATCACCAACGTTGAAAACGCGGTTCTTGATTTTGAGTCATGAATCTTCTTTGTCTTTTGTTTATAGATCAAAGAGTTCTCATAAGCTTGATCACGAAGTTCATTTAATTCATTCATTTGAACTTTCTATGATCACCACCGTCGTATCTCGAAGTTTGCATGCTTTAAGGCCCAGATGCCTTGTGCTCTAACTCGATCGGAAGATGACATGCCTTCCGTACACTAGCTTGTATGGAGTACACCGATGGGTGTTTTGTAAGTATGACGGAAGGCCCAGAGCGTCATCAAGTTTATCCGACCGGGATGCACGATTTTCGCCTCTTGTCCTTTCAAGGATTCTTTTAATACCACGGTTTGAAACTTCCACCGCCCACTTGTTTGGGGTGGTATGCGATAGAGAGACGGTGGGTAACACCATACTTTTGCATGACACGATCAAATTGGTCATTACAAAATGTGTACCACGATCACCGATTATCGCTCTCGGAGTTCCAAACACGCAAAGAGATTTCAAAAATTTCACAACAACTCGGGCATCATTGGTGGGTAAAGCTTTCGCTTCAACCCATTTTGACAAATAGTCAACAGCCACGAGTATGTACTTGTTACCACGAGAAGATGGAAATGGCCCCATAAAATCAATACCCCATATGTCAAATATCTCACAAACTTGAATGGCATTTTGTGGCATTTCATTTCTTTGAGATATATTTCCGTGACGTTGACAAGCGTCACAGGCTTTGACAAATTCATGGGCATCCTTATAAATTGTGGGCCAATAGAACCGGAATCAAATACCTTTTGGCGGTGTAGTTTGGACTATGATGGCCCCGGTGGGTCCAAACATGGCAAGTCGTGAGAATGTCAATAGCTTCATGTCCATAAACACACCGTCGGATGACTTGATCCGACAGATTTTGAACAAGAAAGGTCGTCCCGAAATAATGTTTAACATCTTTGAAGAATTTGTTCTTCTGTTGGGTCGACATTCCTTTCACAATGAAGTTACCCGCATGGTAATTTGCGAAGTCAACAAACCATGGGGTGGTAGAATTTCACGAAAAGAAACCGCATTGAGTGTCTCGAGAGGAAATGTTTCATTTATTTCCTTTTCTCGAAAACATCTTGGTGAGGTTTTCTAATGCAGACAGATGATCGTGACTAGATTCTCGGCTCCTTTTTATCACGTATGATGATATCAAATTCTTGGAGGAGGAGAATCCAACGAAGTAATCTCGGCTTTGCATCTTGTTTTGCAAAGAGATATTTGAGAGCCGAGTGATCCGTATACACTACACATTTGGTCAAGATTAAGTACGGCGAAACTTCTCAAATGCATACACCACGGCTAATAGCTCTTTTTCGTGGTGGTGTAATGAGTCCGAGCTTGGTCATAGTCTTACTTGCGTAGTGAATAGGTGAAAATGCTTATTTCTTCGTTGCCCTAGGACCGCACCGATAGCAAAATCACTTGCATCGCACATGAGCTCAAAGGGTAAATCCCACGAGAGCAACGAGAATGGGTGCTTCAAGAAGCTTTTTCTTCATGTTTCAAAAGCTATGATGCACTCGGGTGAGAAGATAAAGGAGCATCCTTTTCAAGAAGATGGGTCATAGTCAGGCGATTTTAGAAAAATCTTGTATGAATCTACGATAGAAACCGGCATGACCTAAGAAACTCCTAATACCTTTGACGGTAGTAGGATGAGGCGACTTAGCAATAACATCAACTTTGCTTTATCTACCTCAATCTCGTTCTTTGAAATCTTATGGCCAAGGACAATGCCTTCTTTGACCATAAAGTGGCTCTTCTCCCGTTTAGACAAAGATTGGTGTCTTCACACCTTTGAAGCATTTTATCTAAATGGGAGACATGATTGAAAAGAATCCCCAATGACCGAGAAGTCATCCATAAACACCTCCATTGTTTCCGATCATGTCGTGGAATATGGCCATCATACATCGTTGGAACGTGCGGGGAGCATTACATAAGCCAAAAGGCATACGTTTGTAGGCAAAAGTTCCGTATGGGCAAGTGAATGTGGTCTTCTCTTGATCTTGTGGATCGATAGGATCTGAAAGTAACCCGAGAAACCATCAAGGAAACAATAGTATTCATTCCTCGCTAATCTCTCAAGCATCGGTCCATGAAGGGTAGAGGAAAATGGTCTTTACTGGTGGCATCATTCAACTTACGATAGTCGATGCAAACACGCCATCCCGTAACCAATCGAGTTGGAATTAACTCGTTATCTTCATTGTGATATGATAATGCCACCCTTTTTCGAACACAATGAATTGGGTGACCAAGGACTATCTCGAGATCGGGTAAATCAATCCTGCATCAAGAAGTTTGATAACCTCTTGTTTAATAACATCATGGATTTTGGATTCACTCGTCTCGATGTTGAACCGCTGGTTTAAAGTCATCCTCCATCAAGATTTTATGAGTACAAAACTCAGGGTTTATACCTTTGATGTCGGAGAGTTTCCAAGCAATTGCTTGCTTGTGTGACTTTAAGATTTTTATGAGAGCAGCTTTTTCATCTTTACTCAAATCTCGAGCAATAATGACGGGCAATTTATCATTACCTTCTAGAAATGCATACTCGAGATGAGGAGGTAAGTCCTTAAGCTCAACCTCAGGAAATTCTTCAGTTTTCTCAACTGACTTGACTTCCTTGTTATGAAGTTTGATGGGAGGGAGAGGAGGAGAAGTATCCAGATTTGACACTTTCTTTAGAAGAATATCTCCCTCCAGATTAATCTCATTTTGATTAATCTCATCGTGAATTGAATCACTAGGATGAGGGTTGATGATGGATCATCATTGAGCAACTTCTCAATAAGAAGTATATCCCTCAATATCAATTGAGCGTGATCAATTTCCCATGGAATGTAATCGCTAGCCAAGTATGCTTCAATCTCATCTAAGATGAAGTCGCTTCCCTCAAACGGAGTGAGAGAAGGAGTAAATTGGCTATGATAGGTTGAGAAGATGTGGTGGTATCCCCACTCACGTAATTATGAGAATAACCAAGAACTTCGAGAGTACTCTTCGAAGCAACATCGATGATATCTATTCGGTTAACCGATTCGTAATCATAGTTTGCGAGTACCTCGAAGTTTGGTCAAGGTTGAAGGTGACAGCTTCATTACCAACACGCAATGTGATTTCTTGCTCAAATACATCTATGAGAGCACGGCCGTTCTCCCACACCCGACTGCCGTGCTGCTGGAGACATCATGATGCTGCTGGAGGAAGCTGGACGGATCAACCAAAGACGCAAAAGACGGAGACAAGATTCAACCGGTGGCTGAGAAGGTTCATCTACTTCATATGATTGGGCGCGACTTGTGTTACTCTGATTTATTTGTCACGCGTTCTAAGACGGTTTGATAATTTGCTATATGATTTGATTGGTATTTCTCTTCGTTGATTTGTTCAGAACACGGTTTGAATCGTGAAGTTTTATCGTTTAGCATTTTGGTGATATCTCAGTTTTGTTTTGGACTGTCGGTAATGAGTCATGAGGAACCGTTTCGAGCAAGTTGGTGGCCTTCTTTCATTATGATATGGTAAGTTGCTTGATGTAGTTATGCTGTGTGTATATGAATCTGGTCTGCTTTGGTATGTTACTTGATATCTGTATGTGATATGTTTTGTTGTGATATTGGTTATGTGGTTTGTCATGACCCGGGACAGAATATGATGACAATAAGAACTTGTTATGTGATGCAAGTATTATGACGCCTGATCAACGTGATAATACCTAGATCATATAATTTGATCTTATTGAAATCATACGACATCTTGGGAAATGCCTGGGGTTGGTACGTGAATGGACTAGAGCTCATAACCGTTATTCGAAAATCCTCATCTTCGTTTGAAAATCTGTACCTTTTTGTGAGATTCTCACCGACATCTGTTATGTATAAGATTTGTACGTTTCGGAGCCGAAATCGATATGATCTGTGTGAGACTATGAATTGCTACGTCTTCCCTGAACACGTACGTCTCTGTGTACCTCTGCGACTTCAATTTTCGAGGACAAAAACTTTCTTTTAGAGGGGAAGAGTTGTAAAACCCTAAAAATTGTAACCGCGTTAATTGACTATTTTGCCCTCTTTTTATATTTATAAAATACGTAAAATCCGTCAAGCTCAGTAAATGTAATTTTGACCTAACTTGTAAATGATTACCAAACCTAAAATACGAGATCGATATTTTTGCACTTGCGTCTAAATACTACCTCACATGTTTTATAATGTTTTTGCATGGACCAACTTCTCTTAAAATACAAAACCATGTATGGAAAGCCCATCAAAGTTGAATTAGTCTTGATCCCCTCACCTTGATGTACGACCAAATTCACCTCCCCCTTAACTCCCATTTATTCTCATTTATTCCATCCTTTTGTAACTTACAAAAAAAAAACATAAAACCCTAGTATTCTAACAAAAGTGACGGCAAAAAAACTCACTCTCCTTCCATTCGACTTTAAGGCAACAAATGTGATTCGTAAAGTGTTCGAGAGGCTGTAATAAAGATGGTCCTGGTCATGGTTTAGGGCTGGTCATGGGGTATGCTGCTGGTGGTCGTAGGTTTGGGGACGAAAAGAAGGTGGCTGTTTTGGCCTAGGTTGTGTCGTGGTATTGGTCCTCTTGGCTCTTGATTTTTTTGCACTCGCACGCTACAAGGGTAACGTGTCAATCGCATCTCATTCATCCTTGCTTCTTATATCTGTAAAACGTAGGATATGGCCTCCACACGAATGCATGTTATTCATGAATTAAAACTTACAAAAAACTGATATGTTAACTATGTCACATAAAACGCTAAATGGTTACATGGAAGAAAACATTAAAGGTTACATGAAATGGTTAAGCGATCTCTCATAAAATCATGAAGTTGTCACATGAGGTCATAATAAACACGCCTAGATGATCATTTGGTGTCGAGAGTATGGATTATTAGGGTCGTGTGTGTGACTGGTTTGTATCATGTCTCGCGAACTGTTTCGAGGTTGTGTTTAGCGTCCTCTTGGCCATGTAAATGTTGTCATTTTATGAAACATTTAAAACTGTTTTAACCAAGCTGTAGAGTGGTTGAGTATGGTTGATTATAGTTCAAAATCTGCACATATAATATAGGTTACTAGGCGTAGTTTAAATATGGCCGAATATGGTACTTTCATGTGGAGTATGCATGGGATTATGTGGGGATTATTTATGGCTCGTTAAAAATTATTTAGGTGGGTTCGGTTTAAAGAGTTTAAAACATGTGGAATGTGTCAATTTGAATGTGTATGAAGATGTAGAGGCCAACCTTTTTGGTGTCATGCATGTTGGAGTTATTTTATGTCAAGTTAAGAGCATGTGTCGACACGTTTTCGATCTAGCTTAAGTCTCTAAGGTCCTACTAATATGACCCTTTAACGAAAGTATGATCTAGAAAACCTAAGCATAATGATCATGGGTAAATTTACTGATATAAAGGTTAATGCATGCATGCTAAACATGATCCTAACTTGTATGAATATGTTTATAAATGGGATTAGAATTTAAATGTTTAAGTATTTATTAAAGATGAATTAATTTTACAATATAAACCCTAAACCTTGGTAAGTTACACTTGAAACTCTAAACTATGATAATTGTCATTATTAACCTTTAACCTCACTTAATCGTCCTTTGTAACCGTAATTTATAAAGGTTACTAATTCGAGAAGCTTACTAATTATATGAAATAAAAGGGTCGCTGAATCCGGATGGTTACTAAAAATGGGAAAATTTTCTAAAAATGACAAGCAACCCTAATATACCCATATGAACCTCAATAAGTACTGAATCAGAAATGACTTATGAAATTACTCTTAAATAATTAAACGATCATTAATCCGTGTAGATTCGCTGAAGAAGGAATAACTTCCGATCCTTGTGTTTTCTGATATGGTTTCTTTGCGGATTAAGGTACAGATATTCTATCCCTTTTCAGTAGGGATTTCTCCTGACTTTTAGATCCTTGACTTTGCTTCACTTATGATATTCCTTTGCTATGATTTCCTTATGCTATGATCCTTTTGATATGATTCCGACATAATCCTTGATATGACTCTGTTCGCTATGATATTCGTTTGTTATGATTCTGAACTTCTGATTATGAACCTTATGATTCTGAACTTCTGATTATGAACCTTATGATTATGAACCATCTGATATGAACCTTTGATATGAACTTTGATATGAATTCTGATATGAACTTTGATATGAATTCTGATATGAACTTTGATATGAACTATGATATGAACCCTTATGATATGATATGATTATGCTTTGACCCGTCAGTTTGATACCCGAGCCAAATATGTGTTCCTAGTCATGAAGGTAACATGACCGTGTCATTGATGCACCAATGGCATGACTCCAGTGTGTACGAGTGATGTTACACACCGTCCCCATTATGATATGATATGATTATGAGCTCACTATATGTATATGATTTGGCCATTATGATATGTTCTGGGGGGGGGGGTATGGATGCATCCTAGATATGATATGTTTAGTGGATTTAACATGATATGATATGATTTTATATGATATGATATGATATGGTGAATGATGTCGTGTGCAATACGCGTCTTCACATTCCGGGAGCTAGCTACTCCATTTGTTACTGAGGTCTCCCCTCCTATTATGTATGGTATTCCGAGGTCACCCCTCCGAATACAATGGTTACTTATGATATGATATGATATGATATGTTCCGGGCTCGTGGTAGATTTCTGACAACCCTTACACCTTTGATATACCTATATTGTACCTTTTGTATTCCCCAACGCACCATATGCTACGTTAATTGTTCATTACTCAGTACCCTTATATGACTCACTCTACTACCAAGATATATATATTCCATTTCTTTGATCTGTCACACTCTCATTCCGTTATTTCAGACTATCGTTCCATTCACGTACCGGGTTATTATGTGTTTATTTGATTTGCTTATGCTATTTATGTTTTATGTGACTACTGATTATCCTGCTATGATGTGATTAATATGGATTATCTGAGTTACCTGTTTTCATCTGATGATATGTGATCTCACTATTATGTGAACCTCTGAATTGTCTGGTGACCATGCCAATGTGTAATCGATAGTTTTGTCTGTTTATCATGTGTACTTCGTTCAGTTAATCTCGTGGACTATGACTATCCGTTGTATCCTTATCTGCTTATTGTTGACCTGCCATGTTTACATTTCTGTCTATGCTACGGATTGATTGGGTAAATGGTTCCACTTATGACGTCTGGCTTGTTAACTTGTTTAATTGCCCTGCTATGTCCCTAGTTCATTTAATTATAATGTTCATATTGTATTTCTACTTGTTACGTGTGACTGCCATGTTTTGACTGATGTTAGTACTTCCGCTGTTGTGATACTGGTTATGTTTTCAACTAAGGGTTTTGACCTGTGTGATTGCCATGCTCACTTATTAATTAATTGCTTCCGCTTTCCTTAGATTTCTGTTTGACTTATATGTCTGCTGATTTTCCCTGAATTGACTGTATGCCATATATGTTGTGTGGATGCGACGCCTGCTATGCTTGCTTATGTTTCAGTACTTGTATGCCTGGTTTGTATGTGTTTGTTTATATGTCATCGATGCTTTGCTTGCTTTGTCTTCCACTGTTATCTGTTCTTTTTGGATATCTGTATAATTGTGTTCTGCAGGATCTTCATTGACTCATTGTCCTTATTTCGCTGCGACTTTGTTATCAGTTTCATTTTTCCATTTCGCATTTCTGATTTTATTTAGCTTTCATTTTGTTATATCTGTTCACTGGGCTTTTTAAGCTCAGCTGCATTTCTTTTCCTGCGGCAGGTTTTAGGTTGGAAGATGGGCTTTGATGGGCTGAGAGTTAGAGTATCTGAGTGGACCAACCCTAGCACCTTATTACTTTGGGACTTATTTTGAAGAGCTTTTGTTTTGAGTTTTTCCTTTCATTTTGAATATTGTATTTCCTTGTCAGTCAACTATTCATATGATTTGATACTTCATTTTAAGGTTTCCGTTTGTAATTATTTTATTTGTATGTTCTGATATGACACCAGAATGTGGCACTTCTACCCTTTTCGGGTTGGGGTGTTACAGGTGGGGTCAAATTCGAGAGGACAACATTTGGTCAATTCGCCCTAACCTATCAGCAAAGATGCCACCACAGGAGAAATCAGGCGCACCGTCATAAGTCCTGTTGTTCCTGGTCCCCTAAGCCAAGTCATTAAGTACCTCTACATGCTAGATTCATAATAGTAAGTGCCCGGCCGTTAGGAACTTTGACAACACACCCCCAATTCTTAAGTTCATCCAAACGATAGGTGATCAGTTGGTCAAATCGCACAAGTAGAAAGGGTCGTCAGTTGGTCATATCTTACCCTTCCCGTCTCAGTCCGCTCACCTAGGGTCAGTTGGTCATATCTCCTAGGCAATTGGCCTCTACCGCCATTCAAAACTACCGAACCAAGGGTGGCTACCAATGAACTAAGCATGCATACACTTAGAAATAATTGTAAGGAAGTAAAGGTAAACACAAACAAAACAATTAAGGAATCATAACTAGGCTAGCACCAAAAGGTGCTTAGCCGCTCATATTAATCATGCAAATCAATTCAATATTCAAAGGTACGAAATACATGAATTGAAAGTAAAAGAAATATAAAACGCTAACGCTTATCGTAATGGAGTGACTTCTCCTTTGGAAATAGCTCTGTATGCTCCCCTAGACCTGCCTTGAGCTTTTTTCCACGTTCTCAGAGTGTTGTGAGTGGAATGGGATGATTAGAAATGCTGGAATTCGTGGGGTATTTATAGGCCAGATCTGGGTTACGGCGTAACCAATATAGGAGTTACGCCGTAACCTTCTATTTCTTCATAAAATGCACTAGATCTGCTGGTTACGGCGTAACCTTATTAGTGGTTACGCCGTAGTCTTCAATAAACTCAGTTACGTCGTAAGTGATGCAGTAGTTACGGCGTAAGTATCAGCGGCGTGGAACCTCATTTGACCTAATGTAGTTACGTCGTAACCTTTGGGAAGAGTTACGCCGTAACCTTGTGATAAGTTGGCATTCTGAGTTATGCAATACTTACGGCGTAATGTGAGAGATGAGTTACGCCGTAACTTCATCAAAATTGCATACTGTGATAAATCTTTAGATATTTTTCCAGTTCCGCGTCTCTTTAGCTCCAATGCTCGTAATTTACCAAAAAGTGGAAAACAATGGAAAACAAACGTAAATCCATGTAAATGATATAAATAACGAGCATTATCGGGGGAAATTGACACTTAATATTCAGGACTATTTGATGTTATCAACAAGCAAATACCAAGTGTAGAGATATTTGATAAGGATTTAAAACAAACATTTTGGGGCGTTATTTAAGCCCTAAATCGACACATTTTAAATTCGTTACTGTTTAAAATCGTTCCTTTTCACTTTTTAGGTCTTTTGGAAGCAAAATGCTGGAATGAAGCATATTTGGACGAAAAGGAGCGAAAACATGAAGAAAATGGCAAAGTCAAGATCAAAGACACTCCAAGGCTGTTCATTACACCTGACGGCGTCCCATCCAAAGGGCGACGCCGTCCCTCTATAGAAGACTTGATCAAAAAGTGCACGCGACGGCTCAACGGAATTTCTGGTCCTAAAGCCTGACGGCGTCACGCCTTATTTCTGGAAGGCGTCACTCACAATTTTCACACCAGACGCCCAAGATCCAAGATTCAGACGACGTCCTGCATGAAGACTGACGGCGTCACACATCTCAAGTGACGTCGTCCCAACGATGACTTGGCCCAAATGAAACCCTAATGACGGTGACCTGACGGCGTCACTAGCAAAAGGTGACGCCGTCGCGATTGTAAATCTATATATAGAATTCGATTTTTCTGTATTTTAAGAGGTAGAATTTTGGAGAGCAAACCCTAACTCAGTTGTAGTCCAACTTGGACAGTATTCTAGGGTCCCATACCCTATTTTACACATCAAGATAAGTTTGTTTATCCAATTTATCATTATGTCTACCCCATGTTCAATTGATTGTGTGTATGCTTGCTTGTTTAACATGTCTAGCTAAATTACTTGTGTGTTTGCTTAGATCTATGAAACCTAGTTATTGATTGTTGTTAGGGCTCTTCTTGTCTTAATTGGTATACGCTAGAGTAAGGAAAAACTAGCTTCTTCCTTTATTGTTGCGAGCTTGAATGTCCTAAATAGTAAAAAGCCATAGGAGTGCACCTAGGCCATCGTTGTGTTTATTTCGTGAGTGGTAGCTTTATGATAATAGTGTATTCGGGGGAGATGCTATTGCACTTGCCGATCTCGTGTATTCTATAGGAGAGTTACAATTCATATAGCTAGGGAATTAGGCACCCCCTTACGACTAATAGGAATACAACGCATCAATTAAGATAAAGGAAGTGACAATTCAACCGACCAATAATAGATAACTAGGGAGTAATAGTATCTGTTAAACATATCGTTCATCATCATACGAGCACACCTCAATTAGCATAAACTATACATAGGTTAATTAGATAACTAGATAATTAGAAAAGTAGTGAAATCGGTAGAAGTACCACCCCCAATCATATACACCGAGATTTTACCTTTGCTTTATAAAAAAACATAAAAAAAAGAATAAAAAGAATCATCCTCAACCCCACCTTCTCGTCATATATCTCTTTCTTTATTCATATTCCCCTAGAGACCGAAATCAATCCCCGAGGCTTACCCCATACTACACTACAACGATTAGGTTCACTGCCTAGAGGGTTGAAAAGCTTGCTTTAGAAAATGAGGTTTTCTCGACCCCAAACCCACGCATCATAATACTTGTCAGGAGAATGATGCACAAATTGCTTTGGTCCAAGTAAGTCAGAGTAATGAGTTAGGTAAAGCAGGAACAACCACTAATATAAGTGATGTGATGATGTCTTTTACAATGAGTATGTTTCTTACCAACAGGAAGATAAGTCTAATGTGCCAAGGGGTAGGGCAGACTTTGCAAATGTAGTTTATACCACATTCTTATATTGTGGTCAGGACTTTCCTACTGCAATGGATGTAAAAAATAAAGTAAGAGAGCATTCAATAGAAACTAGGAGGGAGTTGATTTTTATGAAGAATGACAAAATAAGAATAAGGGTCAGATGTAAGGCTTGTGTTCCACTTTAAGGCCCAAGTGAAGGTCCTGGACTGGATATAGGCCCATCTAGAAGTCCATTAACCAGAAGGGGTATAAGTGCATTACTTTCTAGCAAAAATGACCCTTCCCAAATACTCTGCCTAGGGCTATTGTTTGTTGGCAGGCATGGTGAGACACGTCCATGGTCAGTTAAAAAATATAATGAGCAACACAATTGTTTGCAATCAAGGGCGGTCAGAGCTTTTAACCTTAACTATATCTCAAATAAAATTTTAGTATAAATTGAAACCAATCAACGGGTTCATGTCAAGTCTGTTCATAATCAACTTACCAACCAATTCGAGCTTAAAGTGTCCATGCAGAAGGTTTTAAGGGCCAAAAACTTAGCATTAAAAGGCATCAGGGGTGAATTCAAGCTACAATTTACCATGTTGAGAGATTATGTTCAAGATTTACAGAAGAGAAACCCTAAAACAGTAATATTGATGAATGTGGAACGACCTACAAATAAGGCTCTTTCAACAAGAGAATTCAAGAGAATGTATTTTTGTTTAGGTGCAATGAAGGAAGGATTTAAAGCGTGTGGGAGATTGTTGTTGGGGCTGGATGATTTTCCAATTCATGGTCCTTTGAATGGTCAACTGCTGAAAGCTGTGGGAATTGATAGCAACAATGGTATATACCCTTTAGCTTATGCTTTTGCTGAATCGAAAAACATAGGATCATGGACTTGGTTTCTTCATTGTTTATCCGATGATATAGCACCTGATCCAACCTCAATCATTACTTTTATTACTGACATGCAAAAGGTACTCCCTTAACCTGTTCATGAATTAAAGTCTCTCTATATTGAAACAAACAGTAAACATATATGATTTTGTGCAGGATATCACTGGAGCTTTAAGAGATGTTTTACCAGCTGCAGAACACAGATTTTGTATTAGAAGCATTCATGAGAAAATGAAACTTCAATGGAAAGGTAGGGCCTTCAAAGACCATATGTGGAAATGTGCAATAACTTCAACCTTTGTACAGTGTGAGAAAGCTATAGCTGATTTCAAGAAATTTAATCAACCAGCCCATGATTGGTTAAGTAAGATAGCACTGATCCATTGGTCAAGGTCACATTTTTCATGTAAGTCATCTATCTATTTAAGTTAATTTGTATTTCTTAATGTAGTAAAAACAGTTACAATTAATACATTTTTATTTGTAATCTTTAGGGAGAGCTCATTTTAATGTGTTACTTAATAACATGTGTCAAGTTTTTCATGACAAAAAAATTGAGGGTTTAAACAAACCAATTATTACAGCCTTAGAATACATCAAGAAATATTGTATCAAGAGGATAATGCATGTTGTGATGGTGATTGAGAAGAGTGATGGGCCACTAACACCAACTGCACAACACATGCTAGAGGGTATTAAGAAAGAGGTTGTTAAGTATAATGTTTTATGGAATGGGGGAAGTAAGTTTCAGGTTAGTGGACCATGGGGTGACCAATGTGTAGTTAATGTTGTAGAAAGTCTTGTACTTGCAGAAGATGGAGATAACAGGTTTACCAGGTTAACATGTTGTTGCTACCAATTGGAATATGGCTTTAAATGGGCAACAAGTAGGAGCTGTAGAAACATGGGCCCATCCTTGTTACTATCTTATCACTTGGGAGGTAACCTACAAACACCATGTTGAGCCTAAACTAGCAACGAACATTGGGAAAAATCAACTGTGCCAACAACAATTGTTTCACCGAAATCCGAAAAAACTCCGGCTAGGTCAAGAGGTAGAAAAAGAGTTAAGATAGCTCCTGAAAGTGAATATGTTGGAATTTAGCTAAACAGTTTGTACTACCAAGGTTAAGTATTAGTACTGCTAAGCTTAACTGATGGACTGCGAGAAGAATACACTAGCAGTACAAACTACCAGTACAAAATGTTAGTAGTGCTTATATGATATTGTATAGTCGGTTAGATAATTATAGAAAAGATTCTATAAGATCTACCTTGTATAAAAAGTTATTGTAAACCGACTAGGACTCCTTATCCTATAAAAGGAGGTCCTAGGTTAGATTTAAAGTACGAGCTATTCGTATTAATATATTGAAGTGTTTTGTGAGAAACAAATTGTGTTAATCATTCTCTTTGTCATTAAACATTAGTTTCCGCATAGTGTTTAAGCTTTATTCAAAGACAGCTTGCTATACTTTGTTAGTGTCAGATTTATCTAATACGATGACTAAGATTAATTGCTCAACTAGGATCAACAGAAGAGATTGTAAAGTGTTAGGACCGAAAATACTAAGATTTATGTGGTTTGGAGGTCGAGGTTGGTGGAAGAAGATGAAGATCTTCATCCTTTCTAGAGAGAGAAACTAGAGAGAGGGAGGAGAAAACACAAGACTTTTATTAATGAAACACACAGTACACCTAGCCAAATGGTTCACCTCACCCCTCATGGAGAGTCATGAGGGGTATATATAGGCCCTATCTTTGCCACTTAAACGATACTAGTCCCTAAGGGCAAAGTATACTACGCGTCTAGACCAATTCACGTAAGTGACGTTATCTTTATAAAAAGCGAGGCTAACAATCTCCCTCCAAGATAGCGTCACACGTGAATGGTTACAATGAGACCTATAAATACAAAACAAAGTAAATTACAATAGTAATGAACAATGTTGACTTTCTTGAAGCGCAGAGTCTCTGTAGTCTAGATACTGAGGCAAACTTGAAGTTCTCCCTTCCGATGACCTCGGCATTTGATCTTTGGCGCTGACGGCACAAATTCTTGTAGCTCTGAACTTCAACTGTAACGGTCTAGTTAGGTTATTACTCCCTCCTAACTAGTGAGCCTTTTTTCTTTCTATGCTCCCTCCTGAACCGACAACTCTCTTCCAACACGCAGCGGAGAAAGTAAACTCTTGATCGTACAATGGTTGTCGTTCTGGGAACATCATAACAACATAACTCACTTAGTATTGCATCCAAATTGGTAAAAAG
Organism: Chrysanthemum lavandulifolium; assembly: GCA_022545495.1. Lineage (NCBI taxonomy): Eukaryota > Viridiplantae > Streptophyta > Magnoliopsida > Asterales > Asteraceae > Chrysanthemum > Chrysanthemum lavandulifolium. Next base: position 289,438,553 of record CM040242.1, read on the forward strand.
CCCCGATGTACACCACATTACTTCTCCTTCTTCAGTCTTAAGCAAAAATCCCTTCGTAATCCAATCACGGAAGATAAAATACCAACTTCTCCCTCCTGATGGCTGCGAGCTATCGGAATCATCATAATGTTGCGTACATGCCGTATTACCTTCTTGATGCAATATTAACATGATAGCTTGATCAAAATACTGTGAGAATATGTCGCAAAAATATACTCTCAATAATTTTCTCTAACCAACCTTAAATCGAACCTCCTTTGAATTCATCGGCTAATTGTAATGATCACATATGGAGATAACCCGATACGACTAACTTGAAAAGGAAGTAAACATCCCAACTTTGTGACTTACTGCTTGTTCTAAATTTTTGAACAATCCACAACGCCGTGTGACACTGAGCACTACAACGTAACTCCTTAAAGTGATGGTTACACACTGTGAACACTACAACGTAACTCCTTACCAGTTATTACCAGATTTTCAAATTTCATAATGTGCTCCAACAAGTTATCTTGAGACATGCATCCAACCAACCATCGTCTCAAAGATAAAGAAGTCCACCCGTGAAATGTCACGTCAATTTCTCGTCAATAATACCGTACAAAAACCCCGTAGTCATTTTTCAAATTTCGCTCAAGCCGTGAATATTGTATCCTCCGTGAAAATTATATACCATACCAAAAAATATCACTCTTTAAAGTTGTATCCAATAATTCTTTTTTAGGAGAAAAATTGGATAACAATGTTTTCTTTCACATCCATTTTGTGTAGGAAAAGTGAATATCACATTTCATTTTGAGCAGTTGTATCAAACGCCCCAACCAAATGACCAATTACATCAGGCCCACGTTTACATCCAACAGATGAGGCCCAATCCACTCGCAAATAACAAGATCCGATCCATCTAAACCTTTCATAAAACATCCGGTTATAAACTTTGTTATCTCACATATGACTTAAACCTAAAAAAAACAGATATCACAAAATATCCGCCTACCAATAAACTTTACTCTCACCAAGCTCAGTTTATCTCCCAACACAGATCCAAAAGAAATCAGTCTAATCTCATCACAAATCTTATATCCAAATCACAAACAAGAGCATACCGACCCCCATATCATATTCAAAACGTGCGCAGCTTCAAGATCCTTTAAAAAAGGGTCTCGGGTAGGTTATGATTTGTTGTTTTCATTGTATTTCTTTTAATTTTAACGAGCTGAAGGAATAAGCTAACACACTTGTTAAGTTTAATTCCTTTTTGATTCGGAAAATGAAGAAGGCCACCTTCAAGTAGATCTATGATGGTATTTTTCAAACTAAAAAAAATCTTGAAAAAAGATTGGCGAAAAAGTTTGAACCAACTGAGATCTTGATAATTTGAAATTGATGTACGAGTCAAGTTTAGATTTGAATGAGTGTTGAGGAGAGATGGTGAGGGTTATGGGTTGAGTCTAGATGTAGGATTGGTTTTTGTTGGATTTGATTTTTCGGATCTGCTAAAATGTTTTTATGGACCGATGATGTTTTATAATGAAACTGAGGTCTGATGGTTTTTTGGTATTATGGTAGTGGTCAAGGTCGTGGTATTGGTCTTGTTTACGCGTAACTATTTCTTTAAAACCTTATGCGTAGGCTTTTATTCAAAACCTTATGCGTAAGTTTCTGCATAGGCGTAAACATGGTTTTGGTTATGCGTAACCTCCTTTGCTTATGCGTAAACAGTTAAGTTACGCGTAACCCTGGTCATATGCGTAAAGCATACGCGTAACCCATTCCTTATGCATAACTTCACAGTTATGCGTAACTTTCTCTGTAGATTCTCCTTAGGCGTAAGTTTAGGGTTTTGACCCAGTTGACCATTTTTCCCGGCGAGTTTTTCCGACCATTTTCCGTCCAGCTTCATATAAAAAACCCAGAAACATCAATAAAGATGCTTCTTTTGACCAGTTTGACCACGAAAAGGACGGTTGACCACATGGTATATCACGGTTTGGTACCAAATAAAATGTTTAAAAAGATGTAATATGCTGTTTGGACCGAAAAGAGACACAAAACAGATATCTATACTTTTATGACCACAAGACCTTTTTGGACCACAGAGAATACATGAAAAATATGTTAAAGGCAGTTTACCAAAATATACGGAAAAAAATTTTCCGACCCACAGAAATAGTACAAAATAGCCTAAAACAAGATACGAAAACCACACAAATCAATAAAAATACACAACCTGGCTCGTTATACCAATTGTTAGGACCGAAAATACTAAGATTTATGTGGTTTGGAGGTCGAGGTTGGTGG